>JAWZYU010000207.1:189700-357200 GCA_038380435.1 Ryuthela nishihirai | reverse complement strand
GAATGGATGTAGTGGCTAGGAGCCTATTGGCAAGTTCAGGATGGCTGACCTCAACCAATAGGCTTCCCATCTCCATGTAGGAGGATTCTACAATCCACTCGCCGAGAATCATAACTATTTCAGCAGAGATGGGGGTTCAATTTGTAGGCTCCTAATAGCCTCCTTTGTAGGGAGTTGGCTGAAGACACAATAAGAGGGATTGGGTCAGCTCTCCTCTTCTTTGGGCTGACAATGACAAATTCATCGCCAGGGATCTCGAGCACCATAATATCAACTTCCATGACATTGGACAGGTCGATGAGCGGCTGCTCATCCTCAGGCATATCTGCCAGCTGCAGCACTATCAGGAGCAGCTAAAGATGCTGAGGCACAGGGGGAGGCATTGCCGGGGGTAGCAGAAGAAGCACCCAGGGCAATGCCAGTAGCATATCGGGAGGTCACACCACTCTTAGAAGCAGCAGTGGAGGGACCTGGCAGCTCAGAGGAAGTGCTTGGGGTGACGGTAGAAGAGGTCTCACCACTCTTTGAAGCAACAGCTGGGAAACTCGACTTCTCAGAGGGGGAGGCTTGAGGTGCCTGGACCTGGCATGCACGGGGACCTAAGAAGAGTCTTGCCTCTAGGCACAGAGTTCGAGCGCATATAGCAAGACTTTTTATCTGGAGAAAGAGTGGCAGGAATCCTTTTTCTAGAATAGGTCCTGAGGCGCCATTGCGGCAAGTTACCAGCAGTAGCAAGCTTCTCAGAAGGGCAAGAAGCTGGTATTGTGATAGCAGTGCATTTGGTCGCGATATGCTTAGGTGGGTGGTCTGACACCAAGATGTCAGGAGAGGTGACTGATCCACCTTTCTACCTCTTGAAGCCTGGAGGAATGCATGTCATATCAGGAACAATCAGATCCCTGAATATAATGATTAAGCAAAGCACACAGAAATAAAAACTTAAAAGCTAGCTGAAAAAACTAAAAATGAAAATAAATAAGTACAGTAATGAAGGAAGAGGAAAAGCACTTACCAATGATAGTGAATCCCTTGTGCTACAACAGGCAGTAGAAGACTGAACCAAAGAGTCAGCAAAAAACATAATATAAGGTAAAGTCTGGAGCTTGGAAATGCACTTCTGTAGCTCGCAGTGGTCACAGGACAAAGAGGACAATAAACAATACTTAATTTCGATATATAATCACAGCTCCTAGTAGACAAACCACATTGCAACCAAAAAAGTGTTGCCACTACCAATTTTTGTATTTGCTATTGATTCGTTATTATTTTCCCGTATCAGGTCTATAGAGAGATAAGATAAATGCAGCATAAATACTAGGCATACTTACTAGAGCATTTCTATTTAAGCACATATTAAAACATGAAGGGATCTCTAGCACCATGGATTTCAAATCTTTTAATTGCTTAATAATCACTGAGCAATTAAAAGATTTGAAATCCATTTTAAACTTTTTTTTTTAAGTTTTGGACAGAAATACATAAAAGATTCACTTACTCTGGTTTTTTCCCTTGAAAAAAGGTAAAAAAAAATACCATTTTAATTGTATCCGAAAAGTATAGCAATTAGTCATGTTATATTGAAATTATATCCTGGAAAATTTATATGTTCTGTATTCAACTTACATTATAATTTCACAGCCAGATTGTAGCTGCCCAAGAACTGCCCAAGATACAGATTCCATCGAAGAACAAGTTGCTCATGACGAATCATCTTACCAGCCATTGGTAAGTAAATAATGATTACATATGATTTGTATTTCAGTCAAAAGGTTTACATAACCTTGAGCCAGTTAGCAATATATTGGAAGTGTTTTTTTTATAGTAAGGAAGCATCAGAGTGCACACTTGCAGCAAAAGATAGAATTCTATTAAAATTCAACAAGAAAAAATTTATTTCAGATAAGTGTTTTTTAGTTATTTATTTATGTGTACTAACATCCAATTAAAATTTATATAATTTTCCAGCTGCATTCAAGAAAAGATCTGGTTCTTTTATTTTATAATAATTACTAAACTTTTCAAATTTTGTGAGATTTCTGCATGAAATACTATGAGGTTGCTGCTCTGAAATAAACCATTTTGTGATTTTTTTTTCTCTTCATCCATTCACATTGGTAGTTTTCTGGATCATGCACTAAACAGTAGAATAGTGTTTAAAAATGATTTTTAAAATTGTAAAAATACTGTTTAATTTTTAAAAATTTTGAAATGAAATCTAATGCCTTCAAGATATTTATTTCCCCCACTGTGCCTATATTGAGATTTTCTCTACTAAATCCACTTTGGCGAGAAAGAAAACATGATGCACTTGGAAAGGCACCATTCATCTTAGATGTTAAGCTGTTGTCCTATGTGCAAAAGAACTATACCCTGTGTATGATAAAGAAATGCTGAATGGCTTTGATGGGAGGCTTCATCTATCTATTTACAATTGTTGAGTGGATTTCCCATCCTGCTCCAGGGCTGCAAATTATTATACAATTTTTCCAAATTTTATCAGAATTTTTTCAGTTTTGCCCTTTTTAAAAAACCACTCCCAATTTTTGAAATATGTTTTCCTTTTTCTAATAGGAAAATGATAATAGAAGGGAATAATTGTTTCCATTTTAGCTCTTTTATTACGCTAAAGTTCCTAATCTTTATTTACCTGTTTATCAAATCCTTTGCCTTTGAACTTTTTCTTATCTTTAGATAAAATTAAAAAAATCACAAAGTCATATTTTGTTAATTAGGAAACTGTTTCACTTGTTCTGGGTAAGCCCTGGGTAAGGTATGGATGTTTATGTTGTGTTTCTACTGAGGTGTCACCTTCCTCACAGATCTATCTAATCTATGGAATGTGAAAATTAAAGACTCCTGTCAGACCTCTGTAGCAAGCAGCTGTTTGAGGGGTAATATATTAATTAATTAATTTTTTTTTTGTTGACCACAAGTTTTTTTTTTTTTTTTCTTGGGTCATGTGTCCAGTGCTGCCATTTAAATAGTCACCCACTATGCTGACGTGACTTTGTATCAGAATACTTGTGGTATTAAAAATAACTTAAAATTATCTGTCATTGAGCAATAAAATTTTAAAGTTTATCCTTCATATTATTTGCACATTAAAAGTTTTGAGAAGAAAACTCGGAAACTTTTCGTAGCAAGGATGGTGCTTCATCTTCAGTGAAGTGACATTATGTGGTGACGTTATGTCTGTTTAGAGCTTTTTCCCATGTGTTGTGAAGGGTGATTCCAGTGTCAGTTGCAGGTGGGGATGGGCGAGGTCATTATTTCAATAGCTTCGTGGACTATGGTTCTGTAGAAAGTGAATGCACATGCAAGCAGTGTGGTGTGCTTCCAGTCTATTGTTGACGCGTACTGCTAGCTTGGCAGCGGTCATCATTAGCTTGTTTTGGCTGACATCTGTTTGATGCTCTGCAAACCTCCCTTGTAAAGTATGTATGGTTTTTCGGTCTATTAGACAACAAAATTATCTGGGGCGGGGGTGGTTCAGTCGGTAGCGCGCCAGGCTCGTAATCTGTAGTTCCCAGGTTCGAGTCCCAGCTGGGTCAGCGTTGAGATTTATCTCCGCAAAAATTCCCTGCCCTGCCCACGGTCAGTAGGGGACACTGATGGGCTTGGAAAGGCCGCCGTCTGTCGGATGGGACGTTAAGCCGTGGCCACGTGTGCAGGATAGCCATACCCTGTGCACGTTAAAGAACACGCTGGATGGCCTTGATGGGAGGCTACCATCTGTCTCCCAACAGCTGTTCCAGTGGGTCCCCTCCCCTAACCTTCTCTGAACCTTCAGGGTCCATGTGACCTGGCCATTTAGCCCATGGTGGGCAAAAAAGTGCCGCTCAGAGGTAAAACAACCCAACACAACGAAATTATCTGGCAAATGTAAGGGAAATCGGTATATGCCCAATTTTTGAAGTAGGCTAAATTTGTCCCTGTCCCTTTTGATAGTTTTCTTCAGATTTGGAGCTGGGCTGAAAATAGTTTTGATATTTTGGGCTCTGAATAATTTACAAACTGATTCGCATAGGATGGGGTTGTAAGTGATAAGTCCAGCAAAGGTTGCACATTTGGAGTCGGTGATTGGGTGGAGAGCCAAATCTCTTCTGTTTTGGTTTCTATATTTATTGATTAGCTATTAGATATTCTATATTTATTATTTACATAGTGTCACTTCACAGAAATGGAGCGCTGTCCTTGCTCTGAAAAGCTTCCGTTTCTCCTTAAAACTTTTAACATGCAAATAGTTCGGAGTTTTAAAATTTTATTCTTAATGACAGAGAATTTTAAGTTACTTTTAATTAATTTCTGAGCAAGAAGGTCCTTTTAATTGTGTACTTGTGGTATATTTTTAATTTATTTAAACTCTGGTTATTTGAAACATATTTTTGACGTACTATTGCTTTTTTGCTAAAATTTCTAAATGTTTCAGTCAGAAGCCTCATACGTATCAGAGGCCATACCTCTTCTTCCCAAGGATACCGCCATGATTACATATGAAGCTGATCCCAACCATTATGAACTGATTTCTGTAATTGGTATGTATCAGTTTCTGTTTGTTATAAAAGTATACAATGTATAATATAAATGTAAATGTAATAAAAGAACTTGTGTTAGGGGGAACTGTTGACCATGACCAATTATGATAAATACAGTTAGAAACTTTCTAATGAGGATTTCTTTGTAATTTGCTTCCTTTTCTAAAATTGTGTTTACATATAATGTCTGTTTTAAAATACTTTCTCTGTTTCTAGGAAAGGGTTTAAAAGATGCAGCAACAATATCAGTTGCTAGGCATGTTCCAACTGGTCAGCATGTTGCAGTAAGAAGAACAAATTTAGATTCTTGTCTAGAAGATATCACATATGTTCAGGTATATTTATTATTAAAAACTAGCAAAAATAAATGATTTGAAATGATTCTGAACTACTTAGTATTTGGTTGTTGTGCTAAGGATTGTGTGGTATTTAGCAAAATACACTGTAACAGTGCTAAATGTTATCATGGTAGAATAGTTGATAATTAATATAGATGATGTATGATAAATAAATTGAATTATATAAGCAAATATAATTCCAATATTTCTTTAAATACTAGTTATACCTTGCAAAAGGTTACATTGCATGCCCCCTGCAGGTTTCTCTGTTGACAACTTCTCCATTTTTTCAAGAACTTAAAATAGCCTCATAAGCATTCACAGAACTGAAATTAAGTAGGTTTAATCAACAATTTCACTATTAAAATTATGCAGATATTTAAAGTTTCTGCCTATTGTAGTGCTGTGAAAGAGACATACCACTTTAATGTGTTGATTGCAGATGACAATTGTAATAGTCAATGGAGGTATATAATTTTAGTGGTGGGATGCAAAAACTGCTGATAAATTACATGAAGGCAACAAAAATAATAAGTATGCATAACACACTTGAATCCATCACAGTTCAAATGAGTTATGTGTACTTATTCTACTGCCTTCACTTAGTTTATCAGCAATTTTTGCATCAAACCACTGAAATAGATATGTCACTATTGACTGTTATACGGTCGTCTGTAATCAAGATGTTAAAGTGGTATGTATGACTCCTTCACTGCACTTGAAATAGATGGCGGGGGGGGGGGGGGGGGGGGGGGGGGGCACAAGGAACCTGCATACAAAATTTGGGACCAATTGGTCAAATATTTGAGGAATTATAGAGGACAAAATGTTTTAAAATAAAGATAAATATCTAAACAGTTCACATAGTAATTAAGATGTTACAAGCTGTGGAAAAATTACCTGCATTGTCAATGGTCTGTCTACCCAGAGATAACTATTATTTATTATTAGATTGTTGAACTCTTTAAATATAGTTAGTTGTCTCTCTAATGTAAAAATATATGATAAGTTTACCATATTTTTTATGTGAAATGCATTTCTCACTAAAAAAATCTATCACATTATAGTTCACTTGCAATCTTATATAGAAACTGTACCAAAGAACACTACAAGTTAGAGAAAAATAGAAATTTAAGATTATCAATTTCCATAATAGAGCATAATGTAAATGGGCAAAACTAATTCTTCCATTGTTTCCATAATAAAAGCATATTAGAACATTTTCATTAAATATATAAAATGAAAATGTAAGTTTATTCTGATGCATTACATGTTATTTCAAAATTCTACTTGTTGGCAAATGCAGCTGTGAATGGCAGAAATGATGTGTCCATAATATCAAGCAGTTGACTCATTATTCGAAGTCTGCAGTATCACATTGGTTTGCGGTGATCACTACAGCTGTTGAGGGTGAAAGTTCAAATCCTGTGTGGTTGTATGATCATTTGCATTTTCACAACCTATCAATAAGCTGCTGGCTTTGAAAGTGTGAAAGCTAATAACAATAATGAAATTTCTTCTACTGGAATTTTTTATATTAATGAAATATTTACAGTAAAATATACATACATGAGCTACGTTGCATCATTTTTGTAACTATGTTCAATGAATGTAATAGGTATAATGTTGTAAAATGTATTTGACTTTTAAAAGTAATCAACATTCAGAGCATTCCAATTATGTTATGAGTGATTTTCTTATTCTCATTGGAAGTAATTATTTTGCATATTTTTAATTAACAAAGGAGTTTTAATTCAAAATTTGTTTTGTTCTAATATGAACTTAGTCTTTTCTAATATTTTAAAAATATATAAGCATTTAACATTAAAAGTGCATTTTATCATAGGTGCAATATGTCATTAATTAATTTTTAATGTTTGACTCATGTTCAATCTTGACATTTTCGTTTGATTTTTCATTTCATTTCAATATGTTTTAGTTTAAAAAATGGCTATTCCACTTCACCCAGGAGTGGTATTTTTTTATTTACACTAGACTAATTGAATAAATCACTGGACTTAGGCAAATTTGGGAAAGAGATATCATCCCTTTTTTGTCCAGTTTTACGTATTTGTATTATGGATCTATAAACATATTGTATATGGGATCTATAAATATGGGGCACTGGGAAAGATGGGTGAGTGAGAGCATAATATAAAATTTTTGAAAACATTTTAATATGCACAAAGTGTAGCTCTCCTACACAGGGAGACAAATCTTAATATTCCATCGATAGTTTTACTAAACCCTTCAGTATGTTCTTTTGTGCAGACTGTGTCTGCCTCTGTTCTGAGACTAGAATAGAAAGAAGCAAAGAAGTCTCTACCACCTGTTTTGTTATATAATAAAATTCTACAATATTTGCTTTCATCTATATATTCTCTTTATACATATTACATTTTATATTACAACTGTAAAATGGTGACACATTCCATAGTTTAAGTGTTGTTAAGTCTTATATGGAAAATAATTTTCCTATGAAAGTTATTAGTACTGAAAATACTATAATCCTATTTGCTGCCATGTAATATTAATTAGCATTAAAATATGCATGCTTACCTTTAATTTTGTAAGTAATTTGTTAACATCTAGTAAATGTGACACATTTTGAAAGAAGTAAAAAAAACTATATGAATAATCATGCACTTTAAGAGATCACAGGTTGCATTCAACCATTAGAGATTTAGTTGGAAAACAGAAATTTGAACTGTGAAACTGCATTTTGTGTTGGTTAACAATCAGAATATATTATTTGGGTTCAGTTGTTTATTTCTGGTTGGCACTTTTTTTTTTGTACGCAATGGGATAAATGACCTGGTCACAAGGGCTCAGAAAAGGTTGGGAGAAAGGGACCCACTGGACAATTGTTAGGAAATCATTGTAGCCTGTTAGGGCTATCCAGTATGTTATTTAATATGCACAGGGTGTGACTCTCCTGCACACCAAGCCACATCTTAATTCCTCCATCCATCTGACCAGTAGTGGTCTTTCCAAGCCCATCAGTGTCCCCTTTCTGACCAAGGGCAGGTTGGGAGTTTGGTAAAGATAAATCTCAACATTGACTCAGGTTGAACTTCAACCTAGGTACTACAGATTAAGAACTTGGTGCACTACTGATTGAGCCAATCCTTAACACCAAAGCAATTTTCTGCAATTATTCTGTACCTCTAGTTTTTCAATAAAAGTACTATATTAATATATCTTAATCTGTTATTTGTTAATTGCTAAACAAGAATAGAATTGTAATCATTCAAATCCTCAAATACATGCAGCAATTAGTCTGCAAGTGAACTCAACAGTATTTAAATGTGAATAGTATTTGTAAGATAAAAGTGTATAATTGAAATATAAGTCACTAATGTTTTGATATCAATTTCCAAGGAAAGAATCTAATACTTTGATATGAAAAATTTAGTATCACTGTATCATAAGGATGTCATATTTCAGTTGAAAATTATTATTTGTAATGTGACAGAATTTTTTAATCAGAGTGCAGAAAAGCACTCACTTGGTTTAATAGTTTTATCGCAATTTATTTTCATCATCATCATCCTCAAGCAGCCATGGGCTACGGAGGTCCAACCAGACCACGCAGTTTAATTCTCCAAGCATATCTGTCCTGAGCTACATCTGCTGCATCCGGCCACTGCACACCAATTCCAACAAGGTCCCGTTTGACATTGTCTGCCCACCGCATCCTAGGTCTCCCCCTCCTTCTGAGGCCTCTAGGCACACTGTTCATAACCCTATTCGCCAATCTATAATTATCCATACGGGCAACATGGCCAAACCAGCGGAGTCTCTCTCTGCACAGTATGCTGCTTAAAGGAGGTTGCAGACTCCTTTGCCTAACCTCATCATTAGTTACAAAGTTAAACCACCTAATACCCAAGATACTGCGTAAGCATCTAGAATCAAAAGCATCTAGTTTCCTGTTATCTTGTTTACACAGCGTCCAAGTTTCACTACCATAACTAACCCTAGAAAGAACCAAACTATTATACAATCTAATTTTAGTCTTTAGGTGTATACGCCTATTTCTCCACAATCTCCATAGATTCTGAAAAGTCCCGGCAGCAATACCTATTCGTCTGTTAATCTCATGCTGCACATCACCAGTATCAGTTACATAGCTCCCAAGGTAATTAAATTGTGACACCTGCTCAAGACTGCAACCATTCAGATTAACTGAATCACAACCTGCCTGACCAATTTTCATCACTTTAGTTTTCTCTCTGTTTATAACCAAACCTACTCTACTACCAGTCTCATCAACAGCTCGAATGAATGAAAGAGTTCATCTCATCAACATCATTTGCCAAAAGGGCTAAATCATCAGTATAATCTAAATCAGAAATTTTCGTATCTCCAGCCCATTTAAGGCCAAAATCTTTTCCTCGAAGCGAATTTCGCATAACATAATCAATAACCAAACTAAAGAGAAAAGGAGACAAAATGCACCCTTGTCGAACACCAGACGTAATGCTAAACCAATTGCTACAAGACTTACCAACTCTCACACATGACTCAGTGTTATTATAGAGAGCTTTCATTATGTTAACTAACTTGTCTGGTATACCATATGATCTCACAATCAACCACAAATTATGACGATCAACAGAGTCGAAAGCCTTTTTGAAATCAACAAAGCTAGCAACCAAAGGTTTCTGAAACTCTAAACATTTCTCAAGAATCTGCCTAAGTGAAAATATCTGATCTACACATCCCCTACCACTTCTGAATCCACATTGCTCATCACGCAATTGCCTGTCAACCAGATTCTTAATTCTATTAAGCACAATCATGGAAAGAACTTTACCTGGAACAGAGAGTAAGCTGATACCCCTATAGTTATCACAAGAACTGCGATCACCTTTTTTGAAAATAGGGATAATAATAGCTCTGGTAAAATCTTTAGGAACCATGCCTTTATCATAAAAGTTATTCAAAATTTCAGTCATCCAAGTGGTAACCAAAACATTCCCAGCTCTGAGCATTTCTGTAGTAATTTCATCTACCCCTGGGGATTTATGAAGTTTAAGATTAGAGATAGCCAAACTAACTTCAGATTGTGTTATAGGGCCAACATTAAAGCTGCCAATGCATCTATCATTATTACAAACAATGAGAGTAGAACTAACCACATTGTTTAGAACATCATTGAAATGCTCAGCCACCTAGCCATGACAGAATTCTCACCTTCTATAACCTTACCTTGTTTATCCTTCAATCCCTGTATGCCTGTCCGTTTTCTACCACATAAAACATTAACTATCTGGTACAGCTCTCTGCTGTTGTGCTGTCTAACTGCTTCTTCAGCTTTGTCAGCCAAGCTATCAAGCCAAAGATTTTTATCAGTAGCTAACTGATCCTTTACACGTTTATTAAGCTCTCTGTAATCTTTTCTATTAGGACTAGTAGGGTACTGATTAAGGACATTCCTGCAGTTCCTTCTTTCTGAAATAAGCTCAATTGCCTTATCACTTAAATAATTATGCCTCCTCTGCTCCTTTTTTCCTAAAAGAGTACTGTTAGTTTCCAAAAAAAGCCTGTTTAAAATGGCCCCATTCTTCCTCAACTTCAGTATTAAGCAAACCATGACTGTCATAATGACTAAGTAACCTATCATGGTAAGCTTTGGCTATAACTGGGTCTTTTAGAGCATCAGTATTAAAAGCAACTTTTTTAACCCTAGCACAACACTTTTTAAGTTTAAGTTGCAAGACACTTTTAACAAGGTAATGGTCAGATCCAATTTCAGCTCCCCTATATGCCCTGGTATTTCTAACAGAACTAGCCCATTTGCTGTTAATTAATATATAATCAATCATATTCCTATGCAGCCCATCAGGTGAAACCCATGTGTATTTATGTATGTCGCGGTGTTTGTAATATGTGTTAGTTATTCTGAATCCATTGAGTTTACTTACCTGTAGGAGACGTTGCCCATTGCCATTGCAGCTACCAATACCAAAAGGGCCTATTACTCCTCCCCAAAGGTCAAAGTCGGTACCAACTTTGGCATTGAAGTCACCAAGAACAAGGGTAATATCTCCTTTCTTGACAGAATTCAAAATATCCTGAAGTTGTCTGTAAAACCTATCCTTCTCATCCTCATCAGAATCCTCAGTGGGGGCATAACAGCAGATAATATTCAAGTCTTTAATGCTTGTCTGAAATTTTGCTGTAAGAAACCTTTCATTAATGCACTCATATCCTAGAAGAGCATCACTAGCATGTCTGCTGAGCAGCAGACCCACGCCTTGGTGATGCTTTCCATCCTCCCTCCCTGTAAAGAGAAATTTAAAGTTATTTTTAAGTATCTTACCTTTACCTGTCCATCTGGTCTCTTGCAAGCCTAGAATATCTAGGTTATAGCGCCGGAATTCCTGCATGAGGACATCAAGAGAATAATCTCTATATAATGTCCTCACGTTCCACGTTCCTGCAGAGAGAAAATGATTAGTAGGATTTTTAAAGAAATTAGGTTTATTGAGATTGGTAGGGCCAACAATATCAAACAGCCCCCTGATCGCAGGCATGGGGCAAAGACCCGTTCCTTCTCCGCTAAAGGCTGAAGTCACTGATGCTAGTAGGAACTTCAGGCACCACCTTTTCAAGTGGACTTTTTCAAGAGCCACATGGCCTGCCTGAGACGCATTACTCCAGTTTAGGCTTGACGATGCCCAACTAGCAAAGTAAGGTTCAGAAACCAGCAAGCCCAGGATCCATAATCAAACTCAAATCCATAAACAAGTCCAGTCTGGTAGGTATAAATGGTCAGCACCAGGACCCTGTGAAGTTGACCACTCCTCAGCAGGGTTGAAAAAAAAGAAAAAAGTGGCCATAGATGACCAGATCAGCAGGCCATACTGAACTGGCAGCCCTCCCCTTCCGTTTCCTTCCAAAAGAGAATATCTCTTTTGAAAGGTACTAACGGCCTGCACCACAAGAAGGCGGGGTCGGACATTAGGTGCTAGACCTGGCCGGTTCTGTGCATCACCACTAGGGATTGGTACACAGCTCTCCTTCCAGTTTACACCTAGCTACCATTTACAGGCCATTTGCATTCATTAAAAGTTTTGTGTGCTTTATTTTCTTTATTAATTTTTTTTGTGTATATGTGTATTTCACTTTATTTTTGCTAATTGAGATTTTTTTCATTCACAGCAAGAAATTTTAGTAACAAGGCAGCTGAGGCATGAAAATCTTCTTCCTTATTATTGTTCATTTGTTCGTGATAATGAAGTTTGGGCTATTATGCCTCTTATGACTTATGGTGAGTATATTAATTGTTTAGTTCCTTTTCCTTTTTACACACTTACCATCTTTGTTCTCTAAATTTTCCTGATGCTTTTGCTTGATGTAATTTAACTTTTTCTTTGTGTGTGTTACTGGAAAAGCTAACTAAAAGTTTAAACACAAGTGCTTAAAATTTTTAAAAGTGTTAGATATGAAAAAAGAGTAAACTTTGCACAATGATAATAAATGGAATTTGGAAAAAGGAAAAATAATTATTAAAAATCTTTTATATAGTTAAATATGTAAAAAAGAAATACTGCATAAATGGAAAACAAACATATTGAAATAAGTATTGTGACCTATTATTTTTTAAAGGAAGAAGGTACTTCCCTACACAAAGGACCGAGATAACCTAGAAGCGATGTTAGGCTTGTCCCAGTTTCTCATATAACACACAAACACTTACACAAGGACATGCCCTGCTGGTCTTAGCAGTCAGGTACACTAACCACTAGACCAGGTAAGATAGAATGCAGTAAAACATACTAAGGAATGCATTAAAGATTGTAGAATGCAGTAAAACACACTAAGGAAATGCATAAAGATTGTATAAGTGTGATGATTGTTCAGTATATTTAAGGAAAAAATAAATGTAAAATGATTGTGATTGCAACTACAATCATAGCTTGTTATTTGTGTGGTTTACATTTTCAAAAAGTGAAACAGTTAATGAACTGACAAATAATAGTGCAAATATTCCCATAAAGATTAATGTAATATAATGGAGTTGGTTGCAGGATTTTGAAATATACACTTCAACTTTAGTAAAGTACAGTATTTTGTATGCTTGTTATTTCCTATATAACAGTGTATTAAAATGAATAATACAACAACATAGCATGAAATGTGACTAAAATGTAATATCCCTTTAGTAGGAAAGCTAAGTTTTCATCAGTGTATGTAAGAGCAATCAATGTGGAAGCATTGACAACAAATGATGAGGTTTGGTATAGATATCTCAGCAGTGAATGAATAATGGGGTATGACATTAATTATGTTTTAAATCTTTCTCACTTTATCTACATTGAAGTCCTACAAAATGAGTTTAACCTTAAAAACTAATAATTAAGTCATAAAGTTCTGAATTTCTAACAATGAGTTCTGCCTGATGGTCAAATAAATTTTCAAAAATGATTTCAGCAGGAAAGAAAAGCAACCTTTGGGACTTTATTCTAAAAGTTGCTTTTGAACTGAAGTATGTCATGTTGCATATGAAAAGGGGAGCATATATAATTCTGGATAGTAATAAAAATATTTAACTGAAACTCCTTATGTAATCGATCATATAGTAGATATACTCTACTGGACCCATTATAGGAGATATATTCCACTGCTATTGCAACTAGCAATCTCAAAAGAACTTATCACAGAAGTGTAGGGATCCTTAAATGATTTGACTTGTGGGGTACATTTGAAAATTAATCCTGGCATATCATTTAAAAGAGATATGTACCTCAGTACCAGATATTTGAGATTTATCTTGTGACATATTTGAGTGATATTGACTGATTACTTACTTAAGTATTAAGTTTACAGTGCAAAAGTAATATCTCCTTTCCTGATAGAATTCAAAATTCCCTGAAGTTGTCAGTGAAACTGGCCCTACTCATTAGAATCTGGTGGTAACCAAAACAGAAATTTGACTCTTCTGTTTTAAATTTAGCTGTAAGAAATTTTTTTATTAATATATATTCTAAAAGAGTATCACTGGTATTCATGCTAAGCAATAATCCTACACCTTGCCTATACTTGCCATCAATCATCAATCTGAATATATCCCATGTATATGTTGATCTGGTCTCTTGCAAACCTAGACTTAGTTATACCACTGGAATACTAGGAGAAGAAAATGAACTTGGTTAAAAAATCCTCACATTCCAGTACTTTGGGAAATGAATCATTTATGAAAGTTTTAACCATTCTCATGTCCAGGTCATATACATAAGTTGATAGAATCCAAAATGAGAGGCTGAAGACATCTATGTTCATTTTTAGTACAACAAAAAGATTAATTTTTTAAAAAAATAAAAATTGCCATACAAAACTTTTCTTATATAATAAAAATACATTATTTAGACTTGAGAAATAATACTTTTTTTATTTTATGCATATTTTGTTAAACTAGGATATAAATAATTTGTTAAAGTCATCTGATTGCAATTTGTTAGCCCTGATATGTGGTATGCCAATTTACTTGTTAGCCTCTTTGCCTGAAGCAACCTCCTGATTTAAGCTCACAAATTTGATATGAACTATTATCAACAATTTTTTTCCTTAAAGTTTTGAAAAGTAACACAATACTGCTATTTTTAAAACAAGATTTTGGAAGTAATTGCGAAATACATAACACTGTTACTAACACTTCTAGTTACTAGGAGACATGGTTTTGAATCCCACTCATGGCAAAACTGTTTTTTCAGCTGAATATTTCATGAGTCCCATATCTACAGGACATCTGTGATATTTTACTACTGAATTATTGATATAACACCATGAGTATGAGTGACAATTATTAAATTCCATCAATGAGGTAATTTGGTTGTCTATTTTCTGACATAGATGGTGCCACAAGTTAATCAAATAAAAAATGTGGGAAAGTTTATTAGTCACACTAGCTGAAGAAAAAACATTAGCCATTGATGGTGTAGTGGTTATCATACCTGGCATGTTACTAGGAGATATGGGTTTGAATCCCACTCACTGCAAAACCAATTTTTTTTTCAGCTTAATATTTCATGAGTCATGTCTACAGGACATCTGTGATATTTTACTATTGAATTTAATTGCTTAGTCTGATCTTTGTTTTTCAATATATCACTGTAAAAAAGCCTTATTAAAATTAATATAATTTTAAATTTGTTTCATTTTTTATTTTCATAAACTTTGAAATTAAATTCTGTTTAATTTGGTATGTAGTATGACCAATTTCTGTTGATTGATTATTTTTTTTAATTCTAAAATTGGCTTGTTTATCTGACTTAGCACAAATGGTGAAAAGCCTGGACTTTTCTCAAAGTATTGTACTAAGAAAAAAATTTTAAAACGAGAGTTAATTTTTTGTATGTTTGTGTCTTTGAAAGAAAGGTAATATATACTAAAAAAAGAAAGGTAAACAGGAAATTACCTTTCTTTTTTAGTATATATAATATATGAAAATTTTCTTTTTTAGTATATATATAATATATAAGTATATTATATATTATGGAAAAACGACCTGTCACTAGCATCTCAGAACTGCAGTGAAATGCATTGGACAAGAAGTAAAATGAAATACGAGTATCCTAACTTCAATTAGGCAACTTCGAATAAAGAACACTTTGCTGATTCATTCTCACTTGGCTTCCCTCAATTCGGGGTGTTTTTTATAATGCGGACGACGGATTCACAAGATACGAAGAATAGAATATAAAGCACACAGACTGTATACGAAGATTCATACCTTAAGAGATTCACTACTTTACGGATTCGTATATTTTTTTTTGTTATTCAGAAATAGCCTTTCTATTCATATGCATTATAATTATTTCTGTCCATTAGTTTATTTTTTAATAAATATTTATTTGCTTTGCCAGATGGGTCTGAAAATGGTAGCTAGGCATTAACTAGAAGGAGAGATGTGTACCAATCTCCAGTCCTACTATCCCAGTCCTGATATTAGGTGACTTAATTACCTGGCCATCAGCTGGCCTGGTAGTTAAATTACCTAATATCTGACCCCATCTTCTCATGGTGTAAGCTGTTAGTACTTTTTGGAAGGGGAGGGCTGCCATATCAGTGTGGCCTACTGATCTGGTCATCTATGGCCACTTTTTTTTCCACCCTGCTGAGGAGTGGTCAAACCTCACAGGGTCCTGGTGCTGACCGTTTATACCCACTAGGCTGGACTGGTTTATGGATCCTGGACTTGCTGCACTGGTGGGCCTCTGTTGAAGGAGAATGTGCCGCTGTGTTTTCTGTTTGCTTGTGGGTTGCTAGCCCTAAGTGAACAGAGGCACAGGATACCTAATGTCAGCTGGTGGATATCTCAATCTTCACTTAGCTAGTTGGGCATTAAATAAAAAATAAAAATAAATACCCCCTCAAGCAGCTGCTTGCCACAGAGGTCTGACAGGAGCCTGTCAGTTTATATGCCACAGTAGGAGATCTGAGAGGATGGCAGGACCTCAGCAGAAAAACGACACACACATCCATGCCAAATCCGGGGCTCGAACCCAGGTCCCTTAGATCAGTAGCCAATTAGATCAGTAGCCAAGCGTGCTAACCACTCGGCCACTGAAGTTCCGAGTATGGGTGGCTTCAGCTTTAGTGGTGGGGGAACAGGTCTTTGCCCCATGCCTGTGATCAGGGAACTATTTGACATTGTTGGCCCTATCTTTCTCAATAAACCTAGTTTCTTTAAAATCCCTACTAATAATTTTCACATATGTGGAAATTATTCCACATATGTGGAATGTGAGGAGGTTACATAAAGATTATTCTCTTGATATCCTCATGCAGTATTTCCAGCATTATAACCTAGATATTTTAGGTTTGCAAGAGACCAATTTTAGCATTATTATTAGATGGACAGGTAAAGGTAAGATACTTAAAAATAACTTTAAATTTCTCGTTTCAGGGAAGGAGGATGGAAAGTGTCTCCAAGGTGTAGGTTTGCTTCTCAGCACACACCAACGATGCTCTTCTAGGATATGACTGCATTAATAAAGACTTGAATATAATTTGTTGTTATGCCCCCACAGAGGACTCTGATGAGAACAAAAAGGATAAATTTTACAGATATCTTCAGGATATTTTTAATTCTGTGAAGAAAGGAGATATTTATCTTGTGCTAGGTGACTTCAGTGCTAAAGTTGGTGCTGACTTTGACCTTTGAACAGGAGTTTTAGGTCCCTTTGGCATTAGTAGTTCCAATGACAATGGAGAATGTCTTCTACGGGTAAGTAAACTTAATGGTTTGGGAATAACTAACATATACTACAAACACCAGGTCATTTATAAATGCACATGAGTTTCACCTGATGGGTTGCACAGAATATGGTAGATTATTACAATAATAGAATTTCTCAGATATACACCTGGTAATAGTTTGTTAGAATAATATAGAGGAAAATTGTCATTAGCCAGGTGGGATCTTAACCACAACCTGATAACAAGTCAAGTGCTCTGGCACCGAGCTACCGGCTGCCAAACAATCATCCTCTGTTAGTAGCTTTAAGCATTAAACCATAGAATAGTTATTGGAAATGTAGTTGACTGTAATTGAAAACCCAAACAGCACATTCCAGTTTAGTGCACATGGCCAGGTCACATCAAGCATCAAACGGCATGGTAGTTTTATATTTTAAGCCAACACACTGAGAGGTCATGAGTTCAGATCCCACCAGGTTAATGACATTTTTTTCTCTATATTATTCTGACAAACTACTACCAGGTGTATATCTGAGAAATTCTATTGTAACAACAATGCTTACGCTTGATTCTTGACCTTTGTTCCTAATGGTGCTGACTGGATGCATTATTGTCCTATTTAATAAAGGTATCATCAATTTGGGGTCCTTCATTACCCCCAATGGCTGGCAAGTAATATGTATCACACATTTTGTGATTTTTTTTTTTTTTTTTTTTTCTTCAAGACTGATAGCTAGACTAGCTACTTTAAGTGAATAGTTTTTGAAAAAATTATGTGGAATATCATTCTGGTAAATTCCAGTTCAATCTAGTCATTTGTTCCCTTTCTCCTCAAAGGTTTTCTTAGAGCCTCATACCTGAACATAAATTATAATTATGGCAAAATGTTTTATGGATTTAAGCAATATATGTAAACAATAAGAAAATGTTAAAATTTGAGTTTGCCATCAGAAATGGATATTTGTACTTGTCATATATTTCATCTCCCCCATTACCTTGTAATAAATTCAACTCTGCAGTATTCAGTTAAATCTTTATGATAAATAGACAATACTGCAGCCCTTGATAACTAATCATGACCCATCAACTTATCTACTGGAATATGTCATTTTGCTCTTGGAGCATGTCATTGTGACTAATCATGAGAATCAAGATTATGTACATGTCTAGCAGGCTGGTACAGTATATTAGCTAGAATACCACACTATCCATTACCACTGTACTTTGAGAAGGATATCAAGTAAACTCCTAAAACTACTTTTATAAATAAAATATTGGAAAATTTACAATATATATACAGTAATACCTCCATATTTGTATATATGTGCTTTCTTGGATAAGACCATGGGTGTTGAATTCATGATAAATTAATAACTTATAGGGGAAAATAAGGTTTGATACCTGGACATGTTTACTGCATAATTTTACCTTTATCATTCAATGCGTAAGCATCTTTATCTGGATTGTTATTTCATGCAACAGCAATGAGTTTCAAATACGTTAATTCTGTTTTCATAGCAAGCAAGCCATTTATTTGTTATAGCATATCCTCTTAATAAACAACAACTTTCTTCTTAAAGGGAATTTTATGCAAGAATGTTTCATTGTAACTTCTCAAGTGTACTTTGTGCCATTGCTTGGCAGTTGGTGTTCTGCGAATTTAACATCCAGCTCTAACATGTTTGTGCAGTTCCAGAAGTTCAGTTGAAAATTAATATTGTGCAGTTATTAATTTGTGCATCAGTATTTTACAAATCAAAATCATAATAACAGAGAAGTAGCCCAACAATATTATAAAGAGTGCAAAAGAAAACAAATGACACTGATATGCCAAAGAAAAAAATGTTTTAGTGATAGAATATTTCTTTCAATTTATATAATTTTACTTATTATTTTATTTTGTGTGTATAATATCTTTGTCCACTCTATAATTTCCAATTTAATATTTTCCTATGATCAAAAACATTGTAATTTGAAAATTTTTATATGTGATTTTTTTTTTTCTTAATAAAAGAAATATGTGTTCTTCCTCTTATATATACTTGTGTTTTTGGCCTAGCATTTAGTGTTCAAAGGGACCCAGGTTCAAGCCGCCCTGGGTAAGGCATGGATGTTTGTATTCTTTCTGCTGAGGTCTCGCCTTCCTCATAGATCTCTATGGTGCATTAAACTGACAGTCTCCTGTGAGACCTCTGTGGCAAGACCTCTGTGGCAGGCAGCTGCTTGATGGTTTGTTTGTTTTTTTCAGCTGTAAAATTACCTTAAACATTTTTCCCACAAAAACGTTTATTTTATGTGGAAAAGTTTTTGTCTACAGGTAATGCTGAGAGATTATCAATTGTACCTTAAAATAGACCCTGCTTTGTCTTCTGTCCTGTTCATTTACAGCCCTTTGATAACAACTGAGATGAGTTGAAATGAGCTTGTTACAGTGGTTACAATTATTCCAAATTAAACCTTAAATGCTGTTCTGTATACAAAATGAAAAGTGACCAAACTGATATGTTGCCAAGATTAAAAATCCATCATTTGGATTAAATTTGTAATTGTTTCTATGAAAATAACAGTATTCAAATGTGTTTAAAATTAAAAGCAATACAGTAAAGAGCTGTAGTATGAAATAGAAGGTACAATATCTAATATATATATATAGATGATTGTGAGTGAGTGACTGATGGCTGACAGGGGATCACCCTAATTCTATGATGCAGAAATGGTAGAGCTCTGAAAATTTGCATTTTGGATCATAGATCTTGTGAAAAATCCAAAATTTGACCTCTGACATGTTCTTCAAGGTCATAGAGACCATTTAAGGGATCAAACCTTGATCAACAAGGGCTAGAAAAACGAAATTGGTGTTTGGGCTGTAAATGTTGGAAATGTTATGAAATTTCAAATATTGAGGGGTCCTTCAAGGTCAAAGATCAGATTCTGATCTATCAGCACTAGAGAGCTGGAAATTAGTTCCTGAAGGTATTTTGGATTATAGATCTCGGAAATGTGTGGAATTTTGATTGCAATGGGTCATTTGAGGTTCACTTTGATAAATGTGTAATCTGAAGTAAAATATACATTTCACTTTGAGCAATGTATGTTTTACTTGTTGATTCTGCTTGAAAATTCTATTTAAAAATATTAAATTTGTGCCTGTGAAGCATCACACTCACTAGAGTAGAGGTACACAGTGCAGTAATTAAAATTAAAGTAATTTAATTCTCTATGACACTGTTAAATGTTTTTAAGCACTTAACACATGGACTATGCTATCAAGTGTCAACAGTTATTAAGGAGTCGTAGATCAAAAACCGTTTTTTAGCACTATTTTTTTTAGCTATCAAAAGTATAAATGTTTATTTCCTTCTCCAAGGCAGGTAGATCATTGGTGTCTGTTATCCTTCTTTTAATATCCACTGAGACAACACTGCATCATTCACTCATTGAAAGATTTTTAGGTCTTATTCTGGAAATCTTTGTTGCCTGACACATGGTTTAATGGTTAGAGCGCTCTGGCATGTATCTAGAGAGTTGCAGGTTCGATTCCCACTGTGTCAGAAATAATTTTTTTCAGAAGTTTTTAAATTCAAGATTTTATATAAATTATCTTTCTTGTTCTTAAAGCAAAATAAATTTTTTGTGTTGCTACTTCCTTAGTCTTGAATTTGCCAGTTTTCAAAAAAACTCTGAATTATGCATTATTTGTATAAATACTATAAAAAAATTACAAACCAAGTATATGAAAGATTTAAGTAATAACAGAAGGATTATGAACTATTTATATTAGGGTGATGAAATAATTTACAAAACATGGCAAATTTAAGTTTACAAAAAATTATTGAAATTAAAATTTAAAAAAATAAAATTTTGCAATTTTCATCAAACAAATTTTACTTAACTTTCATTTTCTCTGATGTTTTGCTATTTTATTAATCATATTAAATTCTCTTTCTGTAACATGACCTATTTCTGTTTTTTACTTCAAGATGTGGTTCTAGAGTTATTTATTTTATTTTCTGTAAACACTACAAAATTAATTCAGCCACCAGAGTGAATTAAGTTTTAGAAATTTGACACAGAGTTAAAAGCTGCTTTAAAATGAACAAACATTATAATAAAATAAAAAAATGTATAAAAAAGTTATATTAAAATTAAAAATTGTTAAAGGTTTAAAAATTACCACATACTTGCAAAGGAAATTATTAATATTGTATTTTTTGCACTTTTAATAGTATTTTTTGGTATAATGCATTAATCTTTGTTGTCCATTTTCCAGAGTATCTAAATCTTAGATTTTGATCAAAGTAAAGGATTAATGAAGTAATTATAATTTGAATATGTTACTTCTAGGTTCCACAAGAGACATTATGTACTCCCATTTTCCTCAAGGACTACCTGAATTGGCCATTGCCTTCATCATAAGAGATGTCTTATCAGCTCTGGACTATGTACATAAAAGAGGTTTTATTCACAGGTAATTACTTATTACTTACTTACTTTTCTGGAAATCACCTCTTCTAAAGCCTGAAGTTAAACTTGTGTCATTGCTAAAAATATATGCTAGAATTAAAGTAAAATATGATATTCTGCCTGCACCAGTTTGCCAAAGTGTTCAAACATTTGTGTTGCTTCTTCCATCAGCATCTTGCATTTATCCAAGCCCATTTATCTCTTTGGAGAAAGTATATCACTTAAAGTTCGGATCCTTTTTAAAATTTGACTGATATTGAGTGTTAATCTAAATGATATTTTTTATCTTTTATATCATTGTTTATTCACATTGATTTTCTTGGATGTATTCTTAATAAATGTCCCATGGGAAATTTTTTGTAGACGTGGAACTCGAACTTGCATCTCCCCATAAACATGCCAGAGTATTCTACCATTGTACCAGTTAAAAAAATGCTCAGTGCAATAAAAAGCAATAGTTGCCACCCGAGATCATAGATGGTGCCAAAATGTAGGTGCCAAAAATCATGGGAAGTGTGAAAAGTTATACTTAGTGAAAAAAAGACAGAGTTGGCATTAGTTCAATGGTAGAATACTCTGGCATGTTTCTGTAAAGGTGTGGATTCGAGTCCCGTATGTTGGTGAAATTTTTTTCCGCAAAACATTTATTGATTTATAGATGTTAAAAAGTCTACAGGTAACTCTGAGATTGTCAATTATTGTATTCCTAATTACTTTCTTAAATGATATAGATCAGTCTCAAACATGTACCCCAATTTTCAATTTACGAAATTTATTAATTCACTAAAAGTACCCCACTCATTATAAATATGAATTACTACCCAGAAATAGTGATGCTTCCCTCAACATACGCATATCCTGGCGATTTCCCATAATCCCACATCCTCTCCCAACCTCCGTTACATGCAGATCACATTACCACCACCCGCACTTCTGCCGACCACTCCGATCCTCGAAGTTGAACCACTGACATGTCAATTCATGGCACCCCACCCCTCCCCCGCACTCACCAACCAACTGCCTCTCCTACATTAAGTTCCTCACTTCCCACCTGATGAAGCACCGATAGGAACGGCGCGAAACACGCGTTGTGGATCTAAAATCTTTTTTAAGCACCCTATGCTATCAAAAAGTATAAATAATTATTTCATTTGGCAATGCGGGTAGACCATTGGCAGCAGTCATCATTATCTTGATCTCCACTAAGATGTCACTTGCTGGCAAGAACGTCGAATTTTAAATTTCTCACCAAAAGCATTCCAAGAAGCTCCTGTTACTTCCCATCCTCTACGGCATTGTACGTAAATCTCTCTATAATAATTATTGATACTTGATAGCATAGTCCATATGTTGATTATGACATAAAAACATTTAACAGTGTCATAGAGAATTAAATTACTTTAATTACTGCACTGTGTACCTCTACTGTAAAAAGGATATATTTTATATTAATAAGATTAACTGTTTTTGCACTATTTAATAGAAGAAATGGGCTGTGAATATTTTTTGGATTCATGGCTTTCGGTTTTCAATCAAGTAATGAACTATTTTGATGATAATATTTTACAGCAAAAACTTCCTTGTGTTTCTTTTTAATAAATGTTCATTTTTATAATGTTCCATTTAGGAGTATCAAAGCAAGTCATATTTTGATATCATCATTAGGAAAGGCAGTGCTGTCAGGAATGAGATATTCTTGTAATGTTATTCATAATGGCAAATGGCAACCTGTTATTCACACATTTCCTCATGATTCTGTTGCAAATCTAAACTGGCTAAGTCCTGAGCTTCTGGAACAGGTATTCAATTCAAATTTTAATGATGAAGAGTATTAATTAAAAAAAAAGTTTATGAATCCAAATCCAATGATTATTAACTATATTAACCATGTATATGTTATTTTGATTTCTCATAGTTATATTTTTTTGCATTAAGAGATTTTTATGAAGTGTTATGTCCCGTGGTCAAGTGGTTAGCTCACTTGGTTGGCTGCTGATCAATAGAACTTTGGTTTGAGCCCTGGTTAAAGCATGGATGTTTGTGTTGTCTTTCCAATCAGGTCCTGCCATCCTCACAGAGCTTCTACTGTGGCCTATTAAATTGACTGCTACTTGAGGGGGTATTTTTTTTTATACTTGGTATAGCATCTGCCAACTTTACTATATCTGTTGAAGTTTCTCACTGATTATATAATGACATGAGTTTAAAATGGAAAATACGATTATTATATTAATCCTACTCTAAATGCTTGCTTACTTACCTAGAAATCATTTTATGGGCTGTGCATGCTGACATTTTAAAAGGTTTTTTAACAATTCATCAAATTAGTGGTTGTTTAATATAGAATTTTTATAGTCTGAAACAGTAATTTCTTTTTTTAAACTTAACCAGCAATAAGCACAGAAAAAAAAAACTGTTCTTCTATTCTAGACTTGTTAATTAAGTCTGGAACAAACTGGTTAAAAAGCTGGTTAAACAAGCTTTTAAAAAAATGATCACTTAACATTTGACTTATAATTTAATGCTGCAAATAACACTAGTGCATGCTGTTGCTTATGTTCTGGCTGTTTATGTTGTATTGCCATAGTTGCAATTAGAGTAGACAATAACTGATAAGGTTATAATACACCTATCCATCGATTTACATGATACTCAGTTTACCCAGTTTCGGTTTTACATGGTCAAAAATATGCAACCAGTTTCAATTTACACAGTGTGAAACTTGGTTTACACAGTCAAAAAACTGGTGACCAGTTTCATTTTGCATGATTATAGACTCTGTTTTACATGATGCAGACAGATTTTTTTTTTTTATGAATGTGGAAATACATTTTATGGAGTAGCAGTGATATAGTGTCAATGGAAATTATTAGACTGTCACCCCAAAATAAAAATCTAGAAGCTAAATGTTTTTAATTGAAACTTATTTTCAAGAATAAATATGTAATAGTAAATTTCTGTATTAATAAAATTATCGTGTGTAATAAGTTATATCACTAAAATTACATTCTTGCCATTGTAATGCAGTCTGTCTCACAACATCTTAGTGAAATGAAGTCTGTTTTGAATTGGCAGTTAGATCTGACTTTTCTAGACTGATTTTTTTTTTCAAACTAGTAAAAACTGTGTTTTTATCACATTTTTAGCAACAAGTTGAACTTTGTAGACTGTTTTAAAGGCTAAATACAGCTGATTCATAAGTACACTTTCATAAAATATCATATAAATACTATTTTTATTAAATAAAGCACTAAGTGCTGGTACAAATGCAACCTTTTTTCAAAATTTGTCTTCAAATATGATAGTTTACATCTACATTAATAAGTATTTTTCATGACCAAAAAAGAAATATATGAGGAAATTAATCTAAGCATATCTGAATTAGTGTAAGAAGTTTTTTTGATTTTAAGTATTAGTGTAAAGAATGTACAAAATAATGTTACATTATGCATATTATTATTGCTGAACTGAAATTTGAGGTATGTATAATTAAAACTTTCTATGTATATTTTAGTCATAATAAGGATTTTTTTTTTTCAGAACATATCCCTCTTTTTTTTTCCATAAGTTATTTTCAATTTTCACAGTGATTTCCCAGGATCTATCTACCACGTAAATTGAGGGATGGGTGTACACAGAAACACAATAAGAGCATAATGGAAAGATAGCCTCTTTTTTTGCAAGTCCCAACTGTGGGAACATATGGAATCATCGGAAAGCAACTGGCAATAAGAAATGTGCAAAATACAAGATGGCTTTTTAATTTTTTTTTGTACTTGAAGGAAGATTTGTATTATCATCCATGAGGTGCTAGCTTCTCAGATATTAAAATACTGGATAACAAAGCTTTTATCATGTAATATATATTTTTGAAGAGTACTTTGCCACATTCACTTCATTTAGCATACAGACAAATGTTTGTATTTAGCAATAGCCTTAATTTTTTTTACACATTTTTCTGTAATTAGTAGACCAACTGGTACTATATGTTGAACTTGTGGTTCAGTGAAATTTATTTCCTTTTTTGTTTGGCACATATAGGCTGAGTTGCATTTGTGCCATAAAACCCTAAACTAAAATTTCATGAGAAGATATAAAGATAATATTGTAATAAGTCAAGAAAATTTGGGTCAAAATGTTTTATCTATACTAAGAAAAATGAATAAAGGATATTATGTGAGAAAGGGGGTTGGAGTTTTGAATACAAAATGTTTGGTCAATAGGTAATATGGCCTCTCTAGGACTAATGTAAGCTTGACAATCAATTCATGTCCTCAATAAAATAATCCAGAAAATGGGAAAATAAAAAAAGTTCACAGCAATATAAGCAGGCTTGGGGTAGGGATTAAAGGGTGGCAATATATTTACCCAGGGAATCCCATAGATGTTCTGTCTGGTTGAGATCCAGAGAGAATGCAGGTCAAAAGAAGGTATGCAACAAATAGAGTTATTCATTGGATACCTTCTTCAAGATATGGGTTGATTAGTTTTGCTTCTGTTGTAGTGAGCCTCTCATTGGAGGCTAATTTCACCATGTTCTTACAACACCTTGAACCTTAGTCTTGCTCTTTGTGAATGGGCATTATTGTCCATTGGGAGGAAATGACCACCTACTACACCAGCATAGGGCTTCACATAGGGATCAAGGATTTCATCCTGATATCTCAAATAATTCACAGACCCTTCATCAAATACATGAAGATTGGTATGGCCACCCAATGAAAATGCAATCCGCACAGTTGGACTACTACCAATGCAGCTCTCTCAATGATTTTATGGAGCTGTTTGTGAGTTCTTGCCTCTTTCCAGCTCAGTGCATGTCTGCTGTCCAGTTTTAGAGAAAATCTAAATTCATCTGCGAACAAGACCTGACTCCATTGGTCTTAGTCTCAGATTACATGATTGTGACAGCATTTCTAGTGGGTTTGTGTCTGAAGGTTAACAGTATGAATACAGTGGTTCATCAGACAGAGAGCTTGTCATTGTGAAGCCTTTTGGGCACAGTTGAGACAGATACCTGCCTTCCTATTGCTCTAATGAGGTCTGAGATGCTGCTGTTGCTCTCCTGTTAGGACAGTATCCAAATATAGTGATCATCTTGAGGAGTTGCACCCTAGAAACTCTTGAAATATCTTCTGATAACTGTTTGGTTATATAATTGCTGCCCTTTTCTTTAGTTAACAGAATGATGGACACAATAGAATTAATCACCTCTGTAATTGTTTGACCAGCTTCCAACCTTCTAATGGCTCTCAATTCATTTTAAGTCATCTAAACATTTTCTTTGAGGCATCATGGAGTACTCAACTGTTCCAGACTGACAATGTAGCAATTCAACTGTTCCAGACTGACAATATAGCAATTCAACTTGAAATTATTAAGTGTGTATGAAATACTCTTTTTATAAGGTATCTATTTTGCATTTATGTGATTTGCATGTTGGTTTTTGAAAACTACACATTAAATTACCTAGGTGTGTTAAAAAAATATTTATCTCTAATGATTATTTTTTTATTCATAACTTTGTGTTCCATGCTCAACTTTAGGTGAACAGTATATAAACTTATTGTGTACAAATGATCCACTTAGCAGGCCATTTGTAACAATATGTATCAAATGGAATCATTTTGATTCAGAGAATTTAATTGTTATGCCATCTTACACCACAGTGATAAGCCTACAGTTTACTACAGTTTTTTTTTTTTTTGAAGCGTAACTAGAAGTTTTAGTGTTTTAACAAACTAGGTACGTTTTTTAAAAATAAGCTGTTTTAAAAATAAGCCTGTTTTCTTAAAAATAAGCCTGTTTTCTTAAAAATAAGCCTGTCTAGGTACGTTTTTTAAAAATAAGCTGTAATAAAAGAGATTTGGTCTATGAAGCCTCAAGACTTCTTGACCCAACACTGTTCATCTTAAAGTTCCCCATCAGCCTAATGCTAATTATAAAAAGATCTCCAGTAACAAAGTTTCAAAGTTTTTCTCCAATAACAGATAGTAGTCTGATGCTTCTGTAATAATCACAAGAACTGTGGCCACCTTTATTAGGACTAAGTATAGTTAGTGAAATCCTCGAAACAGTTCCATTGTAAAAAAATATTCATCACATCAATCAATAGTGTAATAGAAGAATCATTACAGTCAGCTTTAATTTTGATATCATCAAAATAACTTTAGATCATATTGAGACTGCATTAAAGCCAAATGGCAGTTAGCTTTATTCCAAATATTGGCAGAACTAACCATATTATTCAGAACATCCCTAAAATGCTCAATCTATCTATCCTTTAGAGAATCTTCATCATCAGTAACCTTTCCAACTTTATTCCTCAATCCATTACATACCATTCTGTTTTTTCTTGTGTATTTATTACTTAGTATAGCTTACTGTTGTTCATGCCATATACAGCTTTCTCAGTAATGAAACTATCGAGCCAAAAATTCTTGTCAGTTATTAACTGATCTCTAAAATATCTAATAAAATCTGTAACACTGTTAAAACTATTAGGCATATGATTCAGGTTCATTGCTGTAGCAGTTAAAAAATTGCACAAAAGTAATATTCTCATTTCCTAAAAGAATTAAAAATATCCTGTTGAATCCATAAAATTTGTCTTTTATTGAAATCCACAGTAGCATTATATTAACAGATAACATTGAAACCTTTACTCTTCATTTTAAATTTAGTTATTATAAATCATCTATTAATACATTTATATACTAAAATATTATTACTGGTATTCTATGAGAACCCATAATCATATACTTTGCCCTACACTTGTCGTCGTCATAACCTGAAAAGAGAAATCCAGGATTATTTTTTATAATTAATATTTCCTGTATCTATTCATCTGGTCTCTTGAAAGCCCAGAATATCTAGGTTATACTACTGAAATTCTTGTGTGAAAACATCAAAAGTAATGTTGATTTTTAGTCTTTACACTCCATGTACCTGTGTAAAGAAGGTATTTGTTAAGATATCGAAAGAAAATTATCTTCTTCCCAGTTTGTGTTTTTATAAAATAGCAATTTAAAATGGACATATTTCACTCTTGAAACAGAACATATACCATCTATAATATGTGATTTGTGTAGTTATGCTCCAGATTTTGACTATGAATGCAAATTTAAAATTAGAAGCTGCATGTAATAAAAATTAGTTTTGCATGTAATGCTTAAGTGAGAATATTATTTTGTCTTGCCTATCAAAGAGCTCACCTATCAAACTATTAAAAAAGAGTTATAATGACCTTTTATATTTCCTTTATGTTATTTTATGATCTCAGTATTAAGATGGGTGAAAAAACCATATATAATATTTTGTATTTTAAATTCTAACCAGCACTTTGAAGGATATATTTGACATGAATTCTTAAGACTGGTAACAGTGTTTTTAGTGATTCAAGTTCCATAATCCTTTAACCTTCCAGTGTCCTACCTGAAAAACTGGTTTCCATCCAGAGGCCAAGTTATTTTCTCCCTATGTTCAGCCGATAAAATTAACTTTAAAACTTTTTTGCCAAATAACTAATGAAAGGAATTATGGCATGTTATATGCCAAATTAATCAACATTTAATTCTGAATTTTCTGAAAATAAAGTATTTAACAATATTTCAATACGACTTTTTTAGAGACATGTAGTAAAAAATGCATCTGGCAACACAAATAAAAATTTATTTAAAAAAAACTAATAGACAGAAATGATTATAATGCACATGAATAGAAAGGCTATTTATTTCTGAATAAAGAAAAAAATATTTGGTTTTAAGTAAAAATTTCTCTTGTTTTGTAACTTTTTTCTTAGTGCCATACTTTAAGAAAATTACAGGCTTTTTAGCCAATTATGCCAAGTCAAATAAACAAGTCAATAGAATTTAAAAAAAAATAACCAATCAATGGAAGTATGTCATGTTATATACCAAATTAAATAGAATTTAATTATGAATTTTATGAAAATAATATTAACAAATTTACAGGCATATTGATTTTAATAAGCCTATTCCAATGTGACATGGTGAAAAAAAGATCACACTATACAATTAAGGCTTCATTTTAGAAAACCTGATGAATAAAAATAGTTAAATTATAAGTATATTTGTTGAAAGTAAATTTCCTCCTGAATAAAGATATAATATTGAACCTGAAATATGTTTTTATTTCTTTTAATGATTTTAATATTTTAAACACTGCCAGTGTTATGCAAAGTGACTTAGACTTCTCACATTCATGAGATTTTCTGAATTGGTTGTGAAATAGAAAAAAACTTCCTTGGCTGCTTTTTTTGCTAAACATTATGAATTTTTTCTTTGGGTATTGAAGTTTGGCAATCTCTGCTAAGTGCAGAAAGGTTTGTGCACCAAAGCAAAAAAAAAAACTGCATTATATTGTCTGTGTGGCACAGCCAAGGTACTGAGAGGGTGCTTTTAAAATCATTCAATATAAACATAAATACTCTTCATTTTGAAAAAATTTTATTTTTCTAGAGGGGGATGGGTGAAACTTTCACCATAAGTTTAGCAGGGGTGGGGTACCTTTCCAAAATTGCCCTCCCATATGATGGCTGATTTCCATAGCAAGGAAGTATATTTTGCTTTCATTTCCAAAACATTCATTTTCAGAAAATGGTCCAAGCTCAAAGTTTTTTTTACTAAAAAAAAACAAGAAATAATGAAAGGAAAATATATATATAACCTAATGGGATGTTAAATGAAATATTCGCAACAGCTTTTAAGCCGGCCTCCGATCTAACATAACTCAGAAAGATTGATAGTTAGTGATCTTTCGGTTAGCTGATTTAACAGAAATGAATTTTCTTCCATATCCTTATACCTCGTTAATTTCAGAAAATAATACCAGATCAAAGTTTTACTGGAAAAGTAATAAATAATAAAATAAAAATTAGCATATAGATTAATGCAATATTAAAATATCCACAGCAATAAGTTGTAAGCCAGCCATACAATATAACATAACTATGGAAAATCAATACTTATCGATCAGTCAAAAGCTCACAAATTATGAAAATAAATCTACTGAAATGAAAACTAAGGTTTAAATATAAAAAAAGTAAATACTAACTTTACAAAGGGTATCCAATATGCTGGACCAAAACTGTAAAAAAACAGTTATAGCACACAGAATGGAGATAGCATGTGTCAGCCATCTACCTCTTGTTTGCTTCAGTGAAGCCTAAATGATTAAATTGCAGCTGCAGCAGAATTACTAAGAAGGATATGTTTACTTCCAGTTTCGATTTTAAGAGTGGGAAAGATGCATAGAATGCTGGAAAAAAATGATAAAAATAATTTGATAATACTGAAATAGGTTTATGACAGAAAAGAGTGTGAAACGGGAAAAGAAAATGGCAGTATGGGCTTTGTAATTACTTCCAAACCATTCCGTAACAGTTTTAAAAATAAGCAGTTTTTTTTTTTTGTTAATTTTTAGATTTTCGAAATTTTAAGGAAAAATTTGTTGATAACATTTCAAATCAAACTTGTGAACTTAAATAGGAAAGTTAAGCAAATCGGCAATACCATTTAGTGTTTCTAAGAAATGGCAATCAGATGGCTTTATAAAATTATTTATATTGTCGTTTAATAAAATATGCATCAAATTAAGAAACAAATAATTATTTTTCAAGCCTGAATTATACATATAAAAATTGCCATTGTAATTTTTTTATTTTTAGAAAAACGATTTTTTTTTACTAAAAATGGATACATATGTCCATGGCCCCTTATTTTGGATTCTGCGAACGTATGCAAACTATGTGGACACTGGAAGGGTTAAAAAGTGAATTAATATCATTGCATTTTATCATCAGGGACATCTTTTTCATAAAAGCTTGATTTCCGAAATCAAGATTTTTTTTTTCACTTTGGTTTTTCATTGAAATACACATGAACGATTCAGATTTAGTTGACAAGGTGAAGCATAAGTTTTTACTGCTACTGACCAAGGGCAGGATGTGGGTTTCGCACAGATAAATCTCAATGCTGGCCTACATTGGACTTGAACCAGGGAACTGCAGATTATGAGACTGGTGTGTTACTGACTGAACTATCCCCATGCCTGGGAACCACTGATCTAGATGATATATCAAAAATATAAAATTTAGTGATTTTATTTTCCACATGTTTTATCAATTCGCATTTGATAAACAACCTGAATACATTTAGTGGGTTACAAATTAAATAATTAGTTTTTTTGTTAATTTTTAGATTTTTGAAATTTTAAAGAAAAAAAATTTGTTGATAATGGTTCAAAACAAACTTGTGAGCTTAAATCAGAAGGTTGTTCAGCAAATCGGGAAATTAACAAGCAAAACAAATAAGATAATTTGTTCACAGCATTACAAGAAAATTTGGATTTTAGCCTTGTACTCAAAGTTGTATATTTGTTGTCTATTTGTACTCAAAGTTGCATTTTAAAAATGAGCTATTCACACTGAAAAAAGATTTTGTAAAATGAAATATGTTCATGTTTGTATACCAGAAATAACATACCATTATCAGTTTCATCAAAAAACAGAAATAGCAAAGAGCCCTGGATATATAATGGGTTTATTCAGGATTTAATTTCAATATTTACTGCATATATTGTATTTCCACACATAATGGTCATACCCAGTTTTTACAATAGTCATTTTTTTTCATCCTGTGTAATAGCCACATCCAATGTTTCCTCCAATTTTTAGAGTATGTGCAGAAATTTTCTCATAAACAGATTGCCATTTGCAAGGTGATAAAAAGGACCTTTGTGCACAGTGAGTGGCTGATTTCTGTGGGTGCATCTTAGCAAGTGCACAGTCACACAGCTTAGAAGTAACATTGGCCACATCCCATTTTCAAACAACCTTATCTGAAATTCGGTATATGTAAATGCATTCTTATTCTTCTGAATATGATGCATGTATTTGATTAAATTAAACATTTGTATTATTGTCTTTTAGTACCATTTTCATTTTTTGTTTAGTGCATAAGTACAAGAAAGATGGCTATACTTTCACCTGATTGAAACACATAAAATTCTTGTATAATTATCACATTCGTTTTAGAAAACTGAAAAGTTGAATTGAAAAGTGTTATTACTTCAGTAAATAAAATATTTGAGAAATTGGTTGCTGCTGTCAACTCTCTTGCCATTTGACCTCAAACACAACACTGCATATGAATTTTCTTAATGTTCTGAGATCTATGACTTGAAATATTTGAGGCTGGGGTGACTCAGTCAATAGTTTGCCTGGCTTGTAATCTGCAGTTCCCAGGTTCGAGTCCCAGCTAGGCCAGGTTGAGATTTATCTCCTCAAAACTCCCTGCCCTCAGTCAGTAGGGGACACCAATGTGTTTGGAAAGGTTGCCATCCATTGGATGGGACACTAAACAATGCTCTGTGTGTGGGAGAGCCATACTCTGTGCACATTAACAAACACTGTGGATGGCTTTGATAGAAGGTTACCATATGTCTCCTAACAGCTTCCAGTGGGTGCCTTCCCCCCACAACCTTCTCCGAGCTCTTATTGTCCTTGTGACCTATCCATTTAGCCCATTTGTGTGCAAAAAAATGCTGCTCAGAGGTAAAACAACCCAACTTGAAATATCCAATTCACACCTTTCTAGTAGATAGAAATTTGACCTCTAGGAACCCATTAGATTGGAAATTTTATTATGTTTCTAAGATGTAGAAACCCAAATATCCCCAGGCACCAGATTTCTGGTTCATAGCCTATGTAAATCAAAATTTAACCTTTGTCCTTGATGGACCAGTTGGATCTGGAATTTTGTAGCATTTTTTGCCAAGTAGGATCTGATATCCCTGGACACCAATTTTCACATTTCTAGCATGTGTGGAGCAGGGGTGGCTCAGTTGGTAGTGTTCCAGGCTCATAATCTGCAGTTCCTAGGTTCGAGTCGCAGCTGGGTCAGCATTGAGATTTATCTCCACAAAACTCCCCGCCCTTCCCACAGTCAATAGGGGACACCAATGGGTTTGGAAAGACCGCTTCCATCAGATGGGATGTTAAGCCATGGCCCGGTGTGTGGGAGAGCCATACCCTGTGCACGTTAAAGAACACGCTGGATGGCCTTGATGGGAGGCTAACCATCTGTCTCCCAATAGCTGTTCCAGTGGGTTCCCTCCCACAGCCTTCTCTGAGCCTTCAGGGTCCTTGTGACCTGGCCATTTAGCCCACGATGTGCAAAAAAGTGCTGCTCAGAGGTAAAACAATCCAATCTAGCATGTAGATCACAGTCTAACTGGAATTTGGCCTCTATTTGACCTTGAAAGAGACATCAGATCCAAAATTTCATAACACTTCTGAGATCTACTACTTTAAAATTCATTAGGCACCAATTTTTAGCTCTCTAGCATCAGTAGATAGAAATTGGACCTCTGATGTCAAAGAACCCTTGGATCTGAAATTTTGTAGTTTCCAAGATCTATAACCCAAAATACCTTAGGCACTATTTTCTATTTTTAGCACTTATAGATCAAGGTTTGATTTGACCTTGAAGGACATGGGTATCAGATTTCCAGGGTGCACATTTTCCTCTAGGTGATCAGATCACAGATCCCTCTAGGTGCACATTTTCATAACTCCACCTCTTCTGCATCATAGAAATAGTGTTAGTCCCTTCACTCACTCAGAGTAGGGTTTCACTATATATGATTGCCTTGTTGAATATGCAGTAAGAGAAATTATAAAGAGTAAACTCTGGTGCTTTAAAATTTTAATTACTTTTTCTACACTTTGATAATCAGCTGTGTAATTTTGATGAATTAATGTTTTATATTCATATTTTACTTATAATAATTAATTATTGACTTTCAGAATTTGATGGGATATAATTCCAAATCAGATGTCTATAGTTTAGGTATTACAGCCTGTGAATTAGCAAATGGTATTGTTCCATTTGCAGAGATGCCACCAACACAAATGCTTCTAGAAAAGCTTCAAGGCTATCATCCTAGACCATTGGATGCACATACAATATTTGAAAATGGAGAAGGTAATATACTTATGAGATATCATTTATCCATAATATTACTCTTTTTCTGGCTTTCCAACTAATGATAATTTATTTTGTTTTGTCATTTGTTTGACATTGTTTTAAAGTTAATAAAATTAGGTAATATAAAGGCTATATTTTAATGTTGTCAAGCCTTCACAGTGTGGCATACAATTTATAGAGAACAATTCTATCATTGCTAAGTAATAATGTACAATTATGTAAGCTGGTCATAGTGTCCAGGAAACTTAACTTTTTATGTGTGTGCATCAAGTATAATTATTTCTCTTTCCATATAATATGCACTGTGTCTAATAGTGATGTTAATTTTGCCAACACTTTTGAAACATGTAAATGGGGTAAATTTGTAATACTTTCATCCAGTGATGTAACCAATGTTTTGGAAAAGAAAGTAGGTTTGAACAATTTTGTTAATGGTTTTGCAATATAAATTAATGAACTGATTACTTAAAAATAAGTTTTCCCCAAAGTGAAGATTAAACCTTCTATCCTCTTCTTCTTCCCATTAATTAAACAGTTACATGTACTTTCTGTAAAAAAATAGCTAGTATGCATGCGGTCAGGCCAAAAGTAAATTTTATTGTACAAGAACTTCTTACCAGTTATCGGGAAAAGTTATAAATGATATAAAGACTTCTCCATTTTCTGTTGCAATTGATGGCAGTAGCGATTGTAATGATAAATTGTTTCCTCTTAATTTAACATTAATTTATTACAATATAGATGTCAAATGAATGAAGTGCTTGGAGGGTGGTGCAATGGGGGAAAATATTGCCACCTTAATGTGTTTAGAGTTCAAGTTTATGGGCATTTCCTGGTTGAATTGTGTGTAGTATCTCATCTGAAAATGGTCCTCATGCTTGGTAAGAAGAAAGTTTGGTAAGAAGAAGTTGCTTATCTTAAAGCTAAGCAACCACATTTAATTTCCTTAGGTTGTCTATGTCATATTCATCTGAGTGTGGAAAAGCCTACCAAAGATATTACCCATTGCAATTGATGAGTTGGCGATAAACATTTATTCCTATATGGAAAAAGTACAAAATGAAAAAGAAAACTTAAAGCGTTTTCAGTTATTGTGTGATGCAAACATTCAAAAACTGTTAAAACATGGATGCACTAGATGGCTATCACTCAGAAGATAGATGCCTTGACCTTTTGCTTGATTAATGGAGTCTATTGTTACTGTATTTCAGAGGAATGTGAAAATGATAAGAAAGTGTTTGTGACTTCCAAAAATAAGCCAGCTATTAATAGAAATTTGATTTCCGAGAATATAGTAGCATCCACTTCAGCAAAGAGCAAGCAGTAAATGATCAGTTTACTTCCTAATTGCAAGAAACTTAAAACTAATATTACAATGAGTGAAGTACAGGGAGGAGAATATTTCTTCTTTAAGTTCTGACTCCTGTAGAGACTATGCATTTTTATTAAGAAGTGTGATTATTTATTTATTTGATAGACATAACACGGTACTTTAAAGTGAAAAACCAAAAATTCATGTTCTACAGAATGATATAGAAGAATTTTACACACAACTTTTATGTATATTTATAAAGCCAAGTGCACCATCACTACTATAGACATCAGGTATAAAGGAAAAGAAAATGAAAAAGAGATGATATTTTATTAAAGGATGACCAATATTCACAATGTATAAATTTAATATTTAACTATTTTCAGCAGTTTACATTGTATAATTATCAGGGGATATATGCTTCACAAAGCCAACAATAGTTCTGCAAAATGTGTCGCTTAATTTTCTTTTGAACTTTTATGTTCATGTTTTAGACTTTTAAGTTGAAATGTACATCTGTTAAATGTTAATATAATGTTTTCAGTTGGGAAACCAGCTAACATCATCTGGCCAAATTATTCACACAGTGTCAGCTTGCATCATAGATAGAAAATGCGGATGATATTTCTATCTACTAAGTGAACACTAAGATTTATAATAAAGTTAACGTTAAAAGGCTATCCTGTAAACAGACTGAAGTGATCCCTTTTGATAACCTGTAGAATCAACATCTACAGACTGATAATTAAGGAAGATGTCACTCTGAAGTTAACGTCGATCAATTTAGCCACCAGCCGCAGATCAAGATCTCCTCTAATTGATGCTATGAACTTTCTACCAGCAGTGCACAATTCTCCGTGTCTTATGAAGGTATTTGTCCCAGCTGCTCTCAGCCTCAAGAAACAATGACAAGCATGTCATTAAGATGGTAAGTACATTTTGAGTGTACAATTGTTTAAATTGAGATATTATCTCTTCAATTTAAAATATCTACAGATTGGATCTGCAGAAGGTAACAACTGCTGCCTCAGTAAATATTAAAAGGAGATTCCTTCAGAAACCTGTAAATTAGCTGAAATTGGATACCATCTATCAGCATAAAAGAACAGGCAACTTCATTGTTATGTAACAATAACTCCATAAGTATTATTTATACTGACTGATATAACAAGTTCCTGCTTTATGTAAATATATGGCAAATTATAATTAATTTAGTTGTAAGCTAGTAGATAGATCTACACACTGAAACATATTCAGTATAGTAGATAATGTCTCACATTATTATAACTATATGGCCAATATAACATGTTAAAGCCCTCTATATGAGATCTCAGTTTTGTGACAATGCAATGTTAACTGAAATATATGTATTTGCTTATAGCATAGTATAATGTTAATGCACCGACTTCTGTCTGAAATTTCGACCCCTCATAATGAGATGGTGTGATCCCCTGATAATTATACAATGTAAACTGTTGAAAATAGTTAAATATTGATCTTTTTATTGGCAGTGATACTTATGATATAGTGATTTTTATGATGGGGGAAAAAAGGTGAGTTTTACTTATTATTCTGTTCAAGAATATTCATGCAAGGATGTGATTATGTAACATTGATGTTTCCCTTCAAATCTGAAGTTCTGTTGCATGCTCAAGTGGCTTATGTGAACAGAAGAGAAGAAGTAAGTTTTTCTTCCATTAAGTATTTTATTAAAACTTTGGCATCTCTGGTTATGGAACAAAATGAAGCATTTTTGAATAAAGTTCTAAATGAACTTGAAGAATTCTTGCAGTTCCAGGTAGCTGTTATACCAAAATATATGGAATTGATCCCAAGAACTGATATTCAGTGGGCCATGCTCACCAATAAAAAAAGGTCCTTCTGGTAATTTCAGTTATGCTCAATTAGCTAAATTTATGTTGGGTATTTTGACTCTTAATCGCAGTAATACATCATGTGAACAAGTTTTTAGCCAAGTAAGATGTAACAGAACTGACTTTTGGGAATCGATGTCAAACTCTTCAAACCCCCTTAGTGTTAAAAAGTAACATCGCAAGAAATTGCTATCAGCAAAAATTCAATGCTGATTTTCTAAAAAAAGAGCCAAATATGCAATATTTAAAGGACCAAACAGAAATAAGGACATATAAATGGAACTTAGAGGATGTGTGACATTTTGCTTTATTCTGTTATTTTTTTATTGTAATCAGTTATTCACTTTATGTTCCCTATTATTAAGTTATTTATCTTCGTATTGCATTTCACTTGTCATTTGTTGCTTGATGTCAATTAGTTTTACCTTAACTTCATATCCCAGCAGCTGAACACAAGAATATGTATTTGGATTGTTTTACATCTGAGCTGGGATGAGGATGGCTCAGTCAGTAGCATGCCAGGCTCATTATCTGCAATCCCCAGGTTCAAGTCCCAGCTGGGCCAACATTGAGATTTATCTCTGCAAAACACTCTGCTCTGCCCTTGGTCAGTAGGGGAACCTAGTTGGCTGTGGCAAGCGATTGATTTCCGTGCCTCGGGACAAGCTGCCACTGCTGGTGATCCAAGTGCTTTCTCAAAAAAAAAAGGAAAAATGCTTAGTTCTCACCAGAGAAGAGAGCACAATAACATTTGTTTTTATTCCTTCTATATTGTAATGCTAGCATTTTCAATCTATTGATTAATCTATTATTGATCATGGGTTGATGACTACATATTAATTCTTAACCATTAGCAATTAAGTTAGCTTTCATCAGTATCAAAAATGTACAGATGCAGTTGAGTTGGCTTCAGTGAGCATCATTTCTTGTACTGCTTATGAATCTTGCCAATACTAACTATCCAAGAATATCCTCTGCAAAAAAATTACTGGAGAAAGGGGTACAATTGTTGCTATTCACTCTGTATTGTAGTGTTAAGTTTTGCAATATATCTATTGATTGTTAATCATTGTATGATGCCTGCTACTTATTAATGATTAGCAATTAAGTTAAATTTTGTTATTATCAAAAATATGCATGCCATAGATTTTCTGCACTGCAAAAGTGTAACTGAACTGCTTTAAGCTTTTTGCTATGAGATAGGAAATTTAATTCATAATCAGTTATCATCATCATCCTCAAGCAGCCATGGGCTACGGAGGTCCAACCAGACCACGCAATTTAGTTCTCCAAGCATAAAATCATCATTGCTAAACTTAGATTGTTTGAATGGGAAAGCTAATTTGTTTTCACCCGTAACTAATCAAGGCTTATAAGGTGCAGAGACTTTATTTTTTTATACGTATATTATATAAAATTATTTTAATCATTAATATCTACTAATTAAAAATGAATATGTATTGATGCAGTAATTAATAATCGATATATTATGTAAATTCTGAAAAATATGGAAATTTATTAGCTTTCATAAGTATTCCAATTTTCTCTGATTTTTCCCAATCGTAATTTTTGTTATGCAAGGTTGGCAACTCTATATATCATTTCTCAAAGTGTGGTCCATGGCTGGTACTGGTCCTTAGAAAATCTGCAACTAATCACATGATTCTATTACCATGCAGTATTCACATGATTTTATTATTATCCAATATTCATGAACATGACAAGATGTGGTTCAAAACCATATATTTCTTATTTCCTTTGTAATTTTCTCATTTTTAGTTATTTAAAAGTTATAAAGTGTACAAATAATAAATGTCCTATTGTTATAAGACTAAATAACAAAAATTTATTTGTTTCTTTTTCTATGATGCATTTTTATTTTTGGGTCACAAAAAAATACTGAAAAGAAAAAAAAACTGGTCCACAGCTGTGTAAAGTTTAGATAGTTAGGATATTAGCTTTCTAATTCGATGGTCCCATGATTGTTTCTCACCACTACTGGGATTAAGGCTTTTTTTACCATAAAAATTCTGGAATAAGTTACTGAAGTTCCATGGAGATAAGAGAGATTGAGGTCAGTTGATGAAATTAACTGAAAAATTAATAATTTCATTAAATAATGAAAATCTTATAATTGGCATGTTGAAACATAGATGGTAGCATAGGTCTTAGTGGAGGTCAGTTAGCAAGTAGTAATTGCATGTAGTTGCACAGTTGAAATGAAATTCAGACCTTGCCAAAGTGTGATGGATAACTCATATTTGAAAGGGGCTTTGACCTAGGGATTTTGATTCATACATGGAGAAGCTGTGGAACACCAGGGTGATAACCAGTGGGCATGGGCCTAAGCTGAATCCTCCCTGCCTGGAATAGGAGCTGGGATCACCCCTGACTGCAGAAACACATTGCAGTACAGTAGCATAAGCTAAAACATATTGGTATCAGTTGCAAAACAATGGTTTTGTTAACCTTTTCAAGCATAATGAGGCAATATATCCCAGCCAAGACATGAAATCAGGTGTGAAAGGGTTAACATATCACAAACACTGAATTATGGTTAGAACTACTAAAGTGTATTTAGAACCATTCTAGTAAATAATACCATACTGCTGAAGCTATTGTTATTGAATATTAGTTTTGTTTAAAAACAAAATTATATCGAGTACTTTCATAGTCTCTCAGTGTGATATGCTGTATATCACATTACATTTGATTAAGTTATTTTAAATTTTATGATGTACCATTAAGTAATTATTTTGAAAGTTTTTTATTCTGTTGGATGCATTTATTTAGTATTTTTGATATAGCTCAGTCTGAAGGAAATGGACAACCTTTAGAAAACACTTACCAGAAGAGACTGTTTACTGAAGCCTTCCATGTATTTACAGAGCTTTGCTTACAGCGGGATCCAGCAAGGAGGTATATATATGTTTTGAATAATTTTGCTTATTATTTTTATTATTTTTCTTTACATCTTAAAAGTTTTTGCATTGTGAAGGGAACAAATATTTAAAGAGGACATTATTTTATGGTTTCAGCTCTTTGATCAATCATGGAAAAATATTCAAATGCGATGCCAGACTAGGAACTTTTCTTAAAGATCAAAATAGTGGAACAACTTTGGCTCTTTCTGAGACTTAAGTTTAATCATTACAAGCTGATCTGTGGAAAATTTTCTCTACTTAGCATGTGAGAAATGATCTGTATATTCTACTTAATGTGTAATCCTGTTAGTTTAAAACTTTTTGACAAGTATTCAGGATTTTCTCCCCATAGATACTATTTCACAGCTTCATTTTACAATTGCATTCCAAGTAAGAGCATACTACCTTATTGCTGTATGGAATGAAAAATAATCAATTTTTCAGCGTCATTCAACATATTGGGGACCTCTTGAGACATTGCTATGTTATTAAATAATATAATGGCAGCTCAGAATGGCAATGCTAATTCTGGCCAGCTGTCAGAGTTTGATGTAATTTGTTCAATAGAATTTTGTTCAAAGTGGAAATTTTCCCAAAGCAGAGATTTGTTTGAATGGAAATTTGTTCAGTCAATGTTTTGTTGAAAGATTGAGAATTAAGAAATATTTACAAGCAGCCAGAGGGTGTACTCCTCTATAAGGTCTCTTCTGGTTTGTCACTGGGGAATCATCAAAGGGGGAGAAGCCTGAGAAGAGAGCCAACAGAAGAGAAGGCTGAGTTTTAGATTAGGCAAAATAAAATACTTGTTTTACAGCTGATCTAGACACTGTTTACTTCCTTTTATTTTTCACTATTCTTATAAGCTATATTCAGAGCTTTGTAGAAGAGAGAGATTAAGTTTGAAATTTAAAATGAGCATTTACCTAACTATATGCTGAGGGATCATTGTAATATTACCACCCATCACATGTTATGTCAATGGAACACATCTCAAAGTCTTATAACTTTTAAAATAAATGTTTTATTGGAAAATGTGACTAAAGATAAAGATCTAGATATCAATTTTTCAACAATATTCCTTCAGTATGTGGAATTGAGTAAGTTTGAACATATAACAATAGCAATGTTAGATATTTGAAGTTAATGAAACTGAAATAAGAAGCATTAGTTCAAACCATTTCATATATAATTGCATATTTTGAAATTATGAGCAAATAATTCCTTCAATTTTTGTTTATTTTTTGATAAATTTCTTAGAACAAATTGCTCTTTGTAATATGGGGTGGTTATTAGCAAACCCTCTCTTATGGAATAAAGAAGCTAATGCACCACATTTTCTGGGGGGGGGAAGTCTTATGTTATACAACAAATCTGTTAACAACCTTTTTCTATACAAATAATATATTTCTCCCCTGCTTCATCCAGTTTTTTGTCTTGCTTTATCACAGCCAATTTCTTAAAACGTCATTGTGAGGTTTCTGTGTTGGGAAATCAATAGAAGAATTAAGTTGTCACTGATAAGCAGAAATCATTTTTCATGAGTTGTTTGAATGGTGAAAGTTTGTTCAGAAAAAATTGCTTCCACTATTTTTATATTTCTAAAAGCTGCAGCATTTTAAAGATTTAAATTGTGATTTTAAAGATTTTGAATCAAAGGCTACGATAGGTGAAGCAGTGGCTCGCTCAGCACCCCGTGTCCCTCCTATAAAGTCACTTCACGACCATTTTGCAAATCTCTTTCTTTGTCACCATATTGGCTGCATTTTGTCACAGCCTTTATTAGACTTACAGCTATATTCGATTGTCTTTACAAGACAACTTTCATCATGCTTTCTCCTCGTGATCATTGTATGAGAAGATCCTCCAGATTTCTTCACTCTGGAGTTCACATTAAAGAAATTATACCACAACTTCAAACTCTTGTGTAAGACTGTGATGCAATAGAAGTGACTCAAGAGATTTAAAAAAATGTGTCTAACTTTACCATGACTTCGCTGGAAGCAGCAAAAAAGGTTCTTTGGCAATCTCCTATGATTGGAAACAAAAAGATCGCCACAAAAGATTCACCACCTGGGATCTACAATCAAAAACATACCCTTTTACATCACAAATGAGAACATTGAAAAAGAGTTAACAAAATTTGGAATTGTGCATGATATCATTAGCAAAACTTATTCTGAGAAAAAGTTCAAAAAGATCCTCACCAGCAACAGAATTGACAAAGTGAAAATGGAGCTCGAAATCCCGAATTTTATTAGCATTTCAGACTTTACAGCTATTGTCTCATATTTGGGAATGACTAAATTATGCAGAAGATGTAGGCTACCTGGCCATTTTGCTGATTGCTGTCCCAAAATTTATCTATGTGAAAAACCTTTGTGAACATTGTTTCTCTAATACCAGAAAAACCTGAACTGGCAAATGAAATTGACAGTGTCAAAGAAAATGCAGTGGTTGGGGGCTGCAGTTGTAGCTCCTTCTGTTTCAGCCATTTCTTTGAACCCTCCTGAAGAAAAAAGCATTTCTATAGAAAATGAAGAGATTCTAGAAGGGAGACCAAATCATCAACGAAAACATGAGTTGAAAGTGAAGAAAAAATTTTGAAAAGCACTCCTAAACTCTGTAAATCCCTGGAGAAGCGATCAAAATTAGAAAACTTGCTGATGCAGAAAGAGACGGCCAAAAAGCAACAAACTGGAGCGAAAAATCTGTTAGCTTACAGCTTAAAAATTTTTAAAGCACTGACTACAAGTAACCAGAATGACTCTACCATTGAAATTCACAAGAAGCTTAGTGTTCTGAAAAAAATTAGTGGACTCAAATGGAGATCTCAAGGCAGAATTCTCAGAATTTGTCTGCGAGCTACATGGGAAGTTCTACTCATATGGACTGAAATTTGTTGCGGAAATGCTTGTTACATTTTTACCTGGGCTCGACTGTAGCCCTATGGACTCCAGCTTCAGCTGGTTTATTCAAAAAAATTTCTTACTCTTTTTTAGGCAATTCATATTTTGAGGTATGGGACTTCAGCCCTGTACTCATTTCATCACATTTGATCTATCCTCTCAGACCTCTACTGTGGTATATAAACTGACAGGTTCCTGTCAGACCTCTGTGGCAAGCAGCTGCTTGAGGGGGTATTTATTTTTATTTTTTTATTTAATTTTAAAGGAATTTAAACCAAAAAACTGAGTTAGGTGTTTTGATGAGTGCTCATGTGTATAATCATGAAGTACCATGTATTGAACAACAGTGGTTTAAGGTTACACCATTTTACCCCATGAAGTAAAAGAAGCAGTCAATTTGCCTGTACAGTCATGACTTCTAATGTATCAGAGTAATGCTAAGGAAATTCTGTACCATTTTGACAATTTGAAACCACTATAATCTTCCACATTTTTGTCCATAAATATTACATTAACAGAATACAATTATTTTAAGCAATAAATGAAAATTACCTTTGAGTTAGATACATATTGATGAAATATTACATTGGGTTGTTTCACCTTCTAGAGGCACTTTTTTGCACACATTGGGCTAAATGGCTTGGTCACAAGGATCTCAAGGGATCAGAGAAGGTTGGGTAAGGGGACCTACTGGAGAGCTGTGAAGAAACAAATGGTTGCCTCTCATCAAGGCCATCCAATGTGTTCCTTAATGTGCAGAAGATATGGCTCTCCTCCACAAAGCAATGTGGTTTAATGTCTCATCCAATAGATGGCAGTCTTTTCAAGCCCACTAGTGTCCACTTCCTCACCAAAGACAGGGTGCAAGTTAGCAGAGATAAATCTTACTGCTGGCACAGTTGAAATTCAAACGAAAACTGCAGATTATGGCTACTGACTGAGAAAACCACCAGACCAGAGTGTTATGGTCAAGAGGTTTAGTTTACAATAGCAGCAATGATTTCACCCCTTACATTCAGGAGAATGGTAAAATGCAACTATTTTGTTTTAAGAAGTGAAGGAAAAATTCTTTGTTTTATAGTTACTTATAAAATAGTTGCATTTTCCCAATTCTCAAATAGTTAGAATTTCTACTGTTAGTTGACGCTAAAGCCGAAAATAATAAATTTTATTCTCATTGAAAATGAGTATCCCATATTCACCAGAGGCAATATATTATTTTCCTAGTTCTGTTGTGTTAAGTGGTGTGTATTTGACTTCTTACGGAAGTGTGGATAGCCATAGTGATCTCGCATATATAGTCTTAGAGACTAAGTCTCAGTATACAGTAATGTATACTGAGACTAGAATGGTGTGGGGGTTCAACTCTCCTTACTTCTAATTTTTCTCTACGAAACAAGATGCCAATATGCTGGATCTAGAGATATGGAACCAGGGACCATGGCCCTCTCTTTCAGAATATTAATAACTGGAAAGACAGTCAATATTAATATATATTTTATATAGTTTCTTAGTTTTTAAAAGAGAACTAAAATGAAAGAAGAGTATTGAAAATAGGTTTCAGTTCATTCTGACTAGATCCAACCACTTGGTCCTCCCCCAAAATAGTTATCTACATAGATCTGGACTGGGGTACCAGTATTAGAAAAGAAATATATAGTTGCAGAAAATACTCCAATTTTAAATTTCAAATGTAATTGTTCTCAAAGCTCTGACCATAGCTTACAAGATTATTGAAACTAAAAGGAAGTAAAAGTGTGTGTAATGTCTGAGAATAGTAATGAGCATTATTCTGTTAAGAGTAAATGCAGTGAGTTCAAGGTTTGGACAAATCTGGTTGTCCCATAAGTAATGTCCACTTTTTTACACTATTCAAAATGACAAAATAATCCATAAATGAAACTTTTAATCAAGACATATGTTTTTCCCCTATTTTCTATCACTCTCACACCTGAGAAAATTTTCTATTCTGCATTTATAATATTCTTCAGGTTTTGATTCAGAGACGGTTGTCAATTCGTTTTTGTCAACTTGTAAACTTGCAATTTTTTTCCTTTGTTTGTCAAAGAGTTTTTTTACTGTTTGAAAGGCACTTAAAAAATGGTCAGCCTTAACTGTGAGATTCCTTTCTGTTCCTCACAGCAAAGCAAGGTCCTTTCAGATTCATCAGAATAACTTTTAAACTGCAAAATAAATTGTAGTCCAATGGTGCAATATCTGGTAAATATGGTGGATGTGACAATTTTTCCCAACCAAGCTCCTTGATTTGGTATTTGTAATCTAAGTGGTGTGAAGTTGTGTGATGCCCTAATGAAACAAAAGGTGCTTTTGATTTATCAAGGATAGATGTTTTAATTGCAAAACAACACTCAGACATTGTAGTTGCTGGCAATAGACATTAACTGTGATCAGTGGTAGGAGACAAAGTGTGTAGGAGCTTGATTGCAATTAATCAACTCCATCTTATTTTAAAGTCGATTTGAATACCAGGCCTTTGCCATATCATAGGTATGCCCCTGTTGAGTAATGATCTTGTAGTGCAGTTAACTGAAATTAATTTAGAGATACTCTTACCTATTTAAGAAAAATAAATAGATGTGGAATAATCTGTAAAACTTCTACTACAATACTGACAATTGAATTTGTTTTATGACTGAATTATAACTGCATGGCAACTGATGAAAGGGGAAAAAGACATGGACTGTGCATGGACTCCTATCCTGCCTGGGCATTGTCACACCTCTGTCTGTACCATTATAGTTATGTTACTGACGGTGGTCATTTTATTCATTGTTTCAAATGTACTGCACCCTGCATATTCTACCAAACACAGCAAAACGCTCTTGGAGTGCAATGCTCCTCTTAACTGTGATATGGCTGAATCTTTAGAAGTAAACTGCTGTTGATGCTGTTTAATGAAATGGGTAAAGCACCCATTTCTCATTCCCAGTAACACTTCATGTTATTGGGAACTGTAACAGTTCATGTTACAGAGTAGTATAAAAATGGTGATTGAAGTTGATGGAAATACAGTAAACTGCAAATAGTTACTTGTTATCAGAGATTTGCTGCAGGCAGTTACTGTAGAAACCATTTTTCAAGTTTGATCACTCTTCCCTGTCATTTTAGTTGGCAGTGAATGGTGGAGTGGGTAGAATTGAGCTGCTGAACAAATTCCCCAACAGTTGGAGTGGTTTCAGCTGAGCTGCACATCATTGATTATGCTGTAGTCACCAAACCTGAATTTCTCAAACCACTGGTGACATTTTCTCATTTTAAAGCATCTTTTCCTTAAACATCTTGAATGTTTTCCGTTACTACAGTCGCATTATTCTCTTTATAAAATTCTTACAGCATAATATGTTTAATGTGCTCATCTGAGGTGTCCATATTGTTCTGGTTATTAAAGACAACATTAGGTGGTAACCAAAAGTTGCATATAGACTGACAACTTACTTCTACTATAGAAACCTGCAATACTCATCTTCAAACATATGCAATAGGAAATGCATAATATGTTGCAATATTGTCAGTGCATAATATATGGATATTATATATGGGATAATCTGAAAAATATTTGAAATGCAGTTGATTTTTGGAAAATTAAAATGAATATTTGAAAGAAGTAAGATAATGAAGTACATAAAAATGTTCTATTAATGTAACTAAAATTTTCTCAACTATTATCATAGTTTGACAATGTTAAAAAAAGGATATTATTTGATTGTGAACAATAAGAGGAAATGATTCAAGGCAAGAAACAGTTTTAAAATAAACTTCTTTCTAAATAACTCCTTTTTGCTAATATTATATTTGGGGTAAACTATTAGTTTAAACTCTCAGTTGTATTATAATACTTAACTTAAATATGCACACTTAATAGTAACATCACTGTGTTAAATATCTTGGCAAATTCTATTTTTGATACAGCAATAATGTGTGCAAAGTAAAAATGTAATAGTTGAAATTTGCAATGCTTTAAATTCTTGGTTTTATTATTTCTTTGGCATCTTCTTTGGTAATGAAGGAAAAGTTAATATTGTAAAGATCTAAGAAACAAATTATCAGATTCCACCACAGGGAAAAATGATTATTTCTTGGAGCAAAAGATAATTTGAAACCAAACATTAGACCTCAAATTATTGTAAAATACATTTTTGCCAATAATTTACCATGAGTTTTTTCAAATATCACAAGGGTCTTACACCTTTTATTCTTCTCTAACAGTAGATGTTACAGAATTTTTTTTTACTATAATGAAGAATCGCAATGTTCTTAGTGTGCCAAGAGAGACTGAACAATTTAGCTTTAACCCTTTGCACTCGAGGGTTTTTTTGCTATAGGGAAGTGCAACTATGTTTTTTGCTAAAATACTACATACATAAACAATGTAAAATCAAACTCATCTTCACTGCTACTAATTTCATCATTTGGCTCTATCTTTATAATCACTACCCACACAACCACAATCTTCACAAAATATCCATAAGATATCTAATCCATAAGATTACCCATGGATATCTACTGGTCATTTTAGATATCTTGTAGAGATTGTGGTTATGTGGGTAAAAATAGACTAAGTTTAACTCTTTAATGTCCAAGAATCTTAGAAAAGGGTAGAGGGTAGTAAAGACAAAAAAAAAAGAAGCACTATTTGGATTAGTCCATTTCAAATCTCAGCCGTTCTTGGCATTAAACAGTTAAAATAGTAATTTTAATTAAACAATGCTGTACTATGGAGTGCATATAGATTTATTTACACATCTAAAATGTAAAGAGGAAAGGTTTATTTCTCTTTATAAAACAGTTATTGTCGCTTCTCATGTGCAAAGGATCTTTGTTTATAAACCAGTCCCCATTTGAGTTGCTGCATCAAACCAAGTGGCGACTGACTGTTGCCTCTCGAGTGCAGAGGATTAATAAGTATAGAGCAAATTATGTGGTAATATCACTTATAGAGGATGTTATCAAAGAATTGGTTATTATGAAGTCATGAAGTACCTAATTTTTTATATTAACCTATATTATTACCAGAATTGTGTATTTATATATTTTATTATCTTTGCTTTCAAAATATTTATTTCCCTATAATTTGTTTTTGTTACATTTACAATTTTTATTTTGAGAATTATGCTCTTCAAGATCTAATTTTTTCAAATAAATGATAGAATATAGTTTTAATAATATTTTACTGTTTTTTTTTAATTCCATCTCTTGAAAAGCAAAATAAAATATTTGTGATGTTACCTTTAACATTTATATTTTATGGGATAGTAAAATATATTTTCTCCTGTGCAACATGTGCCTTCTACAGGCCTTAATGAAAATGAAAACAGGATGATGTATGTATCAATATATATGGACATAATGAAATCAAAAGCAAAAACTACTTTGATAAACTAATGTAACTGTGTTTCTAATGCCTTTCAATTCCAGGCCTTCTGCTGCACAACTCTTAAACCATACGTTTGTCAAGCAGTGTAAGAAAATAAATATAACCCTGCAAGATATGCTTACAGTTGTCACTCCGATTGCTGAATTACCTTCAGCTACCAAAGGTGAGTGCATTGAATGTGGTGATTTTATATATTTGATGCATAAACTAATTCTTTCAATTGAAAATTGCAATAATATTAACAATTCTTTAGAGATATTGTGAAACAGTTTGTTTTGTTTTTTCTTGTTTTTTTTTAGAAAAAAAGTGCTTTTTATAAAAAGCTTTTCTGTAGGCTTTGATGCCTCACCTACCCATCACTTTCAACAGATAGACTAGTAATTGGAAGTCTGAAAAATACAGAGTTTCCCTATCCTATAATTTTTTTTCATTCCTCAAAGTGGATGATTATTGTTTTAATGTTATGCAATATGCCCTGCACAGTTACAGTAGAAAGAATATTGTTTTAGAGCAGTACTGTAAAATGGATTTTTGTCCATAAAGCTGTTACTTCGAATAATATACACTATAGGAAATAAAAAATGCAACACTTGCAAGAAGTTATGCAAATGTGACGAAATTTAGGGAGGTGGTAGTATATGGAAATGATTTTGGTGGTAGTATGTGGAATGAAATCATCCTGCAATGATTGCAGGATGAGTGAAAAAATTAAACAGGTGCGAGCTGATATAAAGGTGTCAAGCAGTCAAACACAGATAAAGGTAACCAAAGCTCCCTGGTTGACAAAACATTGTGGAATTGTTTTAAACCACTAAAGATGCCCTTACGCAGACACCAACAGCCTTTCCAACAATTACCAGACCTTTAGTGTGGAAGAATCATCGGCCTTAAAGAAGCTGGTTTGTCATATGGAGATGTAGCCAACTTTGTTGGCCGCAATCCCAGCACCATCATACACATATAGCATCAGTGGACTAGAGAAGGATCCAGCACATGATGGCAGCACAGGAAGACAATGTATAGCCACAGAATGACAGGACTGCCATTTGCAATGCATGACAGATTCACAACTACCACACAACTGCAAAGGGACTGAAAACAGGTAACACATCGAATACCGAATAATCGGTAAGCAACAGGCTTTTACAGTTGTCATTGTGAGCCTATCGTCCGCCACTGCGTTTTCCCCTTACATCTGCCCACATGAAAGCACATCTTCAGTGGTGTCACTTCATACAGAACTGGAACAAACAAGAGTGGAGTACTGTGGTGTTTAGTGATGAATCTTGTTTTTGTCTTGGTCAGCATGATGGTAGACAACACATTCACCATCATCCAGGGGAAAGGAACGCCATCCAGTGTGTGCGATATCGTCAAACAGCTCCATCACCTGGTATCTTGGTGTGGGGTGCCATTAGTCAGACATCTCAGTCAGAACTGGTCATCTTAAGGGGATCTCTAACTGCCCAATGAATGTTACCAACATTTTGAAGCCAGTGGCTGCCCCATTTGTTCAGCAGCATGGAACCTTTTACCAGCAAGATAACACCTGTCCTCACCCAGTCCACATTAGTCTGCAATATCTACACAAACAAAACGTTCAGGTACTACCATGGCCAGCATGCTCGCAAGATCTTTCACTTACTGAACACATCTGGGACATGATGGACCGACAGCTCCACCAACTCCCAAGAGGTGCGGCAACCACTGTCACTGAAATGGAACAGCGACTTCACGCTATTTAGCATTCTATTTCTCAGAAGGATTTATAGAGCTGTACGATAACTTTCCCCACCGTGTTCATGAATGCATTGCTGCATGGGGTGTTTCAACATCATACTAATTATACCACTTTACTGGGTAATTAAAGTGGTAATTTTCCATATTTTTTTCTGATAAGTAATCAATCACACATCTCAGTGTATTGCTAACAGATGCCTGTGTTTCAATAAAATGACATTAATCCTTCCAGGTGTTGAGTTTTTTTTTCCTGTAGTGTATTAGGGCAATTTATTTGACAAGAACTGAAACATTTTATAAATTAGTTTTGAGATAAATTTATTGTTAATAGCTTAAATTATTGTTTATAGTTGACATTTAAAAACTTGAATATTACAAATAATGCTTTGAAGAAAAACAGTAGACAAATTGGCACACAATGTCATTTTCAGTATAGAATTCTAAATTATTTCACATATACTTTGAATGTGTATTGATAAAGTATAATTGATTAAATGTTCTTACACTGGAAGGAGAGATGGAAACCTCTCACCTGTGGTGATATATGGAACCACTATTACATTTTTCTCCCTTGAAAAAAGTAATATTTTGGGAATCTTTCATTTGTACAGATATAGATACTAAGCATACTTCTAGCATGGATCACACTTCTCAGCAAAGCCTTTCTTCAGTTAGTGTTGGCTGCTATCCTCACATGCCTTAGAACTTCAAAAGTATTTTAGTAATTTTTCAGGTTTTACTCAAACTTTTCCCTGTCCTCTCTATTTGGTAACTAGGTGATACTGCACTTAAAACTGGTAGCATTTCTGACAAAAGCATCCGTTTATGAGTAATTGACTGAACCACTGGCATAGACCTAAAATCCAGTCTTGCCTTCTTGTGGTGCAGGCTGTTAGTAATTTTCAAAGAAAATATTCTGTCTTCTCAAGAAGAACAGAATGGGTTGTCAAATCACTTTGGCCTATTGATATGATCATCTGTGGCCACTTTTTTTTTGGTGGGTATGACCATTATACTAAGGAGTGGCCAACTTTACAGAATCTTGTATTCTGTGTTTCTCAACATATAATCGCATTTTCATCAACTGAAGAAAGGCAGATTAGCTGGGGTTTCAGTTTCAAATCTTTCATACTTTCAACCATTTTATATTCATTTATAGAAAATATGTTAAATTAATGACCTGGTGCTAAGAGAAATGTAGTGTTTTAAAATATACATTTCTGAAAAAATAGTTGGTATTTGAACTCCCATGCATCCATTTTGAATAGCATTCATTGGGTTCTTTGTGATCTTGACCTCATTACTGAGCAGACTATGCCAATCAGCAGTCACATTTACCACTGCACTGCAAATTTGAACTTGGTACACAGATGAGCTTTGCACTCAGCTAAGCTTAATTCTCCATAGCCTGCTTGTTGCCATTTCTTTAAACTGTGCTAAACTTTAATGCACACTACAAATGCTCATCACAATGGTGAAAAATAATATTTCTGGATACATTGGCTCTTTAACAAGGAAGCTTTAAATTGGAAACGGTGTTTGCCAAAATCTATACATTTTATCAACTTATTATTCCAAGGGGCTTATATTCTCCTTAGTACAAACCCTGCAGTGGTTCAAGGGTACAAGAATTACCATTAACACTGAGGCTCTTAAAGACCCAGAAATTGCCAAAGCTTACCATCATGGTTGTTTAGTCAATGTGACAAATGTTGGTTTACTTACTCTTGAAGTTGAGGAACAATGGGACAATTTTGAGCAGGCTATGCTGAAACCAATAGTGCTGTTCGTAGGTCAAAAGCAGCAGAGGATGCATAGTTGAGTGATAAACAATGCAACTAATTTCTTATAGAAAGGCATATAGATAGGAACGAATCAATTATGGGAACTCATGCTCTAATATGCAGCACTCATGCATATTACTTGATTTCGTCATTATCTCGCTCAGTCATGTCACACTACCTTTCCATAAGAACTGTATTTTTTGAAACTATTTTACATTATCTACACTTCTGTCCATTATTCTTTAATCCTTCCAGTGCCCAGCTTATAAAACGAATGAAACCATGGACCAAGCTATTTTTTCACTACTCAGCTAAAAGAAAAATTTACTTTAGAACTTTTTTGTCACATAACTAATAAAAGGAACTAAAGCATCAATACCATATTAAACAACATTTAATTCTGAAATTCTGAAAATATTTAACGAAAATGATGAGAGTACCAATTTTAAATAGGACTTTTTAGAGTGATATAAAATTACCTATCTTCCTATTGCTTTTCACTCATCATTTGTCAGTTTATGGATTTGACAAAATATTCCACCACAATTTTAGGATGCGATAGATAAGGTTTCATTTGATGCATAAATCATTAAATTTATGACGTGGGAAGGGTCATGGCTATAAAAATTTTACCTCCATGCTTTCTTTCCCCCCTAAAAATGGAGAAATGTGAAACGATTGTTCTTCTATATCTTTGTAATGTGCAGGCCAAAAGTAACAGGTTTTGTGTCAAATTAAAGTTTTTGACTTGGGGAGTGTCACAAGTTATAAAAATTTGACTCCACCCCCAAAAGTAGGGGGAGGGACTTTGAAAGGGCCAAACATAACAAATTTGTCAAATGAAAGCTTGTGATGTGGGGAGTACTATGGGTTATCACAATTTAATTCCCCCTGCTCTCTTTCCCCTAAAAAAGGGTGAATGTGAAAGTCATTCTACTATAACTTCTGAACACAAGGGTTACAATTGCAATTTTAGTGTCAAATTGAAGCTCATATGAGAACTGTCATAGACTACTTCGAAATACCCCCTACACACATACAACATTCTTCCCTCAACTGGAGCTGAAATTTTTACCGGGGTCGATCTGAACAAGTTATATCTCAAACTTTGTGAGGTCTCCAGTGTCGTAGGCTACCTCAAACTCGACTCCAAAGGGGTAGGAAAAATGTAGTCGATGTTTATGAATTATATATCAAATGAAAGTTTCTAAAGGTAGGTGTTTTTTAGTGACAAAGAAAAAAATGTAAATGAAAAAAAAAATTAAAAATACTTGTCTTCCTATATGCACCCTAAAACGTAGGAAAGAAATCTAAACATATTGTTGATGCAGTGAGTCACCAAATTCATATTCACTTCAAAGGAAGATAGGATGCTTATTTACTTACTCAACAAGATTGCTGACCATTTCTTTATGATAATAATGAGTATTGAAGCTATTAAACATATTTTAGATGTCCTAGTTTAAGTTTAAATATGGGGGAAAATATTAAAGTTGAGTTGTAATGAGTGTTAGAAATCTAGAACAATATGTGCTGAGAACTGGCCCCATTTACTATCTAAAAATTTATTTTTAGAATCTTTTCGAAATTCTGTCAGTTTTCATATTTGTATGTTTGTACAAAAATGTGGAAAAAATTACTTGGTAGGATTTTATCATTAATGATTATTTTAGAAACTGGATTCTGGGATTGTTTTGCTCACATAGTTTAATAAAGGAATATAAAGAATTATTGCTGCAGGATGGAAAGAGAGTGATAGCTCTTGTACCTGCCTACCTAGTAATTAGTACATAATATTAGATATACATACAGTATATCCATATTACCTAGTATATTGTATGTTTTTTTGCATTTTATGTATATGTAAATATTGTACTTATCTTTGGCATTAAACTTGTATCTTTCTATGTATTGTTTTAGATGACAGAAATGCTGATATTGCAACAGCTCATCTAGAAGAATTAGCCCTAGATGATTCTTGGAATTTCTAGTCTGATTCTCCAAAATATAATTGTACTTATGTATTCTATTCATTTAAATCTGTTGATCATTTCATTAAGCATGCATCATATATTTCATATTCCATATAGCCTTGTAAATTGTTAATGTAAATAAAACATCCCTGTTATATTAATTGTTATACCATGTCTCAAAATATATTTTTAATTGAGCTAAACAGCATAGGAATTATTCATGTCAAATCAGAATAATTCAGCAATGGTGAGTGAATCTTCTGATGCAGCTTCTTACTTTTGAAGCTAAATTACAAGAGTAACATATTTATAGAAGAATGAAAATAGATTTTCACGATTGAGTACATTGTCATTAATTTCATTGCATGCTCTTGTTTAATACACATAAAAACAGGAAAAATTTTCCTCTCCCTCCCCTGTTTGTGTATGCTCTGATCTGGCCTGTGATAAAAACTGCTGACTGGCCAGATTTTTCCGAATTTCTCCACCCCTGCCCATAGTAAGTATAAAAAATAATTTTTGTTTTGCTCGGTAGTTTTTAAGTTCTTATCATTTGGATTTCCTTTTTTTTTTTAATTAATAAATATGGTGAATTAATCCTTTGCTTATAATTCCAATTCTCTTAATTCTACGATGTTAAGAATTGTAATTTATAGTTCTTGAAATGAGCTAATTACAACAGCAATCCTGTTGGGTATGGACTCCACCAGTCTTCGGATGTAATTTACATCAATTCATGTCCACTCCTCAAACAATAGCACTCCTATGTTCAGTTAGAATTGGTTCAGCTATTTTTGTGTTTCACCCACAGTTCCAGATAGTTCGAAAGGTTTTCAATGGTATTTACATCCAGTGACTTTGTGGGCCTTGTGCCGGTCACAAACAGTTTTGGCCCTATATACGTTGCAGTTATCCTGGAACACTGGTGTGTCTGTGTTGTGTTTGTCCTTCATATGAAGCACAAAAGGAAACACCTGGCCATCCAGAATCTGTATATAACCTTCCTGATTTAAACGGGTCGATTACTAATGGGTATATCTCTTGGTAGATAAAACATCACAGAACCACCTCCAGATTGTGTCGCAACATTGGACACAATCTGGATGGAAGGTAGCATTACTTTTGAAATACAGACAGAAATGCTTCTCATCTCACCAGATAATCGTTTTTTCCAGTCTGCAATCTAATGCCTATAGCATCTAATCCATTGCAACTGGGGTGCTTTATGTTTAGCTATTAGCATAGTTTTTCTGCCAAGGTACTCCTCCAAATACCCATGGAAAGCAGTTCACAATATTCTTTCTGGAATTGGCTAATGTGGCCCTTCATTGATTGCTTGTAGCAATTCCTGTCTGGTTTGAAATTGGTTTGCAGTCACTAGCAGTGTTACTTTGCAGTTCCTGTCTGTGATTCCTGATTGGAGACTGCAGTGAAGTCTATATTAGCAGTTGGATGTACACCAATTATACATATTCGAATGTTCGTTTCAGAACACCAGCAAATTCAGTTCACAGCATATTCTTTAGCCCTACCAAATATAATAACACTCTTGCCGCTCTGTCACGTTTTTCTTGGGGCAGGCGTGCCAGTCCGTAGCGCTCCAGGCTTCTGATCTGTAGTTCCCAGTTCAAGTCGCACCTGAATTAGCATTGATTCATCTCGAAATTCCTTGTCCTGACCTAGATCATTAGGGGGACACCAATAAGCTTGGAAAGGCTGCTATCCATCAGATGGGAGTTTAAGCCATAGCTCTGTGTGCCGGAGAGCTATATTCTACATATGTTGAAGAACACACTTGATGGCCTTGGCGGAAGGCTATCCCTCCTCCCAACCTCTAAGCCCATGTCTGCAAAAAAAAGTGCTGTTCAGAGGTAAAACAACCCAACAAAACGCATTCATCTTCCAACCATTACACGGCTGGAACATGTAACAGGCACTTCACAGTACCTGTTACACTACAGAACACATGGCTCAATGTGCTGTATTACTACAGGTGCAACATCTACCAGTGTATCAAGTCAATGCTACCGTCTACGGTGGGGGTAACTATTTTTTGCCCTTGTATACTTATTAATAAACAATATCAGGAAAATTTCATTTTTGTGGTGAGCATAGGGTTCCAAGTTACAAAATAAAACTTTAAGCATGCATTAAAGTTTATGCAAATGTATTGAAATTTGTTCTGGCCTAGTGGAATATATTATACCACACAGTCGTATCAGAATAATATGACCACCTACTTAATAATGGGAATAACCACCCTTGGCCTGGATGACAGCGGCGAGACGGCCTGGCTTTAACGCAATGAGGCCCCGGAAGGTTGCCAGAGGCACAAGTGCCCATTCGGACTCCAGCAGAGCATGGAGGTTCTGGAGATGACATGGTTGTGGGTCCGCACACCGAACCTGTCGATCCAAATGGTTCCACAAGTGCTCTATGGGATTGAGGTCGGGCGATTTCGCCAGCCAAGGGAACGGAGACGTCATGTTCTTGGAACCAGTCGGTCAATCACAGTGATATGGCAGCCGCATTGTCCTGTTGGTAGACACCACCAGGGTAAACATCCAACGTGAAGGGATACATGTGGTCAGGAAGGATGAAGAGGTAGCTATTGGCGTTGAATGGCTATGAAGAGGTAGCTATCAGGGACCCAACCAGCGGTCCCAGGTCATACCAGAAAAAAACCCCAGACACACACTGCCAGCCTGTACTTGACTGACAATCATGTCTGTTTTGGTTCTCGTGTGTCTGACGCTGTATCCATCACCGCCTGTCACTTCTGTGCAGTAGAAACCTCAATTCCTCGAAGGCAACCTTTTTTCCACTCTTCTACTGTCCAATGACGGTAGTCCCGTGCGACCTGCAGGCGTCGTTGGCAATGGACCTTGGTTAACATGGGCGCCTTTACGCAGCGTCAACTCCGGAGACCCCATGCGTAACAGGGTTAGCTCTACTCTTATCGGGTACACGTACCTGGGTGCCCCAGCGTTCATTTGAGTGGCTAATTGTTGCGTGTCGATTGCCCTTTACCAGTCACGGAGGCGACGTTCTCCTCTGGGGTCAATGGCCTTTGGGGCTCCACAGTTATGATGTCTGGAGGTACTCGGTGTGCCAGCAGTCCGTTCTTGGTACACCCTTACTACAGCACCTCGTGAATAGCCCAAAAAGTCTGCTGTTTCTGAGATGCTTTCACCCTTGGTGCGGTAGCTGATGATCATTCCTTTTTGAACGTCCATCAAAATGTGCTCACCTTACGCACTATGGCTCATCTGTCCTGGCCAGCCGTTTATATCTCCGTGTGGCCAACCTTGTTATGTGCACTCTGTGAAGCACCTGGGCGGGTACACTGTGATTCCAAGGGTGGTCATGTTATTCTGATACGACTGTGTATAATCATTTAAAAACACTTGAAGATAAATTTTAGTTGAAATTACTAAGTTTGCAGAAAGTTTTTACTTAGTAAAAAGAAATTTCTAAACTACTTGCAATTATCATTTCAGTGAGATTTTGATTTGCAATATTGAGTTGGATTGTTTTACTTTTGAGCTGCACTTTTTTTTGCACATAGAGGGGTAAATGGCCAGGTCACCGTGGCTCAGAAGAGGTTGGGGGAGGAGAACTCGCTGGACAGTTGTTAGGAGACATGGAAATTTGTCAAGGCCATCCAGTATATTCTTTTACGGGCACAGGGTATGACTCTCCTTTACACGGGGGCCATATTTTTTTTATATCCCATCTGATGGACAGTGGCCCCTTTTTGACTGATAGTAGGGTGGAAGTTTAGCACAAATAAACCTCGACACTGTCCCAAAGTGGGACTCGAACCTAGGAACTGTAGATTATGAGCGTGGCACTATACCGACAGAGAACTCCTGCCCCTGTAATAAAATAAATAGCATTAGTTTTTCAACTGTTAGTTTAATTGTTCATCAAGGAACACAATAAAGATGAACTTTAAGCCGTTTTTACTATGTGCAGCTAAAATGTCGGGATTTTCTAGGTAACAATAAGAAACGTAGATCTTTTTCTGCATTTACCCCGAAAAATGCCCTGTGTACAGGACAGCTATATCCTGCGCACGTCTTTTACCAGTTATCCAGCACTCCCAACATTCTCTGAACTCTTGTGACCTGGCTATATAGCTCATTCCGTGCAAAAGAGTGCTTCTAAGAGGTAAAACACCCCAAAAAATCGAATTTTTCATTCTTCATGTCATTATTATATAAAACCATGGACTCTATAATTGTCTGTTGTATATTCAAGGTAGTGCTACCAAACAACTAAAGTTGAATGTTATTTTTTTTTTCAAATTCCCTTAACCCTTCCAGTGTCCAGCCTGAAAAACTGGTTTACATCCAGAGGCCAAATTTAACTTTAGAACTTTTTTGCCAAATAATTAGTGAAAGGAATTATGGCATGTTATATGCCAAATTAATCAACATTTAATTCTGGATTTTCTGAAAATAAAATATTCAACAAAAAAGACTATATGTTTCATTTTAATAGGACTTTTTTAGAGTCGTGTAATAAAAAAATGCATCTGGCAACACAAAATAAATAATAATAAATACCCCCTCAAGCAGCTGCTTGCCACAGAGGTCTGACAGGAGCCTGTCAGTTTACATGCCATAGTAGGTCTGTGAGGATGGCAGGACCTCAGCAGAAAAACGACACACACAGCCATGCCTTACCCGGGGCTCGAACCCAGGTCCCTTAGATCAGTAGCCAAGCGCGCTAACCACTCGGCCATGGGACGGCAGGCAACACAAAAATTTATAAAAAAAAAAAAGCTAATAAAAATTATTATAATGCACATGAATAGAAAGGCTATTTCTGAATAACAAAAAAAAAATCTTGTTTAAAGTAAACATTTCTTCCATTTTGAATTTTTTTTCTCCATACTATACTTTGAGAAAAAGTTCAGGCTTGTTGCAGTTCAATGAACAAGTCATTTAGAATATTTTTAATAAATAACTAATCAACAGAAATAGCTCATGTTATACACCAAATTAAAAAGGATTTGATTCTGAATTTTATTGAAGTAAAAATTTTGAACACTGTAGTAACATATTAATTTTAACAATTTTTAGTGATATACCAAAAAAAAAAGGTACACATTTCATAATTACTATCAAAATCTTCCATTTTTAAAAAGTACAGTTCTTTGTTAATTATCAAGAGATTTTAAAAACTTTAAGGAAAAATTTGTTGATAATAGTTCAAATCAAACTTCTGAGCTTAAATTAGGGGATTGCTTCAGCACAGAGTAATGTTAACAAACAAATTGGCAATACCTTATGACTTCTAAGAAATGGCAAACAGATGGTTTTAACAAATTATTTATGTCATAGTTTAATAAAATATGCATCAAATAAAAAAAGAAAATATTATTTATCAAGCTTAAATTATATATTTTTATAAGATATCTATTAAAAAACTTTAAAATGGCAAATTTTTATTTTTTTTAAAATCGTTTTCATTTATTGTACTAAAAACGGATATATACGTTCTGGACACTGGAAGGGTTAAACAGGAGGTCTTTTGACAGTTCCAATCTATCAGAAGGGGTGATATAGCAATAGAATCACCACTTAACAGGAGATTCAAAGTTAATTTCATGTGAGCAGAGGCCAACAGTCTAAATGTTGGTTTAAAATCATTTCTGTTTACACCTGGTTTGACTGGTTTAATGCATTAAAAATGAGACCACTTTTAACATTATTTAATAGAAATAAGTGGCTGCTTGACTGCTCATATTCAGGTTTGTGAACCATAAAATATATAAACGGTAAACTTGAGACCTGCTGAGAAGCAATTATCACAAGACGTTGAACTAAATTTGCCAAATGCTCCAAAAACTTAGCTAGGTACTGAGGGCGGTACTTTTCGACAATTTGTCCTCAGTTCGTGTTCAAAAATTTTAATACCTCTTTTTCGATTTCATTGCATTAAACTTTATAATTCGTTACGTTTAACGTTATCTAATATATAGGGTCATTAAAAAAGAATACCCCTATTTTAAAGTGCTATATTTTATTAAATAATTAAAAAAATGTCAATAAACTTTCAAGTTTCCTTGTTATGGCGATTTGGAGTTCCAAATCATTGAATTCGTAGAGGCACATCGATCTCACGCCCCCCTCCCCCGAAAAGTCTGATTTCACATATCTGTTTTTTTTTTTTCGGGGGGGAGGGGGTACATTAAACGACGTTCAAAGAAAAACATTTGAAATTTACAGCACTGAAAATTATTGCATCTGTTGTAAGCATTACACCAGACAGCACCCGACATGCCTAGCTGAGGGGAGGGGGGATAGGTTGAATATCACGCTACCAATGGTACCTATGTTGAAACAAAATCACATGGGGTGGGGTTGGCTTGGTCGGTAGCGGTCCAGGCTCATAATCTGCAGTTCCTAGGTTTGAGTCCCAGCTGAGTCAGCGTTAAGATTTACCTTTGAAAGAACTCCGTGCCCTGCCCATGGTGAGTAAGGGACACTAATGAGCTTGGAAAGGCCATCTGTCAGATGGGACATTATAAGCATGGCCCCATGTACAGGAGAGCCATATCCTATGCAGTTAAAGAACATGCTGGATGTCCTTGACGGAAGCTATTCCAGTGAGTCCCCTCACCCAACCTTCTCTGAGCCTTCAGGGTTCTTGTACCGTGGTTAGCCTAGGGGTTCTCAACATGGGGTACACAGTAAAATTTTTTGGGGTATGCCGTGAGAGCTAAAAAGTCGCTAGATATATGTTTTATTTTATTCCTTTTGTTATACTATAACTATAGTTTTATCAGTCTATGAAAGGGGTACGCCAGTTGCATATACATTTCCCGGGAGTACGTGAAGCATAAAAGGTTGAGAACCACTGATTTAGCCCATTGTGTGCAATAAAGTGCTGCTCAGAGGTAAAACAACCCAACAAAATCAGAATTAACATTTTGTACACACAATTGCTTTCGTTCCTTAATAAAATATAGCACTTCCAAAAATATGGGCATTCTTTTAAACGACCCTTTATACACTGGCATTCATTAACGGCCTTGTCCTCCTGTCTTCCAATATTCACAACCATACATCTTGAATTAAGGGCATAAGTTTTCATGTGGGATACCCTTAACAAAGGCTTGAATTGAAACGTATTTTTTTCAAAAGTGGAACTAGATATTTCAAGAAGGCTCAATAATAGAACTGAACCCAGAGCATAAATTTATACTTTTATTTCCCACACTGATTTTTTAATGCATTGCTTATAAAGCAATTGAAGAAATCTGAAAATCCTACCTGAAGCAATTTAAATTGCATATTAAAAAATTTAATTGAATACAAGAAAGTATATACACCAAAGAGCCAAAACATTATGACCACCTTCCTAATATGATGATGGTTCTCCACGTGCCACCAAAACAACTCTTACCAGGTGAAGCATGGACGTTACAAGATTTCTAAAGGTGTCTTTTGGTATCTGGTACCAACACGTCACTAGCAGATCTGATATGCTGTTCCAACACAAACCACAGATGCTTGATTGAATTGATGTCTGGGGAATTTGGAGGCCAGGGCAATACCAGGAGTCTTCCTCGTGTTCTGTGAATCATTCTCGAAAAATCTAGGTAGTATGGCATGGCGCATTATCCTGCTGAAAGAAGGCACTACTAGAGGGAAATACCGTTGCCATGAAAGGATATACCTGGTCTGCAATGATGATTAGGTAGGTGGTAGATGTCATAGTTTCCTGCACATGAATGACGGTCCGGGGTTTCCCAGAAGAACATTGCCCAAAGCATTACACTTCCTCCACTGGCTTGTTTTTGTTCCACTGTGCATCTTGGTGCCAACACTACCCCAGATAAATGACGCACATGTACCTGGCTGGCCACATGGTGCAACAAGAGATTCATTGGACCAGACGACCTTCTTCCAATCATTCAAGATCCAGTTTTGATGTTCGCATGCCATTGTCAGCGCTTTCAATGGTGAACCGAGGTTAGCATGGTTACTCGGAGCGGCCTGCAGTTTCACAGCCCCATTTTCAGCAGGATTTGATGTATTGTGTGTTGCAACACATTACTCCCGTCACCAGCATACGAATTAGGGACAAGTTGCACCACAGTATCTCTTCTGTTGACTCAGCCCCCCTTGACAGGGAACCACTTTGTCGTGGGAGGGGGCTTGTGGCCCAGTGTGGACAGAGTCAAGGCCAACCCGAGGCCGAAGGTGCTGCTGACTGGTTTAGTGGCTTGGTTAGTCAGTGCTAAGACCTCAAATCAGGTGCTCAGTGGAGCAAGTTCAGGGCCCTGCTGAAAGACTTCGTAACTCTAGTAGGCAAGGGCCCTTTTACAAAATCTGGGTCCAACTAAGAGTTCCCACCCCAGGAGCCAACTCAACTTGGATCTATATATCCTTATTCTGGCTAACCAGGGAACAGAGTAAATTTAGGTTTTGACCGATGGATGAGCTTTCCTTCTATAGGACTGTTCGTCATAGTATTGTTGGGGATGAGCTGTATCTATATGGTATAGTCTTGCCCCTGACAGTAGATAGTACATGGCAATTCCTTATTGGTAGTGTTGAAAGGTGGAATCAGGGTTTTGTCGTGATTGCTGTGGTGTACAGCAATACAGAAAGTAATGTTGGCTCATGCCATACGGTGTAGCCTTCACTCACCTCTAGCATCAATGAGCCGTGTTTGGCCCATACCTTGCTGGCAGATCCTGGTTTTCCCCTCCTTGGAACACGTTTTGAAAATACTAACCACGGCTGACCGTGAACACCCCACAAGCCTTGCCATCTCAGAAATGCTCTGACCCAGTTTTCTGGCATTACAATTTGGCCTTTGTCAAACTCACTTAACTCTGTTGCCATTACCCTCTGAAGAACAAGAATAACACTGATTAACAGAGCTCAGTAGAGAAAGTGTTATTTACACCATTTCATGACCTTCACAGCGCCATCATTTACCTGCAGTTGCTTCGATTTGCATAAAGACGTGCTGGTCATGTTTTGGCTATTAGGTGTATATATATTCTATGCTTTAACTTGGCATAGTGGTTAGGGAGCTAGCTACTGTTCCAGCAGGGTAAACTTTACGTATTGTATTAGCCTGACAGAGTGGTGAGCATTGATTTCGGTCTTAATAGGGCATGTCCTTGCATGAGGCCTGTACAAGCTCGGAGTAGCTTCTAGGATTCTTTTCTGTCCAATATGTTGTAAATGGAAAATATATATACACCGATCAGCCAATATATTAAAACCATCTCTGCATTACGCAAAGAAGCATGCATGCAGCCAATTAGTGTCACGTGCCAAGGTCGTGAATGATATATATATATATAATACCTGGGTCGGAGCTCTCACAGGCAGCATTTCATTTCGTCTCAGCATGGGAAAAGCAAAGGATTTATCCGATTTCAACAAAGGCCAGATTATGGCAAGATGCCTTGGTAAGAGCATCTCTGAAACAGTGACACTCGGTTGGCTGCTCACGCTATGCAGTAGTTAGTACCTATCGAAGATGGTCCGAAACAGGCGACATTTCGAACTGTAACCAAAGCATGGGCCGGCCATGCCTCATTGATGCCAGAGGTCAGAGCAGTCGATCTCATCTTGTCCGCAGCAACAGGAGGGCTACTGTGGCAGACATTACCGATAATTTCAATTGTGGTAAAAAGCCTAATGTGTCCGAACACACAGTTCATTGTAAGCTCTTGGATATGGGTCTCTGCAGCCGCACACCCATTCGTGTGCCTATGCTCACAGCCGTTCACCATTGTCAACGCATGCAGTGGGCACGTAATCATCGACATTGGATCATAGAAGACTGAAAGAGGATTGCATTGCCAAACGAATTTCATTTTCTGTTACACCATGTGGATGGATGAGCACGTGTGCGACGTTTACCCACGGAAGTCTCACCTGGATGCACTGTGGGATGGATCCAGGCGGCTCGAGGGAGTGGGATGGTCTGGGCAATATTTTCTTGGGGAACACTTGGACCAATTATCCTCTGACAGCTGTAACCTACCTGAACCTCATGGCTGACCAAGTACACCCCTTTATGGCGACTATATTCCCTGGCAGAGATGGCGTCTTTCAACAAGGCAATACCCATGTCACACTGCGAAGATGGTTCAGGAATGGTTCCTAGAACATGAGGAATTCCATTTATTGCCATGGCCTACAAATTCGCTGGACATGAATCCTATTGAGCATTTGTGGTTCGAGTTGGAGAAATGGGTAGAGCAGCATCATCCCAACAATGTACTTTACGTGAATTGTGGAATCTTCTGTTGCAGTCATGGTACCAAATATCAAGCGACAGCAACCAACATCTTGTTGAATCTATGCCTCATTGGGTGAGAGCTCATTTGGCGGCGAGATGAAAACCTACATCATATTAGGTAGGTGATTTTAACGTTTTGGCTGATTGGTGTGTATGGTAATGTTATCAATATGTAAAAACACACACACATATACAGGGTGATTCAAAACTCTTGGGCCAAACTTTAAGGGGTGATAGAACACACCTAAACAAGCACTTTTCGTCATGCAATGCATGGTCGGAACTCAAGTGGTGAAGCGTTAGGGGTTAGCAGTTACTATGTCAGGAAATGAAAAAATACAAGAATGACAGAAGAGGTTTGAAACAATTGCACAACAGAAAGTACAGAATTTTATTGAACAAATTACAGAAACTGCTCAAAAGAGCGACTGCCAACATTAATGCACGCTTCACATCTTCAACGTAGTGATCGGCGTACATGGGTGGTTGCGCTGCAGGGACCCCTGCAAAATCCACAAGAGGCCGATAATCTGCAGGTGTCAAGGCGTGCACCCTCTGTGCATGGTAGGGGTGTAATCATTGTCTCGTAGAACTCGCCACACCATCGATTGGGGCACACTTACGGCATGGGAAATTGCTCGCCTGTTACATTGGGGACGATCTCCAACCCTACATAAAATTTTCTCTAACACATAGCATCCTCACACTCCTTGCACGCCCTGTATCCTGCAAGCCGTTGACAAAAAAGCCCGTTTCGTACAGATACCGGTGCAATCGCTGAAAGGTTTTACGATCACGCACGTGTCTGGTCGGTAAACGCTCCCAGTATAGTCTTTGGGCTTCCCTTGCATTCCTGTCCGCAGCTCCAATGTGAAATGCACGTCCACCTTCTCCTTATTCGTGAAAAACAATCTATCTGAAACCACCTACCTAATATGATGTAGGTTTTTCTCTCGCCGCCAAAAGTACTCTCACCCAATAGACATAGATTCAACAAGATGTTGGTTGGTGTCGCTTGGTATTTCTTACCATGACTGCAACAGAACATCCCGCAGTTCACGCAAAGTACATTGTTGGGATGATGCTGCTCGTACCAATTTCTCCAACTCAAACCACAAATGCTCAATAGGATTCATGTCTGGCGAATTTGAAGGCCATGGCAATAAATGGAATTCCTCTGCCAGGGAATAGTCGCCATAAAGGGGTGTACTTGGTCAGCCATGATGTTCAGGTAGGTTACAGCTGTCAGAGGATAATTGGTTCGTGTTCCCCAAGAAAATACTGCCCAGACCGTCACACTCCCTCGAGCTACCTGGATCCATCCCACAGTGCATCCAGGTGAGACTTCCGTGAGTAAACGTCGCACACGAGCTCGTCCATTCACATGGTGTAACAGAAACGGGATTCGTTTGGCCATGCAACCGTCTTCCAGTCTTCTATGGTCCAATGTCGATGATTACGTGCCCACTGCAAGCGTTGACAACGGTGAACGGCTGTGAGCATAGGCACACGAATGGGTGTGCGGCTCCGGAGACCCATATCCAAACGCTTACGATGCTCTCTTTGGGCACTTTAAAAAAAAAACTCCCTCAAGCAGCTGCTTGCCACAGAGGTCTGACAGGAGCCTGTCAGTTTATATGCCAAAGTACGTCTGTGAGGATGGCAGGACCTCAGCAGAAAAACAACACATACATCCATGCCTTACTCAGGTCCTGTAGATCAGTAGCCAAGCGTGCTAACCACTTGACCACAGGACGACAGTTGGCCCTTTACAATTGAAATTATCGGTAATGTCAGCCACAGTAGCCCTCCTGTTGCTGCAGACAAGATGAGATCGACTGCTCCGACCTCTGTCATCAATGAGGCGTGGCCGGCCCATGCCTTGTTGACGGCTTGAAGTGTCACTTGTTTCGGACCATCTTTGATAGGTACTAACTACTGCATATTGTGGGCAGCCTACCAGTGTCGCTGCTTTGGAGATGCTCTTACCAAGGCATCCTGCCATAACGACTTGGCCTTTGTTGAAATCAGATAAATCTTTTGCTTTTCGCATGTTGAGACGAAACGAAATACTGCCTGCGAGAGCTCCGACTCAGGCATTATATATATATATATCATTCACGACCTTGGCACGTGACACTGATTGGCTGCATGCACGCTTCTTTGCATAATGCAGAGGTGGTTTTAATGTACTGGTTGATCGGTGTATATGGTAATGTTTTCAATATGTAAAATCATTCATAGTAAATTCGCAGATTACCTGTAGAAATAGGCTTCAACAATAGTGTAAAACATCTGAAAAAAATTATCGCTCATGCGTCGGGAATCGAACCCGCAACTCTCCAGATTCATGACAGAGCGCGCTACCTTTACACCACGCATCAGACGCTAAAATCTTTCAGAATAAGACCTATAAATCTTTCACTGAGATGCGGTGGACCATGTGTCATCTATACTTCAGGAGACAACTTTTCAATTGTTGCTAATGAGGAGGAAAGTAATGATTGGAAAATTTCTCTCTCCTGAAGTATAGATGGCACAAGGTCCGCCACATCTCAGTGAAAGATTTATAGATCTTATTTTGAAATATTTTAGCGTCTGATGCGGGGTGTAACGGAAGCGTGCTCTGGCATGAATCTGGAGAATTGCGGGTTCGATTCCAGCGCATCAGCGATAATTTTTTCAAATATTTTTTGCAAAATTATATTTTAGGGGGAAAAAATCCCTATTGTAAATTGCCAAAAATTTTATTTTAATAAAGTGCAATATTTGTTTTAAGTAGCATTTAAATAATGAATCCCTTCTCTCCAATTTCTATGTTTCACTGAATGCAGTTATATATAATTAAAATAATTGTAATTTTCATTTATAATTTTAAGTTTTTTTTTACAATGGGGGATTCTTTGATGCATTTCTAGGAGGGTCAAATTTTCAAGCAGCCCCGCTCTATAATTTTTCATAACACATTCAAAACCTATTACAAAAAAATGCTTTTAATTTCCATATCATTCGTTATGAACTGACTAGATATTAATCAATATTTAAAAAAATTCAAAAATGTAGTTATATAACGTGAATATCAACATTATATATATACCTAATATATACATCTACCTTATGTAAAAGATGACAATATTATAAAAGTACGAAGTCACTGTGAACCAAAACATTTTAAGCAAGATTAGATTATCATCTGTCAGGGATGTTAACAAAACTTTTTCACATAACAGGTGACATAGCACGCAGAGTTGGTATAATAGCCTTGAGATTGATAAAGCACATTTGCGAAACCTTGACATTAATTAAATTCAACATAGCAAGCATATAAGAATCACTTTCTCCTATAGGAATGAGATGTAAATTTTATGAGTGGTTTCGGTGCATTCTAGTTTGAGAGTGGTATTTAAATATACATGTACTAAATTTTAAACAATTCAAATTCTATTCAATACATTTTTGTCTTACTTGCATTTTATGTTAGTGGACAGGGATATGAGCAATAGTGATATATATGCCAGAAGTGCTCTGTAATATATATATATGCCAGGAATACTCTGTATTGTAATTTTCTCTCTCAAAGTACTTGAGATCAGCGAAAAAGATCTGTATTTGGTTCTAAAGCAAATAATTTATGCTTATTTCCTCTCATCAAAACTCTCTGCATATGTTGTTGAATAGGACAGGAGTCCATTGGATTCCTGGATTATGAAGATGACTCAATTTTTTACTGAGTCATTTTCATAATCCAGAAATCAAGAATAGATCAAAGAATATATTAAATTATACATTCTTTGATAAATTAATCACCAAGCAATTATTCATAAAAGTAAAAAACATAAGACTAAAGGAAGTAAAAAGAGAATAAGTTGTTTTTAATATGGATATGGGGGGGGATAGGTTTCATTATGGTTGTGTGCAAATGAAATTTGTGAGTCAATTAACCAGCATTTCAAATACCAATTATGTATCATCATTAACATATTAACAGACAATGACTTCTTATTAGTACCACTTATTAAAACAAGGGCTACTCCTGTCTTTGAATTCTGAAAGTCACATCTCCAGTGTAATAATGCAATGATCAGATAGAATCAGCTTGTTAAATTTTTTTTTATCAGTAATGAATATTTCTGAAATACAATAGAATCCACCATGCATAGAAACTGGCATGTCAGTTTATTACTAGTGAATATTTAATATTATGAAATAAAATAATCTGGCTCCTAAGTGATAAACTGCTGTGCAATATAAAAGAAACAACAGCTACTGATAACCAACTTCTAACACCCTGTTATGTATGCTGGGTTAATACATGTGATTATCACAACCCAGCCAGATACTGTTTTGCAAACATAACTAATTATTCTTCTAACAATACATTTTTTTATGAAGTTTATGGGAAAAGGAGAATCAATTACCATATTTAGATATCCTTATCACACATAAACCAAGGAAACTGGATTTTGAGATATATATATGTGAAACCCACAGCACCATCTTTCTTAATTCCTATGGGAATTGGAATCATCTAGTGCTGCACAAGAAAACAGCATTTGATACATTTCAGCAGAATTACTTGTATACCAATACCCTGGAAGTCCTGGAAAAAAAATGCCACCAAATTTATAAAAATGGACAGCAAGCTAGTATAAGTATATAATACCCAGTAAGTATATTTGAGTAACAGGAAAAATGGATCATTACTAAATGAGAATGCAAATCTAGATAACACAAGCACAAAGAACACCAAAACACTATAGAATAGCAACCCCTAACACACCATGGCTAAACAAAATGCTGAATAACATATTCGTTTAATATGCATACAAGATTCATATTGGAAATAATTAAATGAGATCATGACCCTAACCTAAATACAGGCAAGGTATATCAAGTGATCCTTGAAAATACAGACAACTCAGCCAAAGAGCAAGAATACTATAGAGAAACAAGAGAATGTCAAACAAGATGTAAAGCATATCAAATTATTTAAGAGTAAAAAAAAGAATACATAGGTTTATAGGTGAATAACAAAGTAGAATCGACATACCAAGCAAAACTTTCATGAAGCAAAAATTATATTGGCACCACCTAATTAGTCTCAGCTTGGTAGAGCAGAACAATTAGTTTTATGTGCAAACAGAAACAAATTCATTAATGACAATATTATTATACCATCAGTACCATGGAGACTACTTGTCAATGAGCATCTATAACTAATGGTTGGTTTTGGAGTAATTAGCACCACTGCAAAGGACCTAGCCTGTGGACTAAATGTCCCCACTCCCCTCATATTTCACAGACACACCTAATCCATCCTCACTTGGATGTAGGCCACACTGTGGCTTCACTTTCTTGCCTTTCTGTTGTGTCATCCTACCTCTGGTTGAAAGTTAATCACTTTGGGGTAAAGGGGTTGTATAATATGATGCAATGTTTGGTAAATAACAGTGTAAAATTTCTCATTAACTTCATCTTACTGGGATCAATAAACTAAATGACAGTAATACACAACAATAAGTTCAAATATGCAGATTTGCCTGGCCTTGCAAAAGAAGTTACAGTGATTGTTAAATACCTTGGGTTTCCTACAAAAAAAAAACTTCACCCTGAATGAATATGCTTGTTAATGAGCACTATATATATATATATTGAGAATCACGTATACGTTTCCCTTATTTTCATTAATGCCCTTCGAAAAACAAATGCTTTTCAAATAATACTGATATACTACACAGAAGATATGTTCATTTATTGCATAGTATATACTAGCTTTATGAATATTATAAAAGTGTAGAACATTTAAAATTAGTGAATTTGCAAAATATCACTACAGTACATTCCTCTAATTTGAAAAAACTAGCACTTTCAATAAACCAACATCTGATGAATTTAGTACTGTACTATCAAAGCTGTACATTTAATGTTTGTATTTATATTGTGCTTTTGTCTTAATTTTTAATATTAAAATAATAAATATATGGTCTTAACCCTTTGATTGATTGATTGATTTGCGACATATAGGACAGAGAAGAATCCTAGAAGCTACTCCTAACTTTTACAGGCCTTCTCATACAAGGACATGCCTCCTAAGACCGAAGTCGCTGCTGACCACTGCCTTAGTTAGAGCTAACACAACACACAAAGATTGCCTTGCTGGAACAGTCGCTAGCTGCCTAACCACTATGCCAGTTAAGGCATGCACTCCAGATGTTTTTTTTAGTATGACATGCCAGTAACTCCAAAGGATTTTAAGCAAATTTAAGAAAAAAAATTAGGCTATTTATAAACTTTTTATAAAAAAAGAAAAAATGATAAGATGACAAATAAATGACATACAATTAATAGAAATATGTTTTTTATTATCTTTTTATGACAATATGTCGGCATAGCGGTACCTATGGAGTGCAAAGGGTTAATTGTAAAAAGAGTAGTAATGTTGCATTCAGATTTACATCAGCATAATTGTGTGTGGACTGCCTCCTTTCCCATGGTACATCCATGCCATTCATCACTTCTTTGCCCCAGAGAGAAATCCCTTTGACCTGTCCACGAGACCACCCAATTCCACAAACGTCATTAATGTTGAGCCATATGGAAGACGAAAACCACAGCAGCTATAAAATTCAACCACAAGAACCATTTTTAGACAGTTTACAACCAAAAGGAACCGAAATTTACAAGCATCAAAACACAAGAGGAGCATAGAAACAGATGACAAAGTAGGCAGGAAGGGCCCATCAATCTTTATAAAACAATATGGCAAAATATATCTGGGATCTGACCCCAGCAACACATAATGAAAAAGAGGATGAAAGATAGACAGACATCCTAAAAGAGGGGAAGTTTACGCTTTGAGAAGTGCGAGTCACACGAGTTGTAGCAGACAACACCCAACCCACTTGACTTAGGAAGTTCACTGCTATCATTCTAGGATCATTGAGATTCTCAGGGCTAACATGCACACTGTTGTCCATTTTCTTCAGAGGAGAGGAAACTTCAAGCCAATTAATTCGAGAAGAGTTCTAGATTTTGTGAGGATTGGGTGTTTCCTCAAAGTGGTTTGAAGGGATGGTTGGTTGTTTTAGGTTTATTGGCACATCGGCAACTAAGGCCATAATGCGCCAGACAAAGACAAATAGTAAATAAGAGATAAAAATCGTGTAAACCTACAACCAATGTTAAAAGCAACATCTAAAGGTGATAAAATACAATACAAAAATAGCAACAAGTGTAAAACAAGTAAAGACAAAACCAACAAATATATATAACAAAAAACCATGATAAAAATTTGCGTAAAAGAACAAATATTTATATATATATACAGTATATAAATGGATAAAACTAACCCAGGTGTAAATGACCTAGGTCAGATGGCGAATAAATAACAAATCCGTAAAATCATAACCTGTTAAAATAACCTGTAAACTTCAAAAAAGCAAAAATTGGAGGTAAAAAGCAATGATCAGTTAAAAGATGTCTGAGTGTAAGGGGCTCGGACGTAAAATCATAAAATGTAAAAAACAAACGTCGTTCAAGATTAAAACATGGGCAATGAATTAAAATGTTTGATAGCTAAAATGGTGTCACAAAACTCACACTTAGGTACGTCGTCCGCCCGTAATTTTTGAAGGGATGGATGAGTACGAGTAGGATCCTTTGTTCATGAACATATGGATTATGATACAGACAGTTGGTAGGAGACTACTGATCTGCAAAAGAAGGATATGTTAACTTCATATGTTTTCACCTAGATCATTTAACAAGAGGAACTACCTAACTATATCCTTGCTAGTTATCTCAGTCAGTCAGATGGATGAGAAACAACTCCACATCAACAAATCTAAAAAAAGAATTATCTCCACAATTTTTCAAGTTGAGTTGTTTTACCTCTGAGTGGCACTTTTTTGCACACCATAGACTAAATGGCCAGGTCACATGGATCCCGTTGGCTCAGAGAAAGTTGGGGGAGGGGACCCACTGGAACAGCTGTTGGGAGACAGATGGTAGCCTCCCATCAAGGCCATCCAGTGTGTTCTTTAGTGTGCACAGGGTATGGCTCTCCCATACACAGGACCACGGCTTAACGTCCCATCCGACGGATGGCGGCCTTTCCAAGCCCATCGGTGTCCCCTACTGACCGTGGGCAGGGCGGGGAGTTTTGCGGTGATAAATCTCAATGCTGACCCAGCTGGGACTCGAACCTGGGAACTACAGATTACGAGCCTGGCGTGCTACCGACTGAGCCACCCCCACCCCCAAATTTTCAAGTATTAATCTCATGACCAGCAAGGAAATAATCCCATCCTTAGAGTCGTAGCTCACTGACTTTACTATTGTTAACATTACCTAGAAGCATGCCAAGTCACAGCAACTGCACCAAGAAAACAGTCATCTCCTGTCTACACCCTGCCTGGAGCAGCAAACAGCAAGAGCATTGAAGGGGTGCTATTGAGTAGAAGATTATCTACTGAGCAGCCAGAAACTGTGAAAAGAACTTTGCAAATAACTCCCTTCATTAAGATTGTGTTGTGTAGGGTGACCAATTTAAAGATGATCCAGAGACTTTTGAAAATTATACCTGAAGGACACTGACTATTTATTAGAGTGACCAGATTTAGAGAAAAAAATCTGGGGACTTCTGAAAATTCCCTCTGAAGGATAACCATCAAGGAAACTTTTAATGATACTATGTTAAAAATTAATACAATCGTTTTCATTTACAACATATTTTATACATTATTGCACATAATAATAACCTTAATAAGTAATTGCACAAAATAAAACTTGAATAACTTGGTTAATTAACATTTATGTATTTTTTATATGAGTGGATAAAATATTTTTACCAAGTTTTGCACTAGAGATTTTACCAGAAACAAGAAAATTTGTTTATGCTTGCATCGATGGCTTTGTGGTGTCAACTTTTATATGACTTCTGATCCGCCCATATTAAATTTATGTTTGAAAAAAAATTCTTTCAATTGCATGGAAATGGAAATTCTCCAACAGTAGGTTTCTTCACTGATTTCTTCATTCACAAGTTGAGAAAGTCATAGCAATGCGAAATCTTCCACATTCACGTGGCCATTCGAGATTTTAAACCCCCTCACATTACAGGGTGGGACTCGATTTTCAACCCAACAAAAGATTGCAGAGGGGGAAACTGTGTTCCAAATTTGGGACCTATTGGTCAAGTATCTGGGGAACTGGATGCCAAAATATACATAAACAGAAATAAAAACAACATGCATAGTAATTAAGCCATCAGCAACCATAATCCATGTGATGGTGTCAGCAAGTAGAAGAATGGCATGCATTCTCTACTGGTGTCATCATGGATACCACTCTCATGATGATGATGATTCTAACCTCAAATTTTTAGTCACCTACATTGCAACCAGAATTTTTTTATAACAGTGTTGCCACTACTATTCTATTAGTAAAGATCTGTTCAAATTCTATAGTCAGTTTACATATTTAAAAAATATCTAAAATGAAATTCAGGGGCCATTTATTTGTTGGGACAGAAGCCTTTAATATAGCGATTGTTCCTGGAAATGGAGACATTGGTCACCTAGTGTTGTGCTGCTGGAAATTAACAGTAAAAAGTTACAAACTAAGGACAAGACAAATAGATATCGTTTGACATAGTGGAAGTCTTGACTAGCTCAACTATTTAAGGCAGGCCTAAAAGTCAATATCCCATTTATTTAGTGAGGAGTATTTTTCCATTACATGCCATATTGAAATTACGTAGTGCATATATGTTCCTTTTGTTAACATTCTTGCTGCTTGTCAGATACAAGGCCCATAGAAAAATTGTGCACTGCATTGAGTACAGCTTATGTAAAAACGCAATGGTAAAATTGAGTATTGACATAAGGGGAAAATACGACGTATTGGAATTTGAAAGGAAATAAACAATGGTCTGTTATTGTTACAAATTTTAGCTCAGGTGTTATTTTTATTTATCTGCTTATTTACTGTGGTTTTTGTAGAGTTAACTGAGTAGACGAAGAATGTGCAAGGCTTATCCTCATAACAGTGGATTGTTTATTTGATTCAGGCTTCTTATTCAGTTATGAATCATCTGAACAGTCTACCTGCTGGCTGACATCCACACAGTGAAGTTATTCGAACTGATTGAGAAAAGTATCACCATAATTTTAATTCAAGTTATCATTATTGATGCAATTTTAAGTTGCACTAACTTACCATTTCTTCACACAGCTCTGGTGTGACTACCATAACTTTTTGGATTTGTTACACCAGGGTTCACAACACACGGACCTTTTCCATCCAGTTGGCAAGTGTTTGTGATCACTCCCAATTCAATGAGTATATGATAATAATATTAGTTGTATACAGTGTAGTCTATAAAATAATTTACCGAAAGCATAATACATACATGTTCTATGTTGTAACACCATTTAAGATAAAGTACTCAGAATAAAACTTTTTATTTACTGACTAAAAATGTTAAAGCCATTATGACTATATAAAATGATGTCCGATATTACACATAAGAGTTCCTAAAGTCACCCAGTTCATGTGCCTGCCTATCTTAATGACTATAGATTCTGATTTGGCACAAATTTACTTATATAGCAGGTCTTTTATCTAGTTCCCTCAACAGTGATGAAAGGAGTCAATACATAGTAGTGCATCCATGATGGATCATAGAAACACAGAAGAACACAAAATGGCAATTCAGTTTCTGACTAGTTTCATCATGGCTGCTTGTCACATCTTCAGAGGAAAGAAGGTGGAAATGTGACTTCCATTTTACTTTATAAATTACTAAATGCAGAAGTCCCACAACTAGAATGTCAAAATGATGAGTAACCAGTGAGGAAATATTAATATAAAAGAATATATTATATATATAAAATATATTATTATATATAAAAGAATACATTATTAATATAATATTTATATAACAGAAGTAAAAATACATAGGAGGGGGAAGCCACCATTATACAACAGAGTGTTCCAATAAAATCAACCTTTCAGATACATATATATCAATAGAGACAGAGTTTTAGAATTTTGAAGAAATGGTATTATAAGGATATTTGTACACACAGCTAGAGGACTACCCAGTATAAAGCAAAATGGCATAGCAACTGATATTTGAGCAACACTAGTGAATACTTATGTTTCACTGGGGAAGAATGGGACTGATGTGCAAAGACATTGGCAAAATAAATTTGGAATACATGGGTAACAATTGCAAAGGATGCATGATAAGTTTGAGACTGATAGAACAGTGCAAAAACATAAATAAGGGACAGTGAGAAAGGAACCAAAATGAAATTATTTGTACTGTTATTCCACTAGCTGCAAAACGTATGCTGCTCTGTTGTACATTGTCAACAATACATTTGGCACTGACGGTGGGTATTTTGAACATTTGTGACTTTAAGATAACCAAAATATGTATTAGTTAACATCTACTTATTAAAATATACATTAGCAAATTGTGCATACATTTTATTAGGATACTCTAAATCCATATTTAATGCAAGTGGCAGAAATATTTTCCATCTAATCTGCAGTCAGCTGTGATTAAAGCAATACTTTCATAATTTATGCATGCTTGGCAAATCCTTACATAAAGAACTAGTTATTTCATCTATTATATTAGATCATATACATATCTACATTACTTATAATACCAAAGGAGTGTATATAACTATAAATTCAAAATAACTATAAAATTTCAAAAGAAACATTGCAGAACTTCAAGCATATACCAACAAATTAAGCAGTTTTGAAATATTTTAAATGTTATTAACTGCAAAATAATGCATGAGTAGCACTTTAAATTATTTTACCACTATTATTTGTCATTATGATTAACATTTCCAGTGGTTACGATGAATTATCTCATATACTTATTTCTATATAAAAGAGGTAGTGTTTACTACTTATAAAATTCCCAATGTCATACCTATCCTGCTTACAGCTAGGAGATTTTTTCTTTCACATGTCCATTCAAGTGTAAAAAAGCTATACTGGAAACAATTAAGAGACACAAAGAGAAATTGTTGGTGTGATTTTTTTTAATGGCAACAGCAAAGGAATATGGTGCAGGAGTAGCATTGATTCCTTTTTAAGATGAAATGGATAGCAATGTGTTGGCTGAAAGTGATTTTGAAGTGTTCAAAGATTACTCAAGACTGCATATAATCTGCAAAACTTATGGAATCATTCGATGTAGGGCATTTTGCATCACTCACCAGTGGGATGAAATTGATGTCTGTACTACTGCAACTTGTACGCTTGGAAAAAAAGATTTTTGCCAATGCATATGTAGGCAACTTGAGTATTTTCATAAGCTAAGTATTGTAGGGAGATAATTCCAGAACAAGTGTCTCTTTAGCATGCCAATTCTTCAAGGAATCATCCATAAACTTATGGAGCAGTGATATTGGTCCACCAAAAGAATGATTCGATTTGGTACAAATACTGTGATTTGCATTATGGGTCATGACAGTTTTTAAAATTTATTGCACAATGCAAGAATTCTAAATACTGTTCTGCCAGAATATTAAGGAGTAAACCAATAGTTTCTGACTAGTTTCATCATGGCTGCTTGAGATCAGCTCACCAGTGGGAGTCATGCTCATCTCTCTGCAAGTCATCTCACTTGCACCTGACTTGCAGAGAGATGAGCTGGTCTCCAGTGGGAGTCATCATGGCTGCTTGAAATCAGCTCACCATGAGAAATAGCCATAATCTTATTTGGTGTAGTTTTGAATTTTTTTTAATGTAATAGTTCTATAAATCAAAAGTATATATCAGTACAAAATCTTTGGGAAAAGTGGATTCTTCTATGTGAAACCTGTAATTAAAACGATTGAGGGTTTTAAGAGTGGAGTTTGTTTTAGTATAAAGTGGTGTAGTGCATTCTAGTTGGAAACATTGTGCTTAAATATGTATATATTAAACTTAAAGAGTTCAAATTCTATCTAATGCAAGTGGAAAAAATATTTTCCATTTCAAATCAGCTGTGACTAATCTATACTTTCATTAACAATTGCTTGGCAAATCCTTGTTAAAACTAGATAAACCACTGCATAAAACTAATAAGGTTGTTTCAAAGGAGCTTACATAACTATAAAAGCAACATTCCAGAAAATAACATGTTATTTATGATATAATTATTAAAAGCATCAATGCATCATATCATTACCCAGCCCCTTTTCCCCCAAGTGGTTAGCCATTACTATGTTATTTAATGAAAGTTCTTCAGATGTATGAAATAAAAAAAAATAATTACGCCCATTTAATTCTACAATTTTAAAGTACAATTGTCCACTGTTTTTAGTACTCATTCTCACTCTATATCTACTATTAATGAATTTTGCCATATATGGGTCATTCCTCTAGTAAATTTGCATTTCCAAGTTAGCAATTATACTTTTATTATTTACAGAACATCATTCAAATTCATAATCATATTAATTCAAATACATAAAAAACTACAATATTAAAAAAGCATTTTACAACACTTGAGAATCAATAAACTTTTTTTCCTCTTCTAATTAATGCCCCTCCAAAACCAAATGCTGATATGTGATATATTAACTTATTTACAGGAAAAAAAATAACAAAAAAACAAAATATCCAAACAGCAGTTTTTTTAGTTATCTTACTGCAGACCGATAATGACATATTTATAATTATCATTGTGTACCAAAATATTTCTATTACTGAACTCATCAGCAGATTTACCGAAACTACGGTATTTAAAACATTGCTATTAATAAAAATTACTGAGTCCTGAACTTTACTAGTATGTTATTTATTGTCTGCTAAGCACTTGTACATCACATCAAAATACTCAACACTTAGACTGTCCAACTTTTAGTGGAATATCAAAAATAATAGGTGGATTAGCAGGATGGTAATTTTTGTCACACACAGAACAGTTTATATAAATAGTATGGCCATCAGTAGTAACACCATAATCTGCAAAATAATATTTAAGGCAAATTACCACTTTATAACTGAAAAAAATTAGGAATTGTATACTAGTAAATAACTTATTAATTTCTAAGTGACATAATTATTCTGAATGAAAACAAGTGAAGAAACTGAAATAATTCCTGTTTGTTATTTCTTCACAGTCATTAATAAATAAACCATCTGACCTCTGATTAGTGTTCATTTAACATCATTAATAATTAGAACAATTTAAAAGCATCCTTAACCATAACACTAATAAAATATAAGTATAATTATTATGCTTAAAATGTATCAATAACAAAGTATAGATTAAGGATCAAAGATGGTGAGTAAAAATATGCCAAAGTAATGCACTATTGGTCTATGGGATATAAAATAATACAGTTCTAAAAAAAATTACATATAAATTTCGATTTCTTATGAATGTACACCAGTTTTAACAGATGAAAACTGTACAGTATGTGTCCAAAGTCTGGCAACAGTAGCATTTTACCCAACCACAATAAAAATTGGGAAGCATATGCAAAGTAATGTAACAAACAAAACACCAAATAATAACTATAGTGGCAAATGCATTGTTCAAGACTTACAAGATGCAATGTTCAAAGTGGCCACCACATTCATATTATGCTCCTGTGCCAGGCTCCATTGACTACAACTAAAGTTTCTCAGTGATTTTGGCCACTTCTGCAGTAATGGTATCCTTTAAATCCTGCAACTGAGTGAAAAGGATTCTGATAAATTCTATATTTCAAATGTCCCCTAGGAAGAAATCTAACAGTGTCATGCTGTGTGAGTGAGGTGGCACTCAATGGGACCTCTCCTTCAAATCCACCTCCCTGTGGAAGATGATGATGACTTGCAGAGAGATGAGCTGGTGCTTCCTGCTGAAAATAAGTGCTAGAGAGGACTGGTTCAAATCATCAAGGAGAAAGGGCATTTTCCAAATCTTTTTTTTTTAGGTCTGTAAATTCATGTATTCATAAAAGAAGTAGGGTCCAATGAATTGATCATTGTGAATACCACACCATCATCTTCGAATTTTGAGCAGGTTTTTCCTGTGTCCAATGCATCAGATGAATATCTAAATGTTTCAATGGTTAATGTGGCCAAACACATGGAAAAGTGCATCATCTGAGAAAACGATCCTTTCACCTATGTTGTCTCCATGTTACAGCACCCATTCACAGAACTCCATTATGCAATCATAATCACTGAGGTGGAATTGTTGCAAAATTGAATCTTATAATGATGGAATTAGTGTGCTTTCAGAATGTGATGCACAAATTATGGCTGAATTCATAATTGCATTAACAAACCCAGCAATGTGAAAAAAATACAACAGCAGTTTACCTTTTGAAAGTCATGAGGATTAACATAATGTTTAGGCAGAACAAAGTTTGGATTTCATGTTACTCCTCGAAAGTGACTCTCAAATCACCTAATCATATGGTACAGCATTTACTTTGTTAAGCAGTGAGCTTTGAGAGATTACATGGTTATTTTTTAATGCTTAATTTTTATTTATTCATACATAAAAATTTTGCTAATATATATATACTTGTGAGTTTTATTTACTGTATGTGTCTCTGAATCTACTTTTTTATGAATAATAATTGTTTAATTACAATAACTGAAAGTTCTCTGTCATTGAGCAATAAAATTTTGAAGTTTATTATTCAACTATTTTCACATTAAAGTTTTCAGAAGAAAATTCAGCTATGGATTTGGGGCCCATACTCGATCATTGAAATACGTTATAATGCTACCAGCAAACACAGATTTCACTTAATGTGGAGTCTCCAAGAATGCATTCGTCACATTGTAGAGATTACCTGTAAACAGGGCCAGATATAGAAAGGAGGGGCATGCCCCCCTTCCCCATCAGAATTCTTGTAAGGGTAATAGAGACAAAAAATTATTAAACATTTATATTTCATGCATCTTTTCACGAAATTTTTAAAGACTTGTAAAACAGGTGGAGAATGATATATTGCATTGGAAATCCAGTCTCTTGGGCCCCTCTTTTACATTTTCATGCTTGACTGTATTTCCTGGTGGGCCTCTGGATTTTTTTTCTTTTTATATTTGGACCAGTCTGTATAGAACTGTGTTTGAATTTTGGCAAATTCAGTTCAGTGCAGATACCATCAGCTGAAAATTAAAATTCTATTGCGATTAACCAACTTCGTGGTGCGGACCGTTAGTAACTTTCAAAAGAGATACTCTCTTGTGGAAGTGAACGGAAGGGGAGGGCTGCCAGATTAGTGTGGCCTACTGATCTGGACAACTATGGCTACTTTTCTTTTTTTTTTCTACCCTGCTGAGGAGTGGTCAACCACACAGGGTCCTGGTGCTGACCATATAAACCTACTGGTTTATATGGTCTACAGATATATGGCTCTGAGCTTGTTTGTTTGTGGGTTGACAGCCCCAAGTGAATAGATTCACAGGATATGTTTATCAGCTGGTGGATAATCCTGAGCAGAAGTCATCGCAGGCACCTGAACTCTTTGCTTCTATTGGCATCGTCAAATTCTACATTGGAGGAAATCTTCCAGTGTAGATGGCTTCAGCCTTTAGTAGTGGGGGAACGTGTCTTTGCCCCATGTCTGCGATTAGGGGGCTGTTTGATATTGTCGGCATTCCCTCTCTCAATAAACATAGTTTCGTTAAACATCCCACTAACCATTTTCTCTCCATAGGTAGTTGGAATGTGAGGACTCTGCACAGAGCTTTTTCTCTTGATGTCCTCACACAAGAATTCCACCATTATAATTTAGATATTCTTGGCTTGCAAGAGACCAGATGGACAGATAAAGGTCAGATTCTTAAAAATAATCTTAAATTTCTCTTTTCAGGGAGGGACAACAATAAGCATCACCAAGGTGTCTGCTTCTCAGCAGACACGCTAGTGATGCTCTTCTAGGATACGAGTGCATTAATGAAAGGTTTCTTGCATCAAAATTTCAGACAAGCATTAAAGACCTGAATGTTATCTACTGTTATGCCCCCACTGAGGATGCCGATGAGGATGAGAAGGATAGGTTTTATGAACAACTTCAGGATATTTTGAATTCTGTCAAGAAAGGAGATATTACCCTTGTTCTTGGTGACTTCAATGGCAAAGTTGGTACCGACTCTGACCTTTGGGGAGGAGTAATAGGCCCTTTTGATATTGGTAGCTGCAATGGCAATGGGCAACGTCTCCTACAGGTAAGTAAACTCAATGGTTTCAGAATAACTAACACTTATTACAAACACCGCGACATACATAAGTACACATGGGTTTCACCTGATGGGCTGCATAAGAATATGATTGATTACATATTAATTAATAGCAAATGGGCTAGTTCTGTTAGGAATACCAGGGCATATAGGGGAGCTGAAATTGGATCTGACCATTACCTTGTTAAAAGTGTGTTGCAACTTAAACTTAAAAAGTGTTGTGCTAGGGTTAAAAAATTTACTTTTAATACTGAAGCTCTGAAAGATCCAGTTATAGCCAAAGCTTACCATGATAGGTTACTTATTATGACAGTCATGGTTTGCTTACTACTGAAGTTGAGGTAGAATGGGATCATTTTAAACAGGCTTTTTGGACACTAACAGTACTCTTTTAGGAAAAAAGGAGCAGAAGAGGCAGAATTATCTGAGTGATAAGGCACTTGAGCTTATTTCAGAAAGAAAGAACTGCAGGAATGTCTTTAATCAATACCCTACTCATCCTAATAGAAAGCATTACAGAGAACTTAATAAACGTGTAAAAGATCAGTTAGCTGCTGATAAGAATCTTTGACTTGATGGTTTGGCTGACAAAGCTGAGGAAGCAGTTAGACAGCACAACAGCAGAGAGCTGTACCAGATAGTTAATGTTTTATGTGGTACAAAACGGACAGGCATACAAGGATTGAAGGATAAACAAGGTAAGGTTATAGAAGGGGAGAATTCTGTCATGGCTAGGTGGGCTGAGCATTTCAGTGATGTTCTAAACAATGTAGCTGGTTCTGCTCCCATTGTTTGCAGTGATGATGGATGCATTGGTGGCTTTAATGTTGGCCCTATAACACAATCGGAAGTTATTTTGGCTGTTTCTAAACTTAAACTACGTAAATCCCCAGGGGTAGATGAAATTACTACCGAAATGCTTAGAGCTGGGAATGTTTCGGTTACCACTTGGATGACTGAAATTCTGAATATCTTTTATGATAAAGGCATGGTTCCTAAGGATTTTACCAGAGCTATTGTTATCCCTATTTTCAAAAAAGGTGATCGCAGTTCTTGTGATACCTATACGGATATCAGCCTACTCTCTGTTCCAGGTAAAGTTCTTTGCATGATTGTGCTTAATAGAATTAAGAATCTGGTTGACAGTCAATTGCGTGATGAGCAATGTGGATTCAGAAGTGGTAGGGGATGTGTGGATAAGATATTTTCACTTAGGCAGATTCTTGAGAAATGTTTAGAGTTTCAGAAACCTTTGGTTGTTAGCTTTGTTGATTTCAAAAAGGCTTTCGACTCTGTTGATCGTCATAATTTGTGGTTGATTGTGAGATCATATGGTATACCAGACAAGTTAGTTAACATTATGAAAGCTCTCTATAATAACACTGAGTCATGTGTGAGAGTTGGTAAGGCTTGTAGCAATTGGTTTAGCATTACTTCTGGTGTTCGACAAGGGTGCATTTTGTCTCCTTTTCTCTTTAGTTTGGTTGTTGATTATGTTATGCGAAATTCACTTCAAGGGAAAGCTTTTGGCCTTAAATGGGCTGGAGATACGAAAATTTCTGATTTAGATTATGCTGATGATTTAGCCCTTTTGGCAAATGATGTTGATGAGATGAACTCTTTCATTTGAGCCGTTGATGAGACTGGTAGTAGAGTAGGTTTGGTTATAAACAGAGAGAAAACTAAAGTGATGAAAATTGGTCAGGCAGGCTGTGATTCAGTTAATCTGAATGGTTGCAGTCTTGAGCAGGTGTCACAGTTTAATTATCTTGGGAGCTATGTAACAGATAATGGTGATGTGCGGCATGAGATTAACAGACAAATAGGGATTGCTGCCGGGACTTTTAAGAATCTATGGAGAGTGTGGAGAAATAGGCGTATACACCTAAAGACTAAAATTAGACTGTATAATAGTTTGATTCTTTCTAGAGTTAGTTATGGTAGTGAAACTTGGACACTTTGTAAACAAGATAACAGGAAACTAGATGCTTTTGATTCCAGATGCTTACGCAGTATCTTGGGCATTAGGTGGTTCAACTTTGTAACTAATGATGAGGTTAGGCAAAGGAGTTTGCAACCTCCTTTAAGCAGCATATTGTGCAGAGAGAGACTCCGTTGGTTTGGCCATGTTGCCCGTATGAATAATTATAGATTGGTGAATAGGGTTATGAGCAGTGTGCCTAAAGGCCTCAGAAAGAAGGGGAGACCTAGGATGTGGTGGGCAGACAATGTCAAACAGGACCTTGTTAGAATTGGTGTGCAGTGGCCAGATGCAGTAGATGTAGCTAAGAATAGATTTGCTTGGAGAACTAAATTGCACGGTCTGGTTGGACCTCCGTAGCCCATGGCTGCTTGAGGATGATGATGATGATGAATTTTGCTTATCGATTATGCAATTTTAGGGAAGTACAAAAGCTGCAAACAGCCATATTTATGGTTCAATAAGATAAAGAACAACATTTTCATCAAGTGTTATATCATTTGAACAAGTATAATTTTTCACTAAGGAAACAATTTAGGACATATTTTGAATTCACATCAGCAGGCTGATGATGTAATTTAAATCCAATTTTATCAAGTTTGGTCACCACATGTTGTTTAAAGCATCCCTCATTTTGTGGAAAATGACTGTTGATAATGAATTAACTAAAAAACAATTTCTTATAAAGTGACAAACACCCATAAAAGAATATACATGAACTGTGGAGAACTTCCACTAAAATTTTCAGCTATTGTGTGACTGAAAGGAGAGAGATATGGGATTCATACCATGTTACAACAGTAAGGAGTCTTGCAACAATTCTAATATATCCATTTCCCTGTCCCTTGGATCATCATTTTTCATCTTACTTGATCATAATTGAATAATTTTGTTCGAATTCCTTCTTCCACTCTCACTCCATTTATATAATTTTCTACATAAATGTTTACCAAGTATGTGCAAAATGTGAGACACCCTCAATAAACTTTTCTGAGTATAATTTCATAATATACAAAGAGGACATAATTTGCCCATAGGTCTAGCCAGGGACTTTCAGAGGATCAGAGGGAGGGGATGGGGGGGGTTCTAGGATTTGCCATTTGGCCAGGGCTTCAAGTTCAAATTTAGACATGCCAATTTTTCGATATTAGATGAAATTTATAGCATGTGATTTAGTAAAGGATATAACTTTTTAAATGATGAGCCTTATAAAAACATGAAAGTTTCTTTTCTGAAGTTGTCTTTCTGCTGAGGTCTCATCTTACACACAGATCTTCTCTATGGTGTATTACATTATTAAACTCCTATTGGACCTCTGTAGTAAGCAGCTGTGTAAGAGGTAAAAAATTTCATACACATTGTGCTAAATTAAAAACTTTTGCAATAACAATAATAATATAAATGGCAATTTTTATTTTGACTAGCTGCCTCGAAAGTTGGAAATCTATTCCACTTTATTACTCTCTCTTCACCTATGAGAGGGCTGGGTCTAGCTTAGGCTCTCCTGACACTTTCATAATAAAAGCACAAGATAGTAGAGAAAACCTGTATGTTAACACAGGATTAAAACCAAATATAATGAAACTGGTAAGCCTCAAAATAAATGACCTAGTGCTTTGATTAGCCCTAAAAAATTTTCATTATTAATACAATGTAATGAACTTGTAGTAACCATTGTTTCATAATAAAGTGGAATGAATTTAAATTTTTTCTGTTACAAAAGCAGAAAAATTTTAGAGCTATTACTGCTTAGTAGTTGTAATTCGTAAACAGAATATTAGAATTAGTAAGACGGTAATTTTGCAAACCAACTTGATATATTTTTTTCAGCAGTGATTTAGTTCATGGTCCATACCATTTTTTGGTATACTAGGTGCAAATCAAATAAAAATAAACATGAACAGAGTAGCAACTAAAGTCACTCCATTCCAAAAAATTAGTGTTGTAAATACATCATTAAAAGTGACAAAAATTAACTGCTGCATAATATTAATTTTTCATCCATTTATTACACCATTAACATAACTCTAAATTTTATGAGAAGTAAATAAAAATTATTGTACTTTTTTCTTTAACTAATTAAAGAATTAGTGATGGTTAAAAACCATTGCTAGTCTAGTGCTTTTTTTTGTTACTTAGTAAAATAAATGTGATTAATGTTCAGTTACCTGAAACAATAAGATTTAAATGTAAAATAATTTCCTTGTGCAGCACACTTATTAGAAGTCAAATAGGAATCTGTCAACATAATATGACATATTCTGTGAGAGAAATGAAACTTCAGCAATAAGACAACATAAATTAGAAAGAAAATATTAACATTTTAACTGAGTCCTTCACTTCACAGCCATCCCATGGCCGAGTGGTTACACTCGGCCATGGGATGGCTGTGAAGTGTTATTTTACACTTCACAGCTATCCCATGGCCATGGCATGGAAGCGCACTTGGCCACTGATCTAAGGGACCTGTTTGAGCCCCAGGTAAGGCATGAATGTATGTGTCATTTTTCTGCTGAGGTCCTGCAATCCTCACAGACTTTCTACTATGGTGTATAAACTGACAGGCTCCTGTGAGACCTCAGTGGCAAACAGCTGCCTGAGGAGGTATTTATTATTTTACTATTCACTTCACAGCCAAAACATTAACTGTTCACCACTATAATTGCCATACATTTCACTAAAATGCAACATTCAAATTTTGTTTTTGTTGTTATTCATATTTTGAATGAAGGAAACAAAAAACATGGAAATATCAACAGAAAATAATTACAATACAATGTTTTTTTTAACAAACTCATTTCAATTTAAAAAGTACATACCTTCATGAATATGACCAAAGACATGATATTTAGGTTTTATTCGTTCTTGAATGCTCAGCAAAAGTTCAACACAACCTGTGTGGGACCCATGAGATGTTATATCACCATGTCCTATAGGTGGAGAATGTGTTAATAAAACATCTACACCAGCAGGGATTTTATTCCACTTGTCTAATAATGCTGAGCCTCTAGGCAGGTTGAAGGCCCAGTTTCCAAACTCAGGCTGCCTAAATAGAAAGTTAATCCAAGACTAAGATTTGATTTCTAGTTCATTTTAACAAAATGTATCTAGAATGTGACACATATTTATGTAAAATAAATCTGTTTCATATAAGACTCTAATATGGTTTTGAACCAGATAGGCAATGTTTTCAAATGGAGAAAAAATCAAATATTATATATTTTAAATTAGAAAAGTGTAATAAAAATGGATGATACACAATTTCTGTGGTTATCATGAATACCAAAAGTATTGTTTTTTCTAAATATTCCACAAGTATTACAAACATCCACATTATTTTTCTTCCATCATTGCCTGTGAATGTGCAAAATTTATATACAGTCCCAGCTATCCAGCATATGTGGGAATTTGGGGATGAGATAAATGCAGTTTCTGGCAGACTTACTCTAAGAAATACCCTATAACATACTGCAACTATTGTAACTAATGAATAAATTTTAAGTACACACTGTTAACCATTTTTCATGGTAGTGAAACATACAAATAAATAGAATAAGAATATACACAAACATATAAAATAAAAATAAAGCAAAAAATATTATATATACTGTACTAATCTCACAGGAAGATATTCAAAATCTGGGTTTCTTAATTACTGTTATCTGTCTTTGAAACTAAAATCTACTAATACACTGTACAACTGGCTTAAAACATCACATTTAAAACTATATGTTACTTAAAATTAAAGTCCTTGACTGAAGAGTTTGGCTCCAATGAGATATCAGGGTCTCCAGAATTCACCTAATAAAATGGTTCTGTCAAAACTTCAAGTTTGATGTTTTTGATTCAGTTTTGGTAACAGATGATTACCAAATATGATAAAGGAATTCATTATGTAAATAAAAATGATTAAGTCATCAACCACCACTAAGTAAAATCATATGGAAGATAAGTCTGAATTTTCTTTGGAATGGTGGCTGTGTTACCTGCTTGCAGAATACAGATTAGTTAATAGGGATATGAATATTATACTTAATGGCTCATGGAAAACAGGTTGGTCCAAAATGAGGTAGGAGCACAATGTCATATGAGATCTTATTGACTTAGCCTGCAGAGCCAAATGTAGTAGCTACTCCTCAAAATAAACATTTTTGGTGAACTAAATCACTGTCTGCGTAGGTCTCTCTAGCTTGTGAAGAAATTGTATTTGCTCAGCCAACACCTCTTATAATAGAAGGTAACTAAATTATAATATCAGAATAAGTAGTCCAAAAATGGAGAGATTTTCCATATATTTATTTGTATTACTATTACTGGTGAATTTTAATACTAATTTGGGTTGTTTTAGCTCTGAGCCCTTTTTTGCACACAATGGGCCAAATGGCCAGGTCACAAGTATACCGAGGGCTTAGAGAAGGTTGAGGGATCCACTAGACAGCTGTTAGGAGACAGATAGTAGCCTCCCATCAAGGCTATCCCAGAATGTTCTTTAATGTGCACAGGATATGGCTCTCCAGCACAAGACCACAGCTTAATGTCCCATTTGACGGCCAGTATCCTTTTCAAGCCCAGTGTCCCCTACTATATTTTAATGCTAATCTTTACATTAATGTTCATTTATAAATAAACATTATTTAGAAAAAATTATTCGTATATATTAGCATTATGAAAATGCTAATAAAAAAGAGGCTTGTAAATGGTAGCTAGGCGTAAACTGGAAGGAGAGCTGTGTACCAATCCCCAGTGATGATGCACAGAACCGGCCAGCTCTAGCACCTAATGTCCGACCCCGCCTTCTCGTGGTGCAGGCCATTAGTACCTTTCAAAAGAGAGATTCTCTTTTGGAAGGGAACGGAAGGGGAGGGCTGCCAGTTCAGTATGGCCTACTGATCTGGTCATCTATGGCCACTTTTTTCCTTTTTTTTCAACCCTGCTGAGGAGTGGTCAACTTCACAGGGTCCTGGTGTTGACCATTTATACCTACTAGACTGGACTTGTTTATGGATTTGAGCTTGATTATGGATCCTGGACTTGCTGCACTGGTGGGCCTCTGTTGAGGGAGAGTCTGCTGCTGTGTTTTCTGTTTGCTTCTGGGTTGCCAGCTCTAAGTGAACAGAGGCATGGGATACCTTATATCAGCTGGTGGATAATCCTAATCAGAGGCCATCGCAGGTACCTGAACCTTACTTAGCTAGTTGGGCATCGTCAAGCCTAAACTGGAGTAATGTGTCTCAGGCAGGCCATATGGTTCTTGAAAAAGTCCACTTGAAAAGGTGGTGCCTGAAGTTCCTACCAGCATCGGTGACTTCAGCCTTTAGCAGAGGAGGAACAGGTCTTTGCCCCATGCCTGCGATCAGGGGGCTGTTTGATATTGTTGGCCCTACCAATCTCAATAAACCTAATTTCTTTAAAAATCCTACTAATCATTTTCTCTCTGCAGGAACGTGGAACGTGAGGACATTACATAGAGATTATTCTCTTGATGTCCTCATGCAGGAATTCCAGCACTATAACCTAGATATTCTAGGCTTGCAAGGGACCAGATGGACAGGTAAAGGTGAGATATTTAAAAATAACTTTAAATTTCTCTTTACAGGGAGGGAGGATGGAAAGCATCACCAAGGCGTGGTCTGCTGCTAAGCAGACATGCTAGTGATGCTCTTCTAGGATATGAGTGCATTAATGAAAGATTTCTTACAGCAAAATTTCAGACAAGCATTAAAGACTTGAATGTTATCTGCTGTTATGCCTCCACTGAGGATTCTGATGAGGATGAGAAGGATAGGTTTTACAGACAACTTCAGGATATTTTGAATTCTGTCAAGAAAGAAGATATTACCCTTGTTCTTGGTGACTTCAATGCCAAAGTTGATACCGACTCTGACCTTTGGGGAGGAGTAATAGGCCCTTTTGTTATTGGTAGCTGCAATGGCAATGGGCAACGTCTCCTACAGGTAAGTAAACTAAATGGTTTCAGAATAACTAACACATATTACAAACACCGCGACATACATAAATACACATGGGTTTCACCTGATGGGCTGCATAAGAATATGATTGATTATATATTAATTAACAGCAAATGGGCTAGTTCTGTTAGAAATACCAGGGCATATAGGGGAGCTGAAATTGGATCTGACCATTACCTTGCTAAAAGTGTCTTGCAACTCAAACTTAAAAAGTGTTGTGCTAGGGTTAAAAAATTTACCTTTAATACTGAAGCTCTGAAAGACCCAGTTATAGCTAAAGCTTACCATGATAGGTTACTTAGTCATTATGACAGTCATGGTTTGCTTAATACTGAAGTTGAGGAAGAATGGGGCCATTTTAAACAGGCTTTTTTGGAAACTAACGGTACTCTTTTAGGGAAAATGGAGCAGAGGAGGCAGAATTATTTAAGTGATAAGGCACTTGAGCTTATTTCAGAAAGAAGGAACTGCAGGAATGTCCTTAATCAGTACCCTACTAGTCCTAATAGAAAGCATTACAAAGAACTTAATAAACGTGTAAAGGATCAGTTAGCTACTGATAAGAATCTTTGGCTTGATGGCCTTGCTGACAAAGCTGAGGAAGCAATTAGACAGCACAACAGCAGAGAGCTATACCAGATAGTTAATGTTTTGTGTGGTAGAAAACGAACAGGTATACAGGGATTGAAGGATAAACAAGGCAAGGTTATAGAAGGTGAGGATTATGTCATGGCTACGTGGGCTGAGCATTTCAGTGATGTTCTAAACAATGTGGTTAGTTCTACTCCCATTGTTTGCAATGATGATAGATGCATTGTTGGCTTTAATGTTGGCCCTATAACACAATCTGAAGTTAGTTTGGCTATTTCTAAACTTAAACTTCATAAATCCCCAGGGGTGGATGAAATTACTACGGAAATGCTTAGAGCTGGGAATGTTTCAGTTACCATTTGGATGACTGAAATTTTGAATAACTTTTATGATAAAGGCATGGTTCCTAAAGATTTTACCAGAGCTATTATTATCCCCCATTTTCAAAAAAGGTGATCGCAGTTCTTGTAATAACTATAGGGGTATCAGCCTACTCTCCGTTCCAGGTAAAGTTCTTTACATGATTGTGCTTAATAGAATTAAGAATCTAGTTGACAGGCAATTGCATGATGAGCAATGTGGATTCAGAAGTGGTAGGGGATGTGTGGATCAGATATTTACACTTAGGCAGATTCTTGAGAAATGTTTAGAGTTGCAGAAACCTTTGGTTGCTAGCTTTGTTGATTTCAAAAAGTCTTTCGACTCTGTTGATCGTCATAATTTGTGGTTGATTGTGAGATCATATGGTATACCAGACAAGTTAGTTAACATAATGAAAGCTCTCTATAATAACACTGAGTCATGTGTGAGAGTTGGTAAGTCTTGTAGCAATTGGTTTAGCATTACTTCTGGTGTTCGACAAGGGTGCATTTTGTCTCCTTTTCTCTTTAGTTTGGTTGTTGATTATGTTATGCGAAATTCACTTCAAGGGAAAGCTTTTGGCCTTAAATGGGCTGGAGATACGAAAATTTCTGATTTAGATTATGCTGATGATTTAGCCCTTTTGGCAAATGATGTTGATGAGATGAACTCTTTCATTCGAGCTATTGATGAGACTGGTAGTACAGTAGGTTTGGTTATAAACAGAGAGAAAACTAAAGTGATGAAAATTGGTCAGGCAGGTTGTGATTCAGTTAATCTGAATGGTTGCAGTCTTGAGCAGGTGTCACAGTTTAATTACCTTGGGAGCTGCGTAACTGATACTGGTGATGTGCAGCATGAGATTAACAGACGAATAGGTATTGCTGCCGGGACTTTTAAGAATCTATGGAGATTGTGGAGAAATAGGTGTATACACCTAAAGACTAAAATTAGACTGTATAATAGTTTGGTTCTTTCTAGGGTTAGTTATGGTAGTGAAACTTGGATGCTGTGTAAGCAAGATAACAGGAAACTAGATGCTTTTGATTCTAGATGCTTACGCAGTATCTTGGGTATTAGGTGGTTTAACTTTGTAACTAATGATGAGGTTAGGCAAAGGTGTCTGCAACCTCCTTTAAGCAGCATATTGTGCAGAGAGAGACTCCGCTGGTTTGGCCATGTTGCCTGTATGGATAATTATAGATTGGTGAATAGGGTTATGAACAGTGTGCCTAGAGGCCTCAGAAGGAGGGGGAGACCTAGGATGCGGTGGACAGACAATGTCAAACAGGACCTTGTTAGAATTGGTGTACAGTGGCCGGATGCAGCAGATGTAGCTCAGGACAGATATGCTTGGAGAATTAAACTGCGCGGTCTGGATGGACCTCCGTAGCCCATGGCTGCTTGATGATGATGATGATGAATAAAAAAGAATAATTTTTCTTCTGAAAAAGGTATATTTGTAAATTAACATTAGTATAAAGAGAAGTATCAAAACACACCAGTAGTAACAATAGAAATTAAGGTATAAGTAATTTATACATTTTAGTACTACATACTGTATGTCAATGTCATAACTTAGTTGTATGACCTTCTATTATACGGGTTGGCTCAGCTCCAAAGGTCATTCTTTCATTACACATTCTTTCCATTTACAGGCAGACAACGAACCTCTATGTAACTTTTGTGGCACCATTTGAATCATCAAACATATTTTAATCAAATGTCCAACTCTGTGAATGTCAAATTTATTTTGCCTGTCTTCATTTGTTGCCTGAGCATCTTATACTTGGACATCTTTTATCTGACAAATCTTTTTTCAGCTCCAGTGTCTGAATATTTGAAACACCTTGGCCATAGTTTTGCAGAGAAAAAAATAGCTTTGCAGATAAGTGGGACTTCAACTCATGTTTTCCAATTATATGCCAAGTGTTCTAGACCACTAAACTATTACTGGCTAGTTAGTTCATTTCTCTGCTAATGAACCAGTTGGTGATAATTTAGTGGTCTAGAACACCTGGCATGTAACTAAGAGACATGGATTTGAGTCCCACTCCTTGATGAAACTCATTTTATCTACAAAAGTACTTCTTGGATTCTATGCCAACAGGTAATTCTTGCTGTACTTTGGTTATTTTAAACATATTTCATATTTTACTTCTGTATTTTTGTATGTTACACTCATTTCTTTCAACTTTTTACATGGCTTCTTTAGATCAATTGTTAAATTTTTAGATATACCAATTGTTTATTTTTATAACACTTTTCTTTGTCTTTTGTTTTTCATACACAGTTTTATTGTGTCATTCACTCTCTTTGTAAGCTGCTTTTAACCTTGATTCAGGTCAAATCTGTTTATTATCTGTTTATTCTTTTACTGCATATCTTCTTTGTGCAGCATGGGCTGTTGGTCATATCCATAAAACCCAGAACAACCAACTCTAGCTTGTGATGCTTCAGGATTATATATAAAGAACTCCATAAAAGAATTCAATTATCATTTTCTGTGTGATATAAATTTAAGGTTTTAATTTCATGAGCAAAATGCTCAGTTAACTACTAAGTTTACTTGCCATATTATTCTCAAATAAACATTTAAACAAAAGAAACGAATTCACATTACTAATAGTTGTTTTTTAATAATATTAACCTATCTCATGCTATTTGTCAAAACAATATTTTAATTACATATCGGAAAAGTTATTGAATATAAGAGATAAAATAACATTGATATGATATTAAAAGTGAAACTGATCAAATGTAGGGAGTAAAAATTTGGTAGCAAAAGTTAGATATTTCTGAAGCAGATGACAAATTAATGTCAAAAACTGTTAGAAATAAATTTCTGAAAATCACATTTAACATTAAAAAAATATTTATTGCAAATTTAGGAATACCTATTCCAAGTGCAACTTAAAGGTCAAAGCATTTACCAAAAGTAATATGTACCTGAATGTGAGCCCTTGACAGTGGGAGATTAATTCCATTTCAGTCCTACACCAATGAAGAACAATATGCAGCAGGTTGGTAAAGATTAATGTATTGAAGAATGATTCCAAACTCTGCTAATAACTTTAAACTGATGACTTGTTTAATGTCATGAAATGATGTGTCTTAATGAAAAAAATTAGCTCAATATTATAACCATATAATTAGATTGAGTTAATTTATGTTAAAAACACAGCCGAAGAATGCTTTGGACTATAACACAAAGCTGTTTTGGTTCATCTTTACAGAATATGGAAATATTTTCTGTACACTGCAAAAAAGGTTTTCATAAACAAATGGAACACGGTTGCTTCTGTTTAAATTTTTATTCATAATAAAACAATACAAATTTTTTAAAACTTTTTCTCTGCCTAAAAGCAATATAAGATGGCAGTTGAAAGTGGGTGAAGCCAGATGTGATCTTGCAACTTATTAAGCAATCAAATTAGATTTACAATTAGAATGAATTACTCTTTGCAACCTAGCCATCTAGATTCTCAATTCCTTTGTCTATTATTATGCATACACACATGAAGCATACAGGTGTTTTTATCTATCTTGTGGCCACACCTACTTGTTCTTAGTTACATGTTTGGTTACTTATATAAATTAATTGAATTGTTTAATTTTATATTGCACTTTTAGAGCAATTACACTTCATACATTATAAGCAATAATTTTAAGATTAAATTTCATATTTACCACGGTGTTCCATAAATAGAAATTCCATATATTTCAACTCCTGAATCTTCTAAATAGATACAATTTGTGAGATTATCTCGAGGATTTATATCACCTGATGGAGCAATAGGAAAACAAGAATAGTTTCTTCTCCCCTGAAGAGGATCAAATGATGTTTCATGGTTACCTGCTATTACCACTTTGTATTTATGTGGTAGTGTTCCTATAGAAAACACAAAATGTATTTAGCAAATTCATCAGAATTAATATAAATGTCAATCAGTTACAACAAAGATATGTAGAATAGTAAGGCCTGAAATTAAATTAAATTCACATTAAATATATTATTTTCATTTACTCTTCATCTGCATAAATGAATCTCTGGAAAACAGATCATTCAAAAATTAAGCCACATTATATAAATTAAAACAACTAATTTTTCCATTACAGTTCAAACTTTCATACATAGTACATATTTTGAGCCTTTTAATTTTTATCAAATTATAGCAAAAGAAAAATTTTAAGATAAAGAAACACCTATCATTACTATCACGATTAAGAGTCAAGGTAACTAATTTTATTTTATTAACGTTACACAGAAGAAAATCATTTTTCTGAACTTAAAAAAATTACTGAGAATAATCTCATCAAAACAAGGTTTTATTAACAATGCTTATTGCTACAAAATGAACCCTCATTTCGCACGTAAAAAAAACCCGAAAGTTAAAGAATTTAACAAAATTGGATTTTATTAACAACTTTTATTGCCAAAAAATAAACCTTCGTTCTGCACTTTAAAAAAAAGCCCCAAAAATTAATATTCTCATCAAGACTAGATTTCATTAACAGCTCTTATCACTAAAAAATAACTCCTTGTTCCTTACTGAAATAAAGTCTCAAAAATAAATAATCTCATAAAAATATTTCATTAACAATGCTTATCACTAAACAATGAAACCTCGTTTCACACTTAAAAAAAAGCCCCTAAAATAAATATCAGAAGTAAATTTCAAGAATAAACTTAAGCCCTGAAAACAAATAATCTCATTAGAGAGAACTATTCTAAACATATCAGTCATAAACATTGGAACATGCAGATGTTACAGGTTACAGGTTTTCCTGGGGAAAAGTACATGGCATCTGAGGACCCAATACTGCAGCATAGCCTTTGATATTAATATATTTGTCAAAGATAAAATGGTATTATTAATATATTTGTCAATTTAAATGGGGTAAAAAAAAAGTAAAAAAAACCTATAATCACAATTAAAACAGAAAGATCAAAAATACAAGAAAATATCAATGGTAGAAAAATGTGACAGAGAATAATAAGTGTAAACCAAAAAAAGAGTAAAAATAATATTCATCATCATCATCCTCAAGCAGCCATGGGCTACGGAGGTCCAACCAGACCATGCAATTTAGTTCTCCAAGCAAGTCTGTCCTGAGCTACATCTGCTGCATCTGGCCACTGCAGACCAATTCTAATAAGGTCCTGTTTAAAATTGTCTGCCCACCGCATCCTTGGTCTCCCCCTCTTTCTGAAGCCTTTAGGCACACTGTTCATAACCCTATTCGCTAATCTACAATTATCCATACGGGCAACATGGCCAAACCAACAGTCTCTCTCTCTCTGCAAAATATGCTGCTTAAAGGAGGTTTCAAACTCCTTTGCCTAACCTCATCATTGGTTGCAAAGTTGAACCACCTAATGCCCAAGATACTGCGTAAGCATCTGGAATCAAAAGCATCTAGTTTCCTGTTATCTTGTTTACAAAGTGTCCAAGTTTCACTACCATAACTAACCCTAGAAAACAACCAAACTATTATACAGTCTAATTTGAGTCTTTAGGTGTATACGCCTATTTCTCCACACTCTCCATAGATTCTTAAAAGTCCCGGCAGCAATCCCTATTCGTCTGTTAATCTCATGTTGCACATCACCATTATCTGTTACATAGCTCCCAAGATAATTAAACTGCGACACCTGCTCAAGACTGCAACCATTCAAATTTACTGAATCACAGCCTGCCTGACCAATTTTCATCACTTTAGTTTTCTCTCTGTTTATAACCAACCCTACTTTAGTACCAATTTCATCAACAGCTCGAATGAAAGAGTTCATCTCATCAACATCATTTGCCAAAAGGGCCAAATCATCACCATAATCTAAATCAGAAATGTTCGTATCTCCAGCCCATTTAAGACCAAAATCTTTTCCTTGAAGTGAATTTCACATAACATAATCAATAACCAAACCAAAGAGAAAAGGAGACATTTTGTTAACTAACTTGTCTGGTATACCATATGATCTCACAATCAACCACAAATTATTACAATCAACAGAGTCGAAAGCCTTTTTTGAAATCAACAAAGCTAGCAACAAAAGGTTTCTGAAACTCTAAACATTTCTCAAGAATCTGCCTAAGTGAAAATATCTGATCTACACATCCCATACCACTTCTGAATCCACATTGCTCATCACGCAATTGCCTGTCAACCAGATTCTTAATTCTATTAAGCACAATCATGCAAAGAACTTTCCCTGGAACAGAGAGTAGGCTGATACCCCTATAGTTATCACAAGAATTACAATCACCTTTTTTGAAAATAGGGATAATAATAGCTCTGGTAAAATTTAGGAACCATACCTTTATCATAAAAGATATTCAGAATTTCAGTCATCAAAGTGGTAACCAAAACACTCCCAGCTCTAAGCATTTCCGTAGTAATTTCATCTACCCCTGGGGATTTATGAAGTTTAAGTTTAGAAATAGCGAAAATGACTTCAGACTGTGTTATAGAGCCAACATTAAAGCCCCCAATGCATTTATCATCATTACAAACAATGGGAGTAGAACTAACCACATTGTTTAGAATGTCACTGAAATGCTCAACCCACCTTATCATGACAGAATCCTCACCTTCTATAACCTTACCTTGTTTATTATTCAATCCCTGTATACCTGTCTGTTTTCTACCACATAAAACATTAACTATCTGGTACAGCTCTCTGCTGTTGTGCTGTCTAACTGCTTTCTCGGCTTTGTCAACCAAGCCATCACGCCAAAGATTCTTATCAGCAGCTAACTGATATTTTACACGTTTATTAAGTTCTCTGTAATGCTTTCTATTAGGACTAGTAGGGTATTGATTAAGGACATTCCTGCAGTTCTTTCTTTCTGAAATAAGCTCAAGTGCCTTATCACTCAAATAATTCTGCCTCCTCTGCTCCTTTTTCCCTAAAAGAGTACTGTTAGTTTCCAAAAAACCTGTTTAAAATGGTCCCATTCTTCCTCGACTTCAGTAGTAAGAAAACCATGACTGTCATAATGACTAAGTAACCTATTATAGTATGCTTTAGCTATAACTGGGTCTTTCAGAGTTTCAGTATTAAAGGTAAAATTTTTAACCCTAGTACAACACTTTTTAAGTTTAAGTTGCAAGACACTTTAACAAGATAATGGTCAGATCCAATTTCACCTCCCCTACATGACCTGGTATTCCTAACAGAACTATCCCACTTGCTGTTAATTAATATATAATCAATCATATTCTTATGCAGCCCATCAGGTGAAACCAATGTGTACTTATGTATGCCGCGGTGTTTGTAATAAGTGTTAGTTATTCTGAAACCATTGAGTTTACTTACCTGTAGGAGACGTTGCCCATTACCATTGCAGCTACCAATACCAAAAGTGCCTATCACCCCTCCCCAAAGGTCAGAGTCAGTACCAACTTTGGCATTGAAGTCACCTAGAACAAGGAAGGGTAATATCTCCTTTCTTGACAGAATTCAAAATATCCTGAAATTGCCTGTAAAACCTATCCTTCTCATCCTCATATGCATCCTCAGTGGGGGCATAACAGCAGATAACATTCAAGTCTTTAATGCTTGTCTGAAATTTTGCTGTAAGAAACCTTTCATTAATGCACTCATATCCTAGAAGAGCATTACTAGCCTGTCTGCTGAGAAGCAGACCCACGCCTTGGTGATGTTTATTATTGTTCCTACCTGAAAAGAGAAATTTAAGATTATTTTTAAGAATCTGACCTTTATCTGTCCATCTGGTCTCTTCCAAGCCAAGAATATCTAAATTATAATGGCGGAATTCTTGTGTGAGGACATCAAGAGAAAAAGCTTTGTGCAGAGTCCTCACATTCCAACTACCTAAGGGGAGAAAATGGTTAGTGTGATGTTTAAAGAAACTATGTTTATTGAGAGAGGAAATGGCAACAATAGTAAACAGCCCCCTAATTGCAGACATGGGACAAAGACCCGTTCCCCCACCACTAAAGGCTGAAGCCATCTACACTGGAAGACTTCCCTCAATGTAGAATTTGACTATGCCAGTAGAAGCAAAGAGTTCAGGTGACCGCGATGACCTCTGCTCAGGATTATCCACCAGCTGATGAACATATCCTGTGAATTTATTCACTTGGGGCTGTCAACCCACAAACAAACAGAAAATACAGTGGGAGATTTTCCCTCCACTCTGTGGAGGGAAAATCTCCCACTGTATTTTCTGTTTGTTTGTGGGTTGACAGCCCAGCAGTGCAGCAAATTCAGGATCCATAATCAAGCTCACAGCCATAATTCAGTCCAGTGGGTTTATATGGTCAGGACCCTGTGTGGTTGATCACTCCTCAGCAGAATAGAAAAAAAAAGAAAAGTATCCATAGTTGTCCAGATCAGTAGGCCAAACTAATCTGGCAGCCCTCCCCTTGTGTTCACTTCCACAAGAGAGTATCTCTTTTGAAAGGTACTAACGGTCTGCACCACGAGAAGGCAGGGTCAGACATTAGGTACTAGGCCTGGCCGGTTCTATGCATCATCACAGGAGATTGGTGCATAGCTCTCCTTCCAGTGACTACCTAGCTACCACTTACAGACCGAAAATAATATTAATAAATTTTATAACCTACATGCAAACATTTATTGTCAAATCAAAGATGTCTGAGGGTATTCAGAGAGTAGCAGCTGAAATATAACAAATTTTCAGTTCATAAGAATAATCAGTTACACACTACAAGGATATCACTAAATAGAATAGCCAAGATCATTGATATTTCATTTCTAAGAATGTCTTATTGCCAGTGGCTGGAGATAGGGAATATGGCTATTAATAAATGCAATGCTGGTTGAAAGAATAATTTCTTGATGATAAAGTATTCCAATGAATATTGTATTATTATTCAGTGGCATGAACAAATGGAAAATATCCACTTTTCTCCCAAGAATTATCCTCTCAAATTCAAACTAGGCTAAGCTCTGGCAATCACTATAGTTATGATGCAGCACAAACTGAAGTGAATGGCAAGTTAAGCAGAACTGCACATTCCATATTGCCTTCTCAAGGAAAGATCTCAAGTTTTCTTGTATGAAATTGTGTATATATATATATTTTATAAAATAAATTATTAATAATTAATGATACAAAAAACATTATGCCACCAAGGTGGCAAGATTTTCTACCTCATCTGTAGCAAAAATGTAGCACACCATGGGCTAAATGGCCAGGTCACATGGACCCCGAAGGCTCAGAGAAGGTTGGGGGAGGGGACCCACTGGAACAGCTGTTGGGAGACAGATGGTAGCTTCCCATCAAGGCCATCCAGCGTGTTCTTTAACGTGCACAGGGTATGGCTCTCCCGCACACGGGGCCACGGCTTAACGTCCCATCCGATGGACGGCGGCCTTTCCAAGCCCATCGGTGTCCCCTACTGACCGTGGGCAAGGCGGGGAATTTTGCGGAGATAAATCTCAACGCTAACCCAGCTGGGACTCGAACCTGGGAACTACAGATTACGAGCCTGGCGCGCTACCGACTGAGCCACCCCCGCCCCGTGAAATATAGGGTATTGGAAAACCCAATTTGCTGATTGATCAGTGTTGTGCCCACTTTCCAACTCCAGGGGAAAGTGTGTTGATAATTATTAGCTTCAGTGGTACAAGATGGATATGCTCACATCTTAAAATGGCCTATAACTATGACACACAGGTAATGGACAAAAAAAATGGAAGCATTCCCATGTTAAATCAATGGAGAGTCAAATTCATAGAACTATCATTTCACAGGAAACTAGTGTAAGTTAAAATCTCGTTCAAATCTCTCTAAATCTCAATTTTGCACAATATCTGTTCAGTATAAATAATAAATAAACTCGACATATTTTGTATTAACCTATAAATTACCACTTTGAAGTCAATTTAAATTTTAGAGGAGAAATTGTCTTGAGCCAGGTGGGATACAAACCCACGACCTCCTGATAACATGTTAAGTGCTCTGGACCACTGAGCTACATGCCGCTGATCAAGATATCCTTTAATTGATGATATGAACCTTTTCAACCTACATTACATCATATGTAGGAGTGTTCCGGCAATTTCACCAGAAGCGGCAATGCCATATCATCATCATCATCATCATTGACATACAGTATGTAGTACTAAAATGTATAAATTACTTATACCTTAATTTCTATTGTTACTACTGGTGTGTTTTGATACTTCTCTTTATACTAATGTTAATTTACAAATATACCTTTTTCAGAAGAAAAATTATTCTTTTTTATTCATCATCATCATCATCATCAAGCAGCCATGGGCTACGGAGGTCCAACCAGACCGCGCAGTTTAATTCTCCAAGCATATCTGTCCTGAGCTACATCTGCTGCATCCGGCCACTGTACACCAATTCTAACAAGGTCCTGTTTGACATTGTCTGTCCACCGCATCCTAGGTCTCCCCCTCCTTCTGAGGCCTCTAGGCACACTGTTCATAACCCTATTCACCAATCTATAATTATCCATACAGGCAACATGGCCAAACCAGCGGAGTCTCTCTCTGCACAATATGCTGCTTAAAGGAGGTTGCAGACACCTTTGCCTAACCTCATCATTAGTTACAAAGTTAAACCACCTAATACCCAAGATACTGCGTAAGCATCTAGAATCAAAAGCATCTAGTTTCCTGTTATCTTGTTTACACAGCGTCCAAGTTTCACTACCATAACTAACCCTAGAAAGAACCAAACTATTATACAGTCTAATTTTAGTCTTTAGGTGTATACGCCTATTTCTCCACAATCTCCATAGATTCTTAAAAGTCCCGGCAGCAATACCTATTCGTCTGTTAATCTCATGCCGCACATCACCAGTATCAGTTACGTAGCTCCCAAGGTAATTAAACTGTGACACCTGCTCAAGACTGCAACCATTCAGATTAACTGAATCACAACTTGCCTGACCAATTTTCATCACTTTAGTTTTCTCTCTGTTTATAACCAAACCTACTGTACTACCAGTCTCATCAATAGCTCGAATGAAAGAGTTCATCTCATCAACATCATTTGCCAAAAGGGCTAAATCATCAGCATAATCTAAATCAGAAATTTTCTTATCTCCAGCCCATTTAAGGCCAAAAGCTTTCCCTTGAAGTGAATTTCACATAACATAATCAACAACCAAACTAAAGAGAAAAGGAGACAAAATGCACCCTTGTCGAACACCAGAACTAATGCTAAACCAATTGCTACAAGACTTACCAACTCTCACACACGACTCAGTGTTATTATAGAGAGCTTTCATTATGTTAACTAACTTGTCTGGTATACCATATGATCTCACAATCAACCACAAATTATGACGATCAACAGAGTCGAAAGCCTTTTTGAAATCAACAAAGCTAGCAACCAAGGGTTTCTGAAACTCTAAACATTTCTCAAGAATCTGCCTAAGTGAAAATATCTGATCTACACATCCCCTACCATTTTTGAATCTACATTGCTCATCATGCAATTGCCTGTCAAACAGATTCTTAATTCTATTAAGCACAATCATGGAAAGAACTTTACCTGGAACAGAGAGTAGGCTGATACCCCTATAGTTATGACAAGAACTGCGATCACCTTGTTTGAAAATAGGGATAATAATAGCTCTGGTAAAATCTTTAGGAACCATGCCTTTATCATAAAAGTTATTCAAAATTTCAGTCATCCAAATGGTAACTGAAACATTCCCAGCTCTAAGCATTTCCGTAGTAATTTCATCCACCCCTGGGGATTTATGAAGTTTAAGTTTAGAAACAGCCAAACTAACTTCAGATTGTGTTATAGGGCCAACATTAAAGCCAACAATGCATCTATCATCATTGCAAACAATGGGAGTAGAATTAACCACATTGTTTAGAACATCACTGAAATGCTCAGCCCACCTAGCCATGACATAATCCTCACCTTCTATAACCTTGCCTTGTTTATCCTTCAATCCCTGTATACCTGTTCGTTTTCTACCACACAAAACATTAACTATCTGGTATAGCTCTCTGCTGTTGTGCTGTCTAATTGCTTCCTCAGCTTTGTCAGCAAGGCCATCAAGCCAAAGATTCTTATCAGTAGCTAACTGATCCTTTACACGTTTATTAAGTTCTTTGTAATGCTTTCTATTAGGACTAGTAGGGTACTGATTAAGTACATTACTGCAGTTCCTTCTTTCTGAAATAAGCTCAAGTGCCTTATCACTTAAAGAATTCTGCCTCCTCTGCTCCTTTTTCTCTAAAAGAGTACTGTTAGTTTCCAAAAAAGCCTGTTTAAAATGGCCCCATTCTTCCTCAACTTCAGTATTAAGCAAACCATGACTGTCATAATGACTAAGTAACCTATCATGGTAAGCTTTAGCTATAACTGGGTCTTTCAGAGCTTCAGTATTAAAAGTACATTTTTTAACTCTAGCACAACACTTTTTAAGTTTAAGTTGCAACACACTTTTAACAAGGTAATGGTCAGATCCAATTTCAGTTCTCCTATATGCCCTGGTATTTCTAACAGAACTAGCCCATTTGCTGTTAATTAATATATAATCAATCATATTCCTATGCAGCCCATCAGGTGAAACCCATGTGTATTTATGTATGTTGCGGTGTTTGCAATAAGTGTTAGTTATTCTGAAACCATTGAGTTTACTTACCTGTAGGAGACGTTGCCCATTGCCATTGCAGCTACCAATACCAAAAGGGCCTATTACTCCTCCCCAAAGGTCAGAGTCGGTACCAACTTTGGCATTGAAGTCACCAAGAACAAGGGTAATATCTCCTTTCTTGACAGAATTCAAAATATCCTGAAGTTGTCCGTAAAACCTATCCTTCTCATCCTCATCAGAATCCTCAGTAGGGGCATAACAGCAGATAACATTCAAGTCTTTAATGCTTGTCTGAAAATTTGCTGTAAGAAACCTTTCATTAATGCACTGATATCCTAGAAGAGCATCACTAGCATGTCTGCTGAGCAGCAGACCCACGCCTTGGTGATGCTTCCCATCCTCCCTCCCTGTAAAGAGAAATTTAAAGTTATTTTTAAGTATCTCACCTTTACCTGTCCATCTGGTCTCTTGCAAGCCTAGAATATCTAGGTTATAGCGCTGGAATTCCTGCATGAGGACATCAAGAGAATAATCTCTATGTAATGTCCTCACGTTCCACGTTCCTGCAGAGAGAAAATGATTAGTAGGATTTTTAAAGAAATTAGGTTTATTGGGATTGGTAGGGCCAACAATATCAAACAGCCCCCTGATCGCAGGCATGGGGTAAAGACCTTTTCCTCCTCCGCTAAAGGCTGAAGTCACCGATGCTGGTAGGAACTTCAGGCACCACCTTTTCAAGTGGACTTTTTCAAGAGCCACATGGCCTGCCTGAGACACATTACTCCAGTTTAGGCTTGACGATGCCCAACTAGCTAAGTAAGGTTCAGGTACCTGCGATGGCCTCTGATTAGGATTATCCACCAGCTGATATAAGGTATCCCATGCCTCTGTTCACTTAAAATATCTCTTATAAGTATACTGATGATAAATAATGAAATAAACTTCGCATATTTGGTATCTACTAATAAATTACCATTTTGAAGTTGATTAAAATTTTTAGAGAAAAAATTGTCTTGAGGCAGGTGGGATACGAACCTACATGACCTCCTGATAACATGCCAGGTGCTCTGGACCACTGAGCTACCAACCACCAATCAAGATCTCCTCTAATTGATGGTATGAACCTTTTCAACCAACATCATATGTAGGGAGTGTTCCGGCAATATCACCACAAGTTAACGTATTACATTCCTATGTATGATGTAATGTAGGTTGAAAAGGTTCATATTATCAATTAGAGGAAATCTTGATCGGCAGCAGGTAGCTCAGTGATCCAGAGCATTTGACATGTTATCAGGAGGTCATGGGTTTGTATCCCACCCAGCTCAAGACAATTTTTCCTCTAAAATTTTAATCGACTTCAAAGTGGTAATTTATAAGTTAATATCAAATATGTTGAGTTTATTTATTATTTATCAACTGTATTACTGTAAGGAAATACTTTCCATCTATATGGCATGTGTCTGCACTTGTGGCGAAATTGCCAGAACCCTCCCTACATATGATGTAATATAGATTGAAAAGGTTCATATCAATTAGAGGAGATCTTGATCATCAGCTGATAGTTCAGTGGTCCAGAGCACCTGACATGTTATCAGGAGGTCATGGGTTCGTATCCCATCCGGCTCAAGACAATTTATCCTCTAAAATTTAAATAAACTTCAAAGTAGTAATTTACAGGTTAAAATCTGTTCAGTACTTAAAGACTTATAGAAGTTTGAATATTGAATGATAGTGATGTCAGTCATATGATTTATAACAGTAGTTGATTGAAAACTTTAAAAAAAAAAAAGGTGTTTTATGAACTATTTAATAACATAAATGTATGTTTTAGAATTTTTTTACAAATAATTCTTTGCCAGTTTTCCATAAGTTTCTTAGAACGGACTTTGCTTTTGTTAAATATTCAAGGTTCCATAGCTCTTTAAGCCGTCCCATGGCCGAGTGTTAGTGCGCTTGGCTACTGATCGAAGGGACCTGGGTTCGAGTCCCGGGTAAGGCATGGATGTGTGTGTCGTTTTTCTGCTGAGGTCCTGCCATCCTCTCAGACCTTCTACTCTGGCATATAAACTGACAGGCTCCTGTCAGACCTCTGTGGCAAGCAGCTGCTTGAGGGGGTATTTATTAGTTTTTATTTTTCATAGCTCTTTAAATGCCCAATCTGATGAATCAATGAGATCTGAATGTGATTTATAATTATCTAGTCCTATTTTTCCTATAGAAAACATATTGTAAAAATTATGGATCCTCAAACTTGACTCTCCATTGACTTGCATGGGAATGTTTCCCTTTTTCTGCCCATTACTTGTATCTCATTATCGTTTCCAACTAGGTTAACCATAAATGTTAATTATTTATCTGTAAGGTGATAGCATTTTTGAGGATAACAATGCTACAATGAACTGCATTAACACAGGCTAAAACTGGTTTGAGGAACATCATAAAGATTTCACTCACATCCCTTGACAAACTATCCTTGAAATTAAATTGTATAGAGCACCTGTAAGATAATCTTAAGATACACTGTTAAAAAGAACCTCATCTCAGCAGTATAGTAGAGTTGAAATATATACTGCAGAAAGAATGGTATTCAAATACAATAATGCTGATGTGTTGATTGATTTGGAGTCTTATGGCACAAGAGCAAAAGGATATGTTGCACTAAATTAGATTAAAAAGACAAAAGACATCAAACCAACAACTAAATTTAAAATCAACACACAAAGAGGAAAGCAACAAAATAGTATAAGACACATCAATAAAGGAAAGTGTATAATAATGAACAATGAGCATAAAACCCAGGTCAAAAAGGATCCAATAATTACAAAACACAAATTAACATTGGGTGTATAGGATCCATGTAGAAAGCAGAAACAAATATTAAATCAAAAATTCAAAGTTAAATTATTAGACATTTAAAATAACAAGTAATATGCAAAAAGTCAAAAACAGATGTTAAAATTGAGTCATCACAAGACAGGTGTCCGAGTGCAAGGGGCTTGAATAGTATGCAATACAAACAGTAATGCATACAAACATTTGATAGAGTTGATGCCAATGCTGTCACCACTGTAATTGTCACTGAGGATGAACTAACTCATTAGAAGAGCCATTTCATAATATTATAAGGATCTCATATCTTTTGTCAAAATTTGAGCGATAATGATAAGACTTAACTACTGCTGCACTTAATAAGGTGAAAATACTAATATCCTTCAATTCCTCTTTTAGCATTGACTATTACCAAGTTGAACATCAATAATACACAAACAATGCTTCTGGCTAATCACACAATAATAAAAAAAAAGTGCCTCATGATTTGTAACACAAATTGTGTGGTAATCACTTACAAGTAAAATAGTTCATATTAGCTGATGATTTTCTAAATGAGAAAAGGTATATCATAGCAGGGCTAAATGAAAATTTTTATACACAAAATATTCCACAAACTTCAAAAGGAGATTTTGTTTTAAGGAAAACATAATATTCTTTAGCATAAAAAAAATTCAGTTTGCAAACATAACAGAAATTTCCAATTAGCTTCAGAATCTAGAAGTTTTTGTGAATTATTGTAGTTAGAAATTTTGTTGTGTCATTAACTGTTATTCACAGTAAGACTAGTAATAGAGTCAAATGAAAAATATTTCAGAAAACATGCAAATGTAAAAAATGCAATTGGCCATCTGCAACATTTCTCATTTTCCTAACTTTTGACTGTTTATGATTTCAATCCATTAAGTCAATACAATATTTGTCTTAAAACATCGGAATCATCACCATTCACCATGAAATGTATTTGCCTTCTTAATAAGAACATACACAACTTCATAGCATAAACATTTTTTTCGTTAATGAAATATAAATGTAGAATAAAATTTTCTAAAACTGAGAATTAAACACTGATAAAACATCATCACTTACCCAAGAATTCATTGAAGTTATGAATTTCATTCATATCTCCATTCATGCTGAAATCTCCAGCATGTAACAATACATCAGCAGGTGGAATAGGCACTTTATAATTATGTGTATCAGATACACAAGCAAACCTAACAGAATGTGAAAAAATTGGAGTGTCCAGCTCTAATGTCTCTACTTTTTCTTTCAGCTGGGATGTTTTCAGTTCTTCCCATGCTAAATCAGGGTTGTCTGTTAAGAGGTGGCATTTAACACTGGAACTGTCTTCTTTACTTATAATTCTAAAATAGAATACAAAATCACTTTCCTGGCAAAACATTATTTTTTGCAAATAAATTTCATAATTATCTCATCATCATCATTATCATCCTCAAGCAGACATGGCTACAGAGGTCCAACCAGTTATCTAGCTTTTATAATTAGTTGAAGAAAACTGACTGTCCTGAGTGGGATTTGAACCCATATCTGTGGGAGACATGGGTCTGAATCCCATTCAGGACAACCAATTATTTTCAACTAATTATTTCAAGTGTTTCTTGTCTACAGGACGTTTTCCTGTGATACTATATTACTGAATGTAGCTTTTCATAAAAGAACTAGATTCAGCCACATGTAAAATTATACACTTATATACCTCTTAAAGTACAAATTAGTCAATATGCGATTGTTAAAGAATATTATTTTGGTATAAAAAGCCATTTGTGGATAAATTGAACTGTGGTAGCAGTAAGGGAGCTAGCTACTGTTGCAGCTGATATATCCTTGTGTATTAAACTTAACTAAGGAAGTGGTAAGAAAACCTTACCTGTCTTGGTAGGCTGATCCTTGTATAAGAAAAGCTTGTATAAATAAAATATCTTCTAGGTTTCTTTATCTCCTGTATAGTAGGGGTTCTCAGTGTGGGGTATGCGGTAAAACTTTTCGGAGTATGCCGTGAGAGCTCAAAAGTTTCTAAATATATGTTATATATACGTTTTATTTTATTCCCATTGTTATACTATAATTATAGTTTTATCTATCTATACAAGGGGTATGCCAGTTACATATTTCCAGGGGGGTAGGTGAAGCATAAAAGGTTGAGAACCACTGCTGTATAGCATAATGAAAATTTTTTCTTTTTTATGTCAGTTGGCAGGTTACTTAAAAGGATATATATTATTTCTAAATGATTTGCATTCCACATTAAAATAAAAGTCCTAAACCAGTCTGTAGTGTGTGAGAACATTTTATTGCAACTTGCAATCACCAAATACTTAATGAGATTCAAACAAAATGATGTGTAGCAAAGAAATGTAAATTTTATTTTTTTCACTCTCTCAGGTATTGGAACGGCAAAATAAAATGTGCAATAAGTTATTAATATTGTACCTCTTAAAGGTTTTGAGAATTTGTTCAAGCAGAAAATCATGATCTCTTAGAAATGAAATTTCACACATGAAGTAAAGAATTACTTGCTTGAATCATCTGTAAGTCACTAAATGCTGTTCATTCTAGATACCGATGCAATACTTCTTTTATAGCATTTACCTTGCTGCAGATTATACAGGGTGAATCTGAAAAAGTGGGCAAAACTTTACGGGGTGGTAGAACGCAACTATACGAGCAATATTCGTCATAGAAAGTATGGGCGGAACGCAAACGGCGAGCTGCTAGGTGGTGTTGGAAATGGTATAAAAGGGTCGGTCCTCGCACCCAACGGCATTTCTACCGTGGATTGCCGAGAGGATGGCTGGTTATACTAACCACGAAATGGCGGATATGCACTTTGTGTACGGTGTGGTGGACGGGAATGCAAGTGAGGCACAGAGTATCTCCTCTCCTTCTTGTGTTCATTCTTTAAATGTGACAGTGGAAAACTACCTTTTAACTTCTCACCGCTTGCATTCCGACCATACATTCTATAACGAATATTGCTCGTATAGCTGCGTTCGACCACCCCGTAAAGTTTTGCCCACTTTTTCAGATTCACCTTGTATATGCACTAAGATCTACATTTGTTTGAATGTAACTCTAAAATGAGATGATGCCTAGTGTACTAAGGGTAGGGGTGGCTCAGTTGGTAGTGTACCAGGCTCTTAATCTCAGCTCTCAGGTTCAAGTCTCATGTAGGTTAGCAATGAGACTTATCTACACAAAACACCCGCCCTTTCCTCAGTTAGTAGGGGACACTGATGGGCTTAGAAAGACCACGGTCCACTGGATAGGGCATTAAGTCACGGCTCTGTGTGTGGGAGAGCCAAATTCTGTGCATGTTAAAGAATACACTGGATAACCTTGATGGAAGGCTACCAGTTGTCCCCTAACAACTGTACAGTGGGTCCTCTCCCCCAACCTTCTCTGAGCTCTCAAAAGCCCCTATGGCCTGGTCATATAGTCCACTGTGTGCAAAAAAAGTGTTGCTCAGAGGAAAAATAACCCAACCCAAGCCTTGTGTACTGAAAGAATAATCTATTCAACTCTACATACATCTTCATTTTTATTTGTTGTGCATTACACATTTCAGCTAGAGAAATCAAGTAGGGCCTGTTGTTATTGATTCCATCATTTAAACCTCTTCATTCTATAACTTAGTCATTCTAAAACATTAAGTGGTTTGACTCAGTATTAAAAAATCTGAACCACTTAATGACCAAAATGCAGCATAATCACCAAGAATAAAAAGGATTAAGTTTCCTATTATCTTGCTCACAAAGGAGCAATGTTTCAATACCACAGAAATGCCTTTAGAAGGGACCAAATTATTATACAGCCTAATTTTCACGTTTAGGTATATATGCCTATTTTTGCACACTCTCCATAGATTTTTAAACATCCCAGCAGCAACCTATTCTATTCTATTTATCTCATACCATATATCACTAGTATCTGTTAAAAACTTCCATGATAATTATATTGAGAACACAGTTCACAGATGCAACCACTCAAAAGACCTAAAGCACAGCCAGGCTGACCAATTTCATCACTTTAGATTTTTCTCTGTTTATTGCCAAACTATTACCAATTTCACCAATAGCCTTAATGAAAGAGTTCATCTCTTCAACATCACTTGCCAAAAGAGCCAAATTATCAGCATGATCTAAATCAGAAATTTTCAAATCTCTAGACCCTTAAGGCCCTAATCTTTCCCATTGCAGTGAGCAGAATGAATATTCATGGTATTTAATCACTATTACACTCTTAAAGTATGCAATATGCTTATGTCAATGGGTATAGAGAAAAACTGTCTTGAGCTGTGTGGGATGTGAACCACAAGCTCCTGATAACATGTAACTCTGACTACTGACCACTGATGAATCTCTCCTTTGTTTTAGATGTTAAGCCCATGCCATAGGTCATTTGCATAGCACTGTCTTGAACGCAGCCGAAGACTCCGTTCTCTGAACTCTACCGTGCAGATGAGTAGGACCAGCCATGCTACTGACATGACTTCAACTGGTTTTTTCTTACTTTGAGCATCTCATTAATAGGCCCACAGGCTCTGTTGATATGAATTATCAGACCTTCAGACTAATTTTTAATCCACAGTATTGTACAATTACAAGGTATTTAATCACTATTATGCTGTTGAAGTATGCTGATGTTAATGTGTACACAAGAAAAACTGTCTTGAGCCAAGTGGGATCCGAACAGATGACCTCCTGATAAGGTTCCACCTAGCTCAAGACAATTTTCTTGTGGTGGTTTACAGTGCTGTGGATGTTTAGCTTTTTGGAGTCTACAAACCTAGTAATCATAAGTTTTTGAAACTCTAAAACATCTCAAGAATCTGTCTAAGTGAAAAAAATTGATTTTATGCATCTCCTACCACTTCTGAATCCACACTGTTTCTCACAAAGTTGTTCACCAATCAAATTCTAAATTCTATTAAGCAAAATACTGAAAAGAACTTTAACAGGTACAGAAAGTAGGTGACTCCCCTGTAGTTATCTAAAGAGCTGCAATTCATCTTTTTTTAATATAAATAATAATAGCTCTAGTAAAATCCTTAGGAACACCTTTATCAAAAAAATTTTGAAAATTCAAACAGTCCTGTGACCACAAAATCACACCAGGTTCTAGCATTTCAGTAGCTGTTACATTTACCCCTGGGGATTTATTACTTTTAATTTACAGACAGTAAACTTTGGAATTTACTATAGTGTAAAGTGACCAGATTTTAACATTGGAAAAGCGGGACACCATGAGCGGTCACCATTGGTAAGCGGGACACCATATTTTATTCTTAGTTTATAAATTAAATTAATTTGATTGTTATAAAGTAACTATATTTTAAAAATTATTTTAATTTTAATCCTATGTTTCTTTCTAAATAATAACAATACTAACTTGTATTATTTTTCCTCTGAATTTGCCGTAACGTAAGTCGTAAGTGTCACTTACAAGGCCGGCGCTAGACTTTTTGCCGCCACTATAAAATATAAATAATACGAGTACTGTCTGCTAAATTCAAGAAAATTTATGTATTTATGAAATAAATAAGTAAATTACTTACCTAAATTATCTGAATAGCTGATTTGTTGACATCACTTGTTTAACTAGCACTAGCACGCAGTACGGTCATTGTTCATTAAGTCTAAACAATGGTGGTCGAATTCTAACAACTGATCAACAATGCGAACTTTGATAAGCAGTTGTCGATAATCAGTTCTCAACAATTATTTCTTATTATTAAAGTTTAACATTATAAAATTAACAAAAATAATATAAAACTCATATCCTGGCGAAATAGCCACATGGCCGCCGAAAACCGTATATTCCCTTCCCGTTCTCCCGCCGTTCCCTAGCTTGTCGTGCATTCTTTCCAAAAATCGGGACTTTTTTAAAACGCCGCGGGACGCGGGACAAATTGTTAAAAAGCGGGACGTCTGGTCACCTTACTATAGTGCCAACATTAAAGGTAAATGTGATAAAATGTGATGGGAAGGTTAGAAACCCTTCAACAATGGGCTTCCTGCTATCCCAAATTAAAGGTAAATGCTTTGCTCTTTCATAATATACACTGGTATGTAAATTTTACAACCCCAAGTTATATCACTGGTAAGCAAACTCTGAAGCTCTATTATATTTGAAATGATTATTTAGAAAAAATGAGACTATAGGTAACGATCTAAAAAAAATTCGATTATTTTGTACTTTGGGTAACTTTTGAAATATACGTTCCAGTTTAGGCTGCGTCCTTTTAGAGTTAATTGGATTCGCTGAAATACTCCTCTGTAGCCGATTCGCCGAACGTATTATAAAAAAAACAACGTAAGTACATAATTCTGATCTGATTTTTTTTACATACGCCGTGGGTTGTATCTTAAAAATGCAAAAAACGGTAGGAATATAAAAAACAGTACCGTCAATTTATACGTTTTCAAGGCCCTCATTGATTTTTAACAATTATCCGACTGCCGTATTATAAAAACAAGCCCCAGAAGAAAATAATCATTTATTTTTTGGAGTTCTTCTTATGTGGCAAGCAATTCACTTGGAAATCTGAATTGGTACGAAGCCAGTCAACTGAGAAAGGACGTAACCTAAACTGGAACCTATAATTTTCAAAGTGCAAAATAACCTAAAATTCTATCTAAACCACGAATTTCAATAATGCATACACGAATAATAAAAAAAAATGGTTTCTCTAATAAATGCCAAATTGTTAAAAAAAAATTGCTCTAGCATTCAGCCCCCGAGTTTACTTATATTTTTATAAATCCACTCCAATTACAATGTTGAAAAACCTTTTAGTTACCTTGTGTTTAAAGCCTGTGAAGAAAAAAATTTGCATCCTAAGCTCATTTGGAACGTTTTTCTGCGTCTTCTTATCTTTGATATAAAAAAATAAATACCTCCTCAAGCAGCTGTGACAGTATCATGCCAGTTTATACACCATAGTATAGGAATCTGTCATGATGGCGTGTCCTCTGCAGATTATTTACCAACTGCACTCTGTATTCCCAAGATGGTCTCACCCTCCCAGTACTGACCACGGTTAACTTCGGTATCGGACGAGAACCGGTACTTCAATGCTTGGCTATCCTTGATATATATTGCAATATAAAAAACATTATATTGCATATAAAATGCATGCATTAAAATATAATTTCATGAAAACTTGCTAATCAGAGGAAACATTTTCCAAATATGGCATATCGTTATTTTTACAAGGATGTATTTATTTTATTTCTATTAGAATTATTGTCAACATTATGTGTTCATTAACCGTGGCACCTCTGCTTTACACCTTTTGATCGACAAATAACCCTGAATCACCTACTATCATACACTTTGGCTATTATAATCCTGAGCCTGAATCAAGCCCAAGTAAAATCAAGCCTGAATTAAGTTCAAGTAAATGTTTGCTAGGTAAAAGGCTTACTATCTCGGTGATTCACTGCCATTGGTTGATTGAGTCACATGGTTTATGGGCGCCATGTTTTGTCGTACCGTGAGACGAAAGCCTATGAGTTAGTGTACCTACCAAGTTAAAACTTCTCAGTTGTTATAGTTTTATATATTTCTACCACTTTTTTGTCTATGAAAGCTATCATATTTTATGAATGCCTCACTGCGCTGCATTTGGGTGTAAAAATTTCACTCAAAAAAATAATTTAATGAATATTTTTCCCCGAGAAATTCCATCAGAAGACGACAAACGGCTGCAAAAGTGAACCGAGCTAACTGAAAACCAACAAATAATTTCTTTTAAGGTTCGTTTGAAAAACGAGCTAATGTTTTCACTTTGTCTTCTGCCTATGCCAGTATTTGTTCGTCTGTCTGTTCCTCTCTCTGTTAACTGTTGTCTGTCCATCTGTCTTTCCACCTGTCTCTCCGTCTATAGACAATAAATTTTTTACTTTTAGAGCTGAATGAAAAATTATTTTTGGGTTCGATAGGTGTCGAACAAATATTGTGTTTAGCAATTTTGAAAATTTTCAATAGCTTTAATAGCGACCTCTAGCGGTGGGAAAAGATGGAAAATGCTAAAATTTCAAACGAATATTACAAGCAAACTATTTACACTGGATATCTGAAATTTTGGTTCTGTCATCTTAGCCAAAAAGCGGGGGGGGGGGGGGGGGGGGCGAATATGAAACTTTTTTTAAGAGATAAACGAAACAATGTTTTTTTTTTGTTTTACAGACACTAACAAAATATTAGTGATTTAAACAATATTTGGCAATTTCAGCATTACCTGTAGACATTCAAACGTCTAAAAATGAAGAATTTTTTTTTGGGGGGAAAAAAGCCGGCTTCAGTTCAACAGGTTAGAATGTTCTGGCATATTTCTGGAGAGCTGCGGGTTCGAATCCTGTATGTCGGCGAATTTTTTTTCCACAAAAATATTAATATTTACGTTTTTCGAATCCCCATCAGCTGCAATTTCAAGTGTTAGAGAGTGATAAAGGCGGTAGATAAAAACTCGAAAGGCGACCTCTAGCGGTGGAAGATGCTGAAAAATACCAAATCTTTAAATAAGTATTGCAAACGATCTGTTTTTGGTAGAAACTTAAGTTTTTGGTCATAGTATGACCAAAAATCCCATTGGTAAAACTTTTCTGCTTTGAGAGATAAATGAAAAACTTTTTTGCATATTACAGGTACTAATAAAATATTAATAATTTATTTTCTCAATTATAAAGTAGTCCGAATTTCCACTGTCAGAGGTACTGAAAATGTGAAACAACTAGAACTCATATCGCCTCTGGCGCATATGGGAATCTCATTTTCAAAGTGAATTAAGTTCTTCCTTTGCCTACTTTTTCAATCCTTAAAGTTTTAACTATGGATGTTTGTGTTGTTTTTCTGCTGATGTCCCGCAATCCTCATGGACCTTTTACTAAGGCATATAAACTGACAGGTTCCTATCAGCCCTCTGTTAAAAGAATCTGCTTGAGGGTTTATTTATTTATTTATTTTTTAATGTATGATGGGGGAAATGCACATAGTAGTATTTTATTAGTAATTATAAAACATCATCATCATCATCATCCTCAAGCAGCCATGGGCTACGGAGGTCCAACCAGACCACGCAGTTTAATTCTCCAAGCATATCTGTCCTGAGCTACATCTACTGCATCCGGCCACTGTACACCAATTCTAACAAGGTCCTGTTTGACATTGTCAGCCCACCACATCCTAGGTCTCCCCCTCCTTCTGATGCCTCTAAGCACACTCTTCATAACCCTATTCGCCAATCTATAATTATCCATACGGGCAACATGGCCAAACCAGCGGAGTCTCTCTCTGCACAGTATGCTGCTTAAAGGAGGTTGCAGACTCCTTTGCCTAACCTCATCATTAGTTACAAAGTTAAACCACCTAATACCCAAGATACTGCGTAAGCATCTAGAATCAAAAGCATCTAGTTTCCTGTTATCTTGTTTACACAGCTTCCAAGTTTCACTACCATAACTAACCTTAGAAAGAACCAAACTATTATACAGTCTAATTTTAGTCTTTAGGTGTATACGCCTATTTCTCCACAATCTCCATAGATTCTTAAAAGTCCTGGCAGCAATACCTATTCGTCTATTAATCTCATGCCGCACATCACCAGTATCAGTTACGTAGCTCCCAAGGTAATTAAACTGTGACACCTGCTCAAGACTGCAACCATTCAGATTAACTGAATCACAACTTGCCTGACCAATTTTCGTCACTTTAGTTTTCTCTCTGTTTATAACCAAACCTACTGTACTACCAGTCTCATCAACAGCTCGAATGAAAGAGTTCATCTCATCAACATCATTTGCCAAAAGGGCTAAATCATCAGCATAATCTAAATCAGAAATTTTCGTATCTCCAGCCCATTTAAGGCCAAAAGCTTTCCCTTGAAGTGAATTTCGCATAACATAATCAACAACCAAACTAAAGAGAAAAGGAGACAAAATGCACCTTTGTCAAACACCAGAAGTAATGCTAAACCAATTGCTACAAGACTTACCAACTCTCACACGCGACTCAGTGTTATTATAGAGAGCTTTCATTATGTTAACTAACTTGTCTGGTATACCATATGATCTCACAATCAACCACAAATTATGACGATCAACAGAGTCGAAAGCCTTTTTGAAATCAACAAAGCTAGCAACCAAAGGTTTCTGAAACTCTAAACATTTCTAAAGAATCTGCCTAAGTGAAAATATCTGATCCACACATTCCCTACCACTTTTGAATCCACATTGCTCATCACGCAATTGCCTGTCAACCAGATTCTTAATTCTATTAAGCACAATCATGGAAAGAACTTTACCTGGAACAGAGAGTAGGCTGATACCCCTATAGTTATCACAAGAACTGCGATCACCCTTCTTGAAAATAGGGATAATAATAGCTCTGGTAAAATCTTTAGGAACCATGCCTTTATCATAAAAGTTATTCAAAATTTCAGTCATCCAAATGGTAACTGAAACATTCCCAGCTCTAAGAATTTCCGTACTAATTTCATCCACCCCTGGGGATTTATGAAGTTTAAGTTTAGAAATAGCCAAACTAACTTCAGATTGTATTATAGGGCCAACATTAAAGCCAACAATGCATCTCTCATCATTGCAAACAATGGGAGTAGAATTAACCACATTGTTTAGAACATCACTGAAATGCTCAGCCCACCTAGCCATGACAGAATCCTCACCTTCTATAACATTACCTTGTTTATCCTTCAATCCCTGTATACCTGTTCGTTTTCTACCACACAAAACATTAACTATCTGGGACAGCTCTCTGCTGTTGTGCTGTCTAACTGCTTCCTCAGCTTTGTCAGCCAGGCCATCAAGCCAAAGATTCTTATCAGTAGCTAACTGATCCTTTACACGTTTATTAAGTTCTTTGTAATGCTTTCTATTAGGACTAGTAGGATACTGATTAAGTACATTCCTGCAGTTCCTTCTTTCTGAAATAAGCTCAAGTGCCTTATCACTTAAATAATTCTGCCTCCTCTGCTCCTTTTTCTCTAAAAGAGTACTGTTAGTTTCCAAAAAAGCCTGTTTAAAATGGCCCCATTCTTCCTTCACTTCAGTATTAAGCAAACCATGACTGTCATAATGACTAAGTAACCTATCATGGTAAGCTTTAGCTATAACTGGGTGTTTCAGAGCTTCAGTATTAAAGGTACATTTTTTAACTCTAGCACAACACTTTTTAAGTTTAAGTTGCAAGACACTTTTAACAAGGTAATGGTCAGATCCAATTTCAGCTCCCCTATATGCCCTGGTATTTCTAACAGAACTAGCCCATTTGCTGTTAATTAATATATAATCAATCATATTCCTATGCAGCCCATCAGGTGAAACCCATGTGTATTTATGTATGTTGCGGTGTTTGTAATAAGTGTTAGTTATTCTGAAACCATTGAGTTTAGTTACCTGTAGGAGACGTTGCCCATTGCCATTGCAGCTACCAATACCAAAAGGGCCTATTACTCCTCCCCAAAGGTCAGAGTCGGTACCAACTTTGGCATTGAAGTCACCAAGAACAAGGGTAATATCTTCTTTCTTGACAGAATTCAAAATATCCTGAAGTTGTCCGTAAAACCTATCCTTCTCATCCTCATCAGAATCCTCAGTGGGGGCATAACAGCAGATAACATTCAAGTCTTTAATGCTTGTCTGAAAATTTGCTGTAAGAAACCTTTCATTGATGCACTCATATCCTAGAAGAGCATCACTAGCATGTCTGCTGAGCAGCAGACCCACGCCTTGGTGATGCTTTCCATCCTCCCTCGCTGTAAAGAGAAATTTAAAGTTACTTTTAAGTATCTCACCTTTACCTGTCCATCTGGTCTCTTGCAAGCCTAGAATATCTAGGTTATAGCGCTGGAATTCCTGCATGAGGACATCAAGAAAATAATCTCTATGTAATGTCCTCACGTTCCACGTTCCTGCAGAGAGAAAATGATTAGTAGGATTTTTAAAGAAATTAGGTTTATTGAGATTGGTAGGGCCAACAATATCAAACAGCCCCCTGATCGCAGGCATGGGGCAAAGACCTGTTCCTCCTGCACTAAAGGCTGAAGTCACCGATGCTGGTAGGAACTTCAGACACCACCTTTTCAAGTGGACTTTTTCAAGAGCCACATGGCCTGCCTGAGACACATTACTCCAGTTTAGGCTTGACGATGCCCAACTAGCTAAGTAAGGTTCAGGTACCTGCGATGGCCTCTGATTAGGATTATCCACCAGCTGATATGAGGTATCCCATGCCTCTGTTCACTTAGAGCTGGCAACCCAGAAGCAAACAGAAAACACAGCGGCAGACTCTCCCTCAACAGAGGCCCACCAGTGCAGCAAGTCCAGGATCCATAATCAAGCTCAAATCCATAAACAAAAACATAAAAGGTATTTTTCTTTTAGTTCTTAAATTTAAAATGTTGCTTTTCTCTCGCTCCTCTGGAAATAGTGGGCAGATCGTTGCTGTCAGTGGAATTTCTACCATAACAGAACTCTGCACGCCGAAATTTCTGTCATAAAGATATCACTTGAAACATTTGTTAAAAGTTTTACAGTTTCGATATTTAGTGATCTCTAATGATATAAATTAAAACTACCTTTGAAAATGCGAATTACATTTCGTTAGTAGCCAACTGAAAAAGAGATTTCCAATTATCTCTTAAAACAAAACCGTTCCTTTTCTCACCTACCTTGAGCTTAGGGTCAACTTATTGTTGCCAATGGAATTTTCAAGACTGTCACATTCCACGACCAAAATTTGAAATTTTTAGGATAACTACATCATTTGCAATATTCGTTTTAAATTTTGGGATTTTTCGATTTTTTTTTTCACCGTTAGAGGCCGTAATTATAGCTTTTGGGAAATTCGCAAATTGTAATATTTCATCAATACCTGTCCAACCAAAAAAGAATTTTTAATTTATCTCTAAAAACATACACTTTTCTGTTAAAACAAAAAAAAGTTGCTTTCCCCCCCCCCCACCTTGGTCTAAAGGATCACGTGATTGTTGCCAATGATAGCTTCGTAATCTTCACATTTCAACACCAAAATTTTAAACTTCTAACATAAATACATCGTTTGGAATATTCGTTTGATATTTTGGAATTTTCAAATTTTTCCACCGTTAGAGGGCGCAATTATAGCTTTTAGGGGATTCGAAAAATGCAAATTATAATATATCAATAATACCTATATAACATAAAAAGAATTTTTATGTATATATAGGTATAAGCAAAAAAGTTCGATGTCTATAGACAGATAACAAAGTAAAATTATATTTCTTTTTTTTTTAACAAAGCCCTAAAATTTAATATTTCTTTTTAACCGTTTTCTAAACTGTTTCCAATCATGAACACTGAAATCTGTATCAAATATTACCCTACCCTTTTCTGGAATCCATAAGTGCCGTGCAATACCATTCAGCTATGCACGCTGAACAATCCGAGAGATGACAAAACATGGCGTCTAATTTTGAGATGGCCAACCTCTACCTTTACATGGCCTCTAGGTAAAATTAGATTCTAATATGAAATTCCCCGATTATAAGTAACCATGACCACTGATGAGTTGGAGCCAAGCTCGGTCCGATTCGCGCGAACCGGTTGTTTTAAATTTTGGAGACCGGCGAGACAGTTGTTAAAATTTTTGAAAATCGCGATTTAGTTGTTAGAATTTTTGAACATTAGAGAGTGGTCACTCCAACGTTTGGATTTTTGATAATGATGACGATAAAAAAAAATCCGAGCAGGTTGTTAAGTTCGTAAGTTTATTTTACCATGTAAAACTAAAGAAAATAAATTAACCTCAATAATCAAAAATTTTTACTCTATGGTATATCAATTTTTTATTTATGCAATGAAAACAATGGCGTAACCAGCGAGGGAGCTGCTCCCCTTCGTTGAGCACATCTCCAAAACTGGAGCTTTGCAACAATTCTTTAAAGGTAAAACCTACTTGTCCTAGAACTGTTCTTTTATCATAAATACAAAATAGCACACGTAGTTATTGGAAAACTATCTTTTTGTGATTTGATTTTAAATAATATATATATAATGATTTTAAATTTTTTTATTTACTTTCTCCCCCTGATATTAGAACCTGGCTACAGTGAAATGGTCTGTCTATGACAATAAAATACTAGGATTTCGACAGCACATGATTATTTTATCATATTTTTAATTTATATTAAGACTGAAGCGGTTTATCGTAGTGGTCCTATATATAACGGCTTTCATGGGCGCCAAATCTGGGCTCTGAGAATGCATCAATTTCTGTAGCAGATTGATTATCTAGCTTCGTCACCATATACATGAGAATAGGCAACGCTTTGGGACGGAGAAACTTTATATAATATTTTGTTACTGTCATGGAAATGCTTCCTTTCGAGATGATTTTGTTTCGTTCTCAATATTCTACAATAATATTTATTAATTGACTTTATTACAGTTCAGTCAATTCATTAATTTGGAAATTTAAGCAATAACTGTTCCTTCATACATTCAGTCACAAATATTAAATTTTTACTTAAAAAGTAAAAATGCTTATCGTTACTGGAAAGACAATTTTTTTTTATTTTGGCTTTGATTTATGTGATTTGAATTATACAAAATTAACATTAAATTCTGTTCCAAAAATATAGTTGAACAATTTTAGCATACGCAAACTTTATAAATATTTTTATATACTCTGAAATCTTTCTCTCAAAATAATGCTATGAACAAAAACCTAAAACATTCCAAATCAATTGCTTCCTATATTAAATTATGATGTTTACAAATATACTGTATAACTAGAAAAAAAAAAACCACCTACTCAATTTTTGTTATTAACTTATCTTTCCAATTGTCAATCTCATGGCAAAACTTTTGCTTGACTTTTCGTTTTGTTTCTGCCTTTTTAATGACCTCTTCTTTTCTATTGTTCAAATTCTCATACGACGCACGATAATAACACGATATTTTAGTTTCTACTTAATATTATGACAGCTTGGAAGTTGAAATTGTGAGACAATTTCTTTTAATATTTCTGAAGCAAAGTGTTTGGAAGTTTCAAATTTGTCAAATTGTACATCTGCTGAAGTTTATGAAAATATTTCTCACACATTACGAATATATTATAAATTTCGGCAACAGCCTTCACCAAAGAGTTTTCTTTATGGCTTCTCAGTGCTTTCGGTGAAGTATACTCAGTCATCAATGAAGTATACTCAGTCGTCAAGATCGTTGTACTTTGCAATAGATCCCCATATTTAGAACAACAAACTTTATCGTATGAAAGAACTCTTGGTAGTACATAACCCAAAATGAGATATAATATATTTTCTTTTGACAGTGACAGATTTCAATGTGTATTCTGATTTTTGATAGCACTATTGGTGACAGGGGCGTAGTTATGGTAAAGGGATTCCCTCCCCCCCCCCCTAAAATTAATCGGCAAAGCAGTTGGCAAAATTCAAAGCCACTTGGTAAAATACAGGTGACTTGTGAAAATTGGGATTGGTTTTGTAAAATTAAGGAGAGTTGGCAAAATTCGAAGCCACTTCGTAAAATACAGGCAAATTGTGAATATTGGAAATGTTTTGATGCAATTTAGGAGGTTTGGTGAAATCGAGAGAGTTGGCAAAATTCGAAGAGACTTGGCAAATTCAGGAGAGATGTAAAAATTGGGATTTTTTTTTCTGTAAAATTATGGTGATTTGGCCAAATTGAGGTAACTTGGCAAAATTTCAATCTACTCGTAAAATACAGGCGAGTTGTGAAAAATGGAATTGGTTTCGTGAAAGTTAAGAGTTGGCATAATTCGAAGTGACTTCGCCAAATTCAGGTGACATGGTAAAATTATGGAGAGTTGGCAAAATCGGGACAACTTGACCAAATCTAGGGCAGTTGGCGAAATTCGAAGCCACTTGCAAAATACAGATGAGTTGAGAAAATTGGGATTAATTTTCTGAAATTAGGGAGAGTTGGAAAAATCTTCGGGAGTTGACAAAATTGAGGCGAGATGTAAAAATTGGGATTTTTTTCCATAAAACTATTTCAAGTTGGCAAAATTCGAAGCCAATTGGTTAAATACAGGTAAGTTGAGAAAATTGGGATTGTTCTTGTTCAATTAAGGAGAGTTGGGAAAATTCGAATTGACTCAGCAAATTCAGGTGAGATATAATTAAGATAATTGGGATTTTTTTCTCTAAAATTACGACAAGGTGGCAAAATTGAGACAATTTGGCAAATCTTGGTCAATCGGCAAAATTCGAAGCCTTCTGGTAAAATGCAGAAGAGTTGTGAGAATTGGAATTGGTTTTTTGTGAAATTTTGGAAAGTTGGCAAAATCCCCCCACCCCTCCCGAGTGAAAATCTGGGTGCGACCACGATAGAGAAAGAAGTTATATAAACTCTTATTTTCTCAGTTGGCAAAATTTTATTTCCGAATTAAAAATTTTTCGTTGTCTCCCTCCCCAACCATAGTCCTTCACTATGCCCCCGATTGGTGACATCTCTGGCATTTCAGTGTGAATTGAAAATTTGCAAAGGTCCAAGAATTCATCTGAAAACTCTCGGTCGGCATCATCATAGTTTTCTATTTGATGCAGATTTTAAATATTGGGAAATAGGAAATAAAAAAAAGATACCTTCTCAAGCGGCTGCTTGCCACAGAGGTCTGACAGGAGCTTGTCAGTTTATACACCAGAGTAGAAGGTCTGTGAGGATGGCGGGATCTCAGCAGGAAAACAACACAAAAATCCACACCTTACCCAGATCCTTTAGATCAGTAGCCAAGTATACTAACTACTCGTCCATGGGATGCCAGGGCAATTCAAATTAACTTTAAATTGCATTTAAGTTGCAATGCTGAGGGCACTATGAATTTCATCAACACTGGAAAATAGGTTTTCAAGGCAGTTGTGGAAAAGTGGGACGTTAAGAAGAAAACGTAATTTTCTTTCTCAAAAAACAATTCCTACAAATTAAGAACTGTCTGAATAGCTAGGTGGAAACCAATTTGGCATGGCTTCTAATGCCCTTTAGAGACAGACTTTAAATTTTCAAAAATTTTGATGCAAGGTTTTAAAGTTCAATTGCTTTTTGATATTAGAGTAAAATATTTTTACTCGGGTACATTGCATTTTGCGGTGCCATGAGTGAGAACCAAAGCTGCATCATATCAACAAACCAAGTAGTTGTTTTCATTGCTGCATCATAATTTTCATTCTGAATTAAATATTTCAATGCTGAACTTGTTTCAAAACTAAATACATCCTTTGCTTTTCAGGCTTTCATTTTGTCAAAATTGTTTGGATTCATATCTTCAAAATTTAATTTTCGACAAACTTTTAGCTGGTTGTTTTCTTGATAATTGCAGATTTGTAAATGTAAACTTAAAATGATATCAAGTAGCAAGATATATTGCATTTGAATTTAAGAGAAGATTTTTATTTGCTTATTAGAAAGCAGTGCTGATCTAATATTCTTAAACAAATGTGGGGCATTGGGCATAAAAGAAAGCTTACGTTTAGAATTACATGGATGAGTGAGGCGGGGGGGGGGGGGGGGGCTCAGTCGGTAGCACGCCAGGCTCGTAATCTGCACTTCCCACATTCGAGTCATCCGTCAGCGTTGAGATTTATTTCTGAAAAATTCCCCACCTTGCCCACGGTCAGTAGGGGACACCGATAGACTTGAAAAGACCGCCGTCCGTCAGATGAGACATTAAGCTGTGGCCCTGTGTATGGGGAGAGCCATACCCTCTGCATGTTAAAGAGCATGCTGGATCGCCTTGACGGGAGGCTACCATCTGTCTCCCAATAGCTGTTCAAGTGGGTCCCCTCCCCCAACTTTCTCTTGAGCCTTCGGGATCCATGTGGCCTGGCCATTTAGCCCATGGTGTGCAAAAAAGTGCCGCTCAGAGGTAAAACAGCCAAAAAGCCGTAACTATGGAGAACTGGAAAGGGAAATTCTCATTTTCAGTTATTCTCACAGATTACTTCTTTCATAAGCTTAAAAAAACCTGGCAGAGCGATGACCGATTTCCCATATTAACGAAGGAATTCTAAATTCTAACTATTCAAGTTGGGACTCAGTTTCTTAACACAACAGAAGTTTACGCAGGGCGATCTGTATTCCAAATTAGGGATCTGTTGGTTAGGTATCTGGCGATAAAACATAGGGCAGAAATCTGTTAAAAGATAAAACTTGCTTAAAAATTAACCAATCACTAACCATATATAGGGTACGCACTGACCTCTCATCTTGCAAGAAAGACGCATTATCTACCGGTGTTTGCCAATATATTGCTATCGTTATGATGACAATTTTAGCCTTACTTTTTCAGTCACCTACATTGGGACTGAAATTTTTTATAACCTTTTTTATACTGCTCTTCTATTAGTCAAGGTCTGCATACGCTGTACAGTCAATTTGATATATTTAAAAAACATCTAAATCCAAATTCTGCGCACATTTATTCATTGAGGACAGAGCCTTAATCTACGGAGTGTCCCTGGAAAATGGGGACATATGTTTGCCCTACGTGAACAAGTTAGAAACAATATGGCACAAATATCATATATGTACACTACAATTAATAGGAAATAACAACTAAAAATATCTCCATCAATGATAATTTTTATTTTATTATTTATTACTTTCCCAGTTAAACTTTGATCTGGTATCATTTTCTGATAATAAATGAGGTATTGGATGCGGAAACAATTGATGGCGAAAGCAAAGTTTTTCTGCAGATTAATTGCCGTAAGTTAGGCTGATTTATCGAACTTTCTGAATCATGCTACATCGCACAGAGTAGTACAGTTACTCTGTGGCTATATGGGATGGCCGGCTTAAAAGTGGTTGCGGATATTATGGTTTAACATCCCATTAAATTATAGGAAATTTTTCTTTTATTACTTGTTGGATTTTTGTAAAAAACTTTGAACTTGTATTATTTTCGAAAAATGAAAGGTATTGGATAAAGTGCAAAGTGGAATGGAAATTGCTGTGTTATAAGGTGCAAAGTGGTTGGAATTGGAATGGCTTGGCATGGAAATCAGTCCTCATGTGGGAGGGCAATTTCGGGAAGGATTTTTACCCCCTGCGACTGTGATGCCATCTAATTTGCAGCAACTGTGTAATCTGAAACTTTTGCATCTTGAAATCGTAACTTAAAAACAGGGGCGTAGCTTTGGTTGGATGGGTGGGAGGCTACCCCCCAAAGTAAATCGGAGTTGGCAAAATTCGAAGCGCCTTTGCAAAATCCACGTGAGTTGCGAAAATTTGTATTTTTTTTTGCTAAAACTAAAGAGAGTTAGGAAAATCTAGGGTAGTTGGCAAAATCATGACAACTTGGAAAAATCTAGGGTAGTTGGCAAAATCATGACAACTTGGGAAAATCTAGAGCAGTTATCAAAATTCGAAACTGCTTAGTAAAATACAGGTGAATTGGCAAAAAAATCTTGGGGAGTGGCAAAATTCCGGTGAGATGTAAATATAGGGATTTTTTTCTGTGAAATATTGCGAGTTGGCAAAATTCGGAGTGACTTTGCATAATTCAGGTGAGATGTAAAAACTGAGTTATTTTTCTGTAAAATTATGGCGAGTTGGCAAAATCGAGGCAACTTGGAAAAAATCTAAGGTAGTTGGCAAAATTCGAATCCACTTGGTAAATTACAGGTGAGTTGTGAATATTGGGATTGGTTTTGTGACGTTATGGAGAGTTGACAAAAACGAGGAAACTTGGCAAAATCTTTGGGAGTTTGAAAATTTCAAGTGACATGCATATTCAGGAGAGTTGTAAATATTGGGATTGTTTTTATGAAATTAAGGAGAGTTGGCAAAATCGAGGCAATTTGTTAAAATCTAGGGGAGTTAGCAAAATTGGAAACCACTTGGTAAAATACAAGTGAGTTGTGAAAATTGGGGATTGATTTTGTGACTTGAAGTAGAGTTGGCAAAATTCGAAGTGACTTGGTAATATTCAGGTGAGATGTAAAAAGTGAGATTTTTTCTCTAAAATCATGGCAAATTGGCAAAACCTAGGGAATTGGCAAAATTCAAAGCCACTTGGTAAAATACAGGCGATAATGTGAAAATCGGTCTTGTTTTTGTACAATTAGGGAGAGTTGGTAAAATTCGAAGCGACTTGGCCAATTCAGGGAAGATGAAAATATTTGGATTTTTTCTGTAAAATTCTGTAAATTATGGTAAAATACAAGAGTTGTGAATTAAAAAATACCTATTTTCCTATATGGCCTTAAAAAGTAGAAAATAAACCAAAAACATATCATGGTGCAATCAGTCACTGAATTCGTATTCTCTTCAAAGGAAAATAGGGCGTCGGCAATCATGTTGAGCAGGTAAATCAGCGCACTGTCTTCCTTTGAAGTGAATACGAATTTAGTGACTGATTGCACCATCAATATGCTTAAGTATATATTTTACTTTTTAGGGCCATCTGGGAATATAGGTATTTTTTTAAATTTTTAATTTTTTTGTCACTAAACTCACTACCTTCAAAAACTTTCGTTTGATATGACATAAACATCGACCACATTTTCCCTCTCTTTTGGGGTCATGTTTGAGCTAGCCCATGGCATTTGAGACGTTAGAAACTTTGAGATATGACTCGTTAAAGTTGAACCCCGCGAAAACCGCCATTCCCTTTTTTATCAGGAGGGAATAGTGGGTGCAAAATTCGTAATATACTGCTCACAAAAATTAGGGGATATTTCAAAATGAATATGAAGCGATAATATATCCCCTAATTTTTGTGAGCAGTATAGTTTACGACGGTCATTATGCGAGCTTTCTCTCGTATAATGACGTCGTAAACTATTACGAATTCATCTCTCTTATTTGACATCTAACACATAACTGTAGGCCCCCGTATTCGCAAGGTATAATAGAATAACTTTCACAGTTCCCATTTCTAGCGGGTAGAATGCATGGAGGTGTCAACTTTTTATAGCCTATGACACTCACCGCGTCACAAGCTTTCATTTGACACATAGCTCGTTACTTTACGCACACGCTTTTAGGAGATATACAGGGACAATCGTTTTCATATTTCACCGCTTTTCACAAGGGGGATTACGATAGCAGGAAATCAATTTTTTTATTGCCTATGACATTTCAGCACTCATGTTCTGGAGATATTTACTTAATGACAAGAGCCAGAAGTTCCGCCTACGGCACTACCTCTATAGGGATAATGTCATGCTGACCACTATCTTGGTTGGGGACAGGGGTGTAGCCGTGGGGAAGATGGGGGGGGGGGGAGGATCCCCCCAAAGTAACTAGGAATTGGCAAAATTCGAAGCGACTTCGTAAAATCTTAGTGAGTTGTGAAAATTTTAAATTTATTTTTCGGAAAATTAAGGGAAGTTGTCAAAATCGAGGCAACTTGGCAAATCTAAGGCAGTTTGGAAAATGGAGAGATGGCAAAATTTAGAGCAGTTGGCAAAATTCGAAGTCACTTAGTAACATACAGGTCAGTTGGCAAAATCTTAGGGTTGGCAAAATTCGGAGTGACTTCATAAAATCTTGGGGAGTTAACAAAATCGGGAAAACTTGGCAAAATTCGGAGTGACTTGGTAAAATCTTGGGGAGTTGGCAAAATTCGGAGTGACTTGACAAAATCTTGGGGAGTTGACAAAATTCAGGTGAGATGTAAGAATTAGGATTTTTTTTCTGTAAAATTATGGCGAGTTGGCAAAATCTAGGGAAAGTTGGCAAAATTCGAACTTAGCAAAATCGTGGGGAGTTGGCAAAATTCAGGTAAGGTGTGAAAATTTGGATTTTTTTTTTCTGTAAAGTTATGGCGAGTTGGCAAAATCTAGGAGAGTTGGCAAAATCTAGGGGCAGCTGGAAAAACTAAGGGCAGTTGGTAAAATTCAGAGTGACTTGGCAAAATCGTGGAGAGTTGACAAAATTCAGGTAGATGTAAAAACTGCTGCCTTTTTTCTGTAAAATTATGGCGTGTTGGCAAAATCGAGGCAACTTCGTAATATCTAGGAGAGTTGGTAAATTTGGGGGAGTTGGCAAAATTCAGAGTGAATTTGCAAAAATCAGATGAGATTTAAAAATTTGGATTTTTTTTCTGCAAAATCGTGGCGAGTTGGCAAAATCGAGGAAACTTGGCAAAGTCTAGGGCAGTTGGCAAAATTCGATTCCACTTGGTAAAATACGGGCGAATTGTGAAAATTGGGATTGTTTTTGTGAAATTAAGAAGAGTTGACGAAATCGAGAAAACTTGGCAAAATTGGAAACCACTTGGTAAAGTACAGGTGAGTTGAAAAAATTTCGATTGGTTTTGTGAAATTAAGGAGAGTTGGAAAAACCGAGAATTCTTGGCAAAATCTAGGAGAGTTGGCAAAATTCGAAGCCACTTGGTAAAATACAGGGGAGTTGTGAAAATTGTGCTTTTCTCGTGCAATTAAGGAGAGTTGATAAAATTCGAAGTGACTTGGGAAATTCAGGAAAGATGTAGAAATTGCGATTTTTTCTGTAAAATTACGGCGGGTTGGCAAAATTCCAATCCACTTGGTAAAATATAGGCGAGTTGTGAAAACTGAGATTTGTTTTGTGAGATTAAGGAGTGTTGCTCAAATTGAGGAAACTTAACAAAATGTAGGGCAGTTGGCAAAATTCGAATCCACTTGGAAAATACGGGCGAGTTGTGATAATTGGGATTGGGTTTGTAAAATTCAGGATAGTTGACTAAAATTGAGAAAACTTGGCAAAATCTTGGGGAGTTTGAAGTGATTTGGCAAATTTAGGAGAGATGTAAAGATTGGGATTAGTTTCGTGAAATTAAGAATAGTTGGCCAAATCAAGGGAACATTCACATGACCTGCTACAATTCAGACGTGATGTAAATATTGGAATTATTTCTTTAAAATTATAGCTAGTTGGCAAAATAGGAAGTGAAATGGCAAAATGTTGGAGAGTTGTGAAGAAAATTGCCTACCCCCCTCCACAGAGCGAAAAATCTCTAAGCTTGCTCAGTTGACAAAATTTTAATCTCGAATTGAAAAATTTTTGATATCTGCTTCTCCCCCCTCCAACCATAGTCCTTCGCTACGCCCCTGGTCAGGGATCATATAGGTAAAGCACAGCCCACGAAAATCTAGGGTGAACAGTACTATAGAAGTAAATTTCAATCCACGGCATAACCCGTTGCAAAACTTGGAGTTTAATCTATGTCCCGGGTCGCCACAAACAAGGATATAAAGATCCAAGTTGCCTCGGCTCGCGTGACGGGAACTCTTAGTCCGGCCTTTTCGTTTTGTCTGTCATGAGCAACTCTAGTCAGCGTAGCCCTCAACTTCATTAAGGCCCTCAAGCCACCCTCCCCTACCACCACCACGACAAGGGGGTTCTGGAGATATAGAGGGATAATCGTTTTCATATTCCCACCTTTTCAGGTGGAATACGAAAGCTGGGGTGTCATTTTTTTTTTTAGTCTATGACATTCGCTACGTCAGTAGTTTTCGTTTGACACATAGCTTGTTACTTTCCGCACTCGCATTCAGGACATATAGAAAAACAATAATTTTCATATTTTCCCCCTTTTTATGGGAGAAGCATGGGGGGGGGGGTCAATTTTTTCGTAGCCTCTGACATTTTCCGGCACTCCCGTTGTGCAGATACACGGAAGAGCCAAAACATTATGACCAGCGTGTCTTTATGCAAATCGAAGGCGCTGTGGTCATAAATAACACCTGATTCTGAGCTCTGTTAATCAGTGTTATTCTTGTTCTTCAGAGGGGAAAGGCAGACTTAAGTGAGTTGACAAAGGCTACATTTGTAATGGCCAGATGACTGGGTTAGAGCATTTCTGAGATGGCAAGGCTTGTAGGGTGTTCACGGTCAGCCATGGTTAGTATTTTCAAAAAGTGGCCCGAGATGAAAACCACGAACTGCCAGCGAGGTATGGGCCAAACATGGCTCATCGATGCTAGAGGTGTGTGAAGGCTATCCCATATGGCACGAGCCAACAGAAGGGTGCGGTGCGACTGGTCCATTATTCGAATTCTGGTGATGGGAGTAATGTATCACAACACACAGTACATTAAATCCTGCTAAAAATGGGGCTGGGTACCTGCTCAGAGTACCATGCTAACTTTGGTTCACTGTTGAAAACGCCTACAATGGCATGTGAACATCAAAACTGGATCTTGAATGATTGAAAGGTCATCTGGTCCAATGAATCTCGTTTCTTGTTGCACTATGTGGATGGTCGGGTATGTGTGCATCGTTTACTTGGGGAAGTGACTGTGGGATGCACTGTGGGACGAATACAAACCGGTGGAGGAAGTGTAATGCTATGGGCTATGTTCTGTTGGGAAACCCTGGGTCCAGTCATTCATGTGCAGGAAACTATGACGTCTACCACCTACTTAAACATTATTGTAGACCAAGTATATCCTTTCATGGCAACAGTATGCCCCTCTAGTAGTGCCTTCTTTCAACAGGATAATGCGCCATGCCACACTGCCCGGATTGTTCGAGAATGGTTCATGGAACATGAGGAAGACTTTCAGGTATTGCTCTAGCCTCCAAATTTCCCAGACATCAGTACAATCGCACATCTGTGGTTTGTGTTGGAACAGCATATCCGATCTGTGGCGGCTCAACAACGTAATTTACAAGAGTTAAAGAATTTACTGGTAACATGTTGGTACCAGATACCACAAGACGCCTTCAGAAATCTTGTAGGGTCCATGTCTTGCCAGCTAAGAGCTGTTCTGGCAGCAAGTGGAAGACCAACATCATATTAGGCAGGTGGTCATAATGTTTTGGCTCTTCAATGTAGAGGGGAAGAATTGCTTTTATGTTTCCCCCTTTTTAGGGGGAAGAAAGCATTGGGGGTCAATTTTGTTATAGCCTATGACAAGCCCAAAGCTTTCATTTTACACATGAATCATCGTTTCTCCATCGCGTTAGAAAGATATGGGGAGAACAACTTGTGAAAATCTAAAAACTGGCAAATGTCAAAGCCAAAGCAATAGGACGATACGCAATAAGTGGGTTTGGTTTTGTGAAATTTGGTACAGTTGACCCAATCAAGAAATCTTTGCAAAATATGAAGCCACTTGGTAAAATACCAAGTGGTAAAATTACCACTTGGTAATTACCACTTGGTAAATACCACTTGGTAAATACCAAAATACCAAGTGGTATATTTACCACTTGGGTAAAATACCAGAATTGTGAAGAATGGGATTGATTTTGTGAAATTAAGGAGAGTTTGTACAATTGAGAAAACTTGGGAAAATCTTTTAGAGTTGGTAAAATTCGACGGCACTTGGGAAAATATAGGAAAGAGAATAAATAGTATTTAATTGTAAAATCATGGCAAGATTGAAAAATCGAGGCACTTGACCAAATCGATGAAGCTGGCAAACCCCCTTGAACAAAAATCGGAGATCGTTTGTGACAGAAGATACATAATTCAAGTTATGTAAAGTACTTATTTTCAGTTGGCAAATTTTCGTTCTCCCCCCCCCCCCCACAACCAGTGGCGCACTCAGGATTTAATCTTGGGGGGAGGCGATGGGTCCGCTGTACGAACCAGCGCTCGGTCCGCCCGAGCACTATTTCGTTTGCCTTGTACCTGGGTTCGAGCCCCGGGTAAGGCATGGATGTATGTGTCGTTTTTCTGTTGAGGTCCTGCCATCCTCTGACCTTCTACTCTGGCAAACTGACAGGCTCCTGTCAGACCTCTATGGGAAGCAGCTGCTTGAGGGGGTATTTATTATTATGTGTTCACAGCGGTCGTGATTCCCGAGAGCTATAGGGTATTCCCACCCTTATGTGAACGCTAATTCATAAGTAGTGTAGAAATAGAAGACACGACACAACATAAAGATAAAAAATTATTTTAATTAGGAAAAGTTTTTTTGGAAAATTTTCTAGTTTTTTTCCCCTTTTTCTTTGGGGGGGGTGCCAGCGACCCTTGCACCCCCCTCTCTGGGTGCCCCACTGCCCCAACCATAATCCCTTCACTACGCACCTGCTTGAAAATATTATCTGTTAATTTTGCTAGGGATTAACGCTTCAATTGAAGGATTTTTTTCAAATAATAAATATCCCCTCAAGAAGTTGCTTGCGACAGAGTTCTGACAGGAGCCTGTCAGTTTATATGCCACAGTAGGTCTGTGAGGATGGCAGGCCCTCAGCAGAAAAACCAACACCGAACATCCATGCCTTACCCAGGTCCCTTAGATCATTAGCCAAGCGCGCTAACCACTCGGCACATGGAATTTATATGGATGATGAGAACTAGCATATAAAAGTGAACACTGTGAAGGCATTGCTCTAAGTGAAAATAAATGTTCGTGTCTCTTTGGAAATCTTTAGTGCAAAAATATGCCGAAAACGAAAATATTTTTCTTGAGCAGTCAGTTCTATACAGTAATTTCTGTTCATTAACGTAAGTTAGTTTTATTAATTATTTTAAAATTAATATCTAGTGCCACTAGATATTAAGGCTATTATTATGTGCAACAATGAATAAAATTTTCTAAATGACAAAAATAGTTACTATTTAGCACAATTTCATGAAAAGTCAATCCCTTATATCGAATTTAAAAAGTCCTCACATTTAAAAAAAATCTGGTCACCCTAATAAAAAGTCATTCCTTCCAATAAAATTTTCAAACATCCTCGGATCCTCTTGTTTAAATCTGGTCATCGTATGTTCACCATGGAGGTAAGTACCTACATGATATTCAAGTAGTCCTTTGTATGCTATTTTCTGTTGGCTCAGAACATTAATTTTATGACACTGCACCTGTATCTTTCTGGTATCAAACATATTCAGAAATGTGTGAACTGGTGATGGAGGTCAACTCCTTGTGATGTACCACAGGGAGTGGTCAGAGCATATGAGGTGTGAAACATTTCCACACGTTTACTATGGGAGCTGAAGCTTTATGTTCATTTTTACCCAGTTGATAGCCTTAGTGTATTTAGCGACGGGTTTAGTTCTGCGTGGCACTGTTTCGCCACAATGAGTTAAATGGCTGGGTAACAAGGACCCCGAGGGTTCAGAGAAGATTAAGGGAAAGGGACCCACTCAACAGCTGTCAGGGGAAAGATGGAAGCCTCCCATTAAGGGCATCCAGTAGGGTTCAGAGATGATAGGGTAGAATTGTACTGAATGTCAAGCGGTCTGAATACGTCTCTCTTGAGTGGAAAAGTAATTGATCATTTAGTTGGATTTCAGCTCAGGTTAATAGTATTTGTGACTAACAGTTTGGTAAATGGCCTATGCGACCAATTAAATTTTATTTAATCAGTGGGACTTATCACGTTTAGTAAATGTTCTGTGACTGCAGAGCTATAAGGTTAACACTAAGCATTAATATCATTTTAAGGCATATCCTAGCAACAGGGTTGGGCTGTTTTACCTCTGAGCGATACTTTTTTTGCACACAATGGGCTAAATGGCCCAAGTTACAAGGACACCAAAGTTGAAGGGGACCCACTGGACAGCTGTTAGCCTTGTGTCAAGGTCATCCAGTGTGTTCTTTAATGTGCGCAGGATATGGCTCTTCCACACACGGGCCCACAGTTTAACGTCCCATCCGACAGATGGCAGGCTTTCCAGTTCCACCAATGTCCCCTACTGATCGATGAGGCATTTTGTGCAGATAAATCTCAACGCTGGCCCAGCAGGGACTCGAACAGATAAAACTGATGTTAAAGAAAAATTTTTTTCCTGTTTTTCATTAACTGTCTACCGAATTATTCATCAGTTAAAAGAGGCTTGGTTGGATATGATTTATTACATATTTCTGGAAGGCAGCACATTGTGGTGACTTTAGCGATTCGTTCAAAGCTCTCCACTGGACTGAATAATCCGCGTCTCTGATTTCAATATAAATTATATCGAGTTCCTCCTTCTAATCTGTTACGACCTGTAACAACACTGGCATTGCACTAATGAGATAGGGATATCGCATTACAATGACACAATATTGCCAGAATTTATCTCAGTGAAAAAGAAGTGGGGTCAGGGACATCACACCATGGATTAATAAGGTATCTTATAGGCATTGCTCATTTCTAAATTGAAGTTTTTTATTTCCCAAATTTCGCATTACACAATGATAATTCGAAATGGATGAATGAGAAAATATAAATGAAGTTTTATCAGAACCTATACAACACAGAACGAATTTCTTATCTTTTGAAATAAAAGAAGTGCCCCCTACCTCGAGATTAAGGAAGCAAATCATTCTGTAAACCCCTAGACTATCCCCACTTCATCGCAAAAATTTCTAGTGTAGATCATTTGAAATATCTGCAAAAAGTTTTGCATTTTCCAGATTTAGTGCACTCTGACAATAGAAATTAAAACCTGAAGGATTTGAAAAATGGAAATCATATTTCATTAGTAGCTACCCAACTGAAAAGAATTTCACATCATCTCTTAAAACAGAAAAGGTGCTATTTACCAACTTCCCTGAGGGAAAGGGGGCAAATTGTTGCTGCTACCACCACCAAAATTTGTAGTTTAAATAAAATGCTTGCAATATTTTTTTTAAGTTTTCCACCACTTAGATGCATTATTACAACGTTTCGGTTAGAAGTCCTATATACACTGAAGTGCCATTGAATTAGGGATAAGGGACATTATCCAAATTCAGTACCGTAAGTTCCCCATTTGCGCGCATGCGTGGTTGAAACTCTGGTCATATATAGCTATCAGCTTTGGCTTTCCCATGCATTCGTCGGGAGAAGCATAATGGGAAAAGCGCGGGATTTAGATGCATTTAATAGAGGGCATACCGCAGGTGCCCTATGGATGGGGAACTCGATCTCCGAAATTGTCAACGAACTTGGATTTTCTTGTACGACAGTTTCAAAAGTGTTCTTGGAATATGAAAATTCCGGCAAAAAACCAGCACCAAGACAAACTGCAAAGTACAACTAGCCTTGAATGATAGTGGGCTTTGCCATCTGACCTGCATTGTGTGGCCCAATAGGGCCAGACATTATCTGAAATCACCTCCCATCTGAAAGCGGTTTCCAGCTGGAAAGTCAGTGCACGGACCGTGCAATACTAACTTCGTCTCGGTTTCGGGAGCCGCCGACCTACGAGAGTCCCACTTCTAACAGCATGACACCAGGCTCAATGCCTTGCCTGGGTTAAAGAACATCGGAAATTGGCAATGGATAGCCTGGAGCGATGAATCCCGATTTAAACTTCATCAGGCCGATGGGAGATTGAGGGTATGATGAATCCTGCATGTTAGGTCGGAACAGTGCAAGCTGGTGGTGGCTCAGTGATGGCCTGGAGTGTCTTCAGTTGGACGTCTGTGGGACCTTTCGTAAGTTGGGTTGTTTTACCTCTGAGCGGCACTTTTTTGCACACCATGGGCTAAATGGCCAGGTCACATGGACCCCGAAGGCTCAGAGAAGGTTGGGGAAGGGGACCCACTGGAACAGCTGTTGGGAGACAGATGGTAGCCTCCCGTCAAGGCCATCCTGCGTGTTCTTTAACGTGCACAGGGTATGGCTCTCCCGCACATGGGGCCACAGCTTAACGTCCCATCCGACGGACGACGGCCTTTCCAAGCCCATCGGTGTCCCCTACTGACCGTGGGCAGGGCGGGAAATTTTGCGGAGATAAATCTCAACGCTGACCCAGCTGGGACTCAAACCTGGGAACTACAGATTACGAGCCTGGCGCGCTACCGACTGAGCCACCCCCGCCCCCCTTTCGTAAGTGTACTGATGACTCTCAATGCATCCCGGTATATAGAACTCATGGCTGACCATTTACACCCATTGCCAAACATCCCAATGGAGATTGTGTCTACTTGTGGAACATTTACACAAGCTTGTGGTCTTGCCTCGTCATGTGGCGGCGTTATCAGAGCAAGAGGGGATTCAATACGTTACTAGGTTGCTATCCCTAATTCAATGGCACTTCTGGGTAGAAAGTGGTTGGCAAATGGATTGGAGAAGTGCCATGTTTATGTTGTTTGATATCAAGAATGTATTTAGGATTATCTTGTTTCTTTAATTCTCATATCGGAATAAAGTAGCATTAGCAACTTTTTCGAAGTAATATATTACTACTTTAAGAAATTTTAATTGAAAAAAAAAACATCGAGCCCAATGTCAACTTCTCCCTAGATAGGACTACTAGTTTGGATGAATCCTAATACTTCATTGATATCTAGCCAAGAAAAAATGAAATCTCTCTTTAAATAATGACCGTGAAGTGAAAATAACTTTTGGAAAATAAGCAAAAACCATGGAAAAATATTTTAAGGCTAGTTTCATGAAATATTATGGAGCATAAAAATATTTTGATTTGATTATAAACACTAGTTGTGGCCGAGTGGTTAGCACGCTTGGCTACTGATCTAAGGGACCTGGGTTCGAGCCCCGGAATTAGGCATGGATGTGTGTGTCGTTTTTCTGCTGAGGTCCTGCCATCCTCTCAGATCTCCTACTGTGGCATATAAACTGACAGGCTCCTGTCAGACCTCTGTGGCAAGCAGCTGCTTGAGGGGGTATTTAATGTAATTATGATGCTGACTCCAGGTGTTTTAACATATCAGTGAAGACTACAGATAAAGTAATCATTGTTTATCAGAAAAACCCGGGTAGCAGAGATTGAAAATGATCTTGGAAATTAAGTCTGCAGTCTTAGATTACCTTATTAAAGAATTTCTATTATGTCAATGGGAACATAACTTCTAAAATACGTATTTAATGGGAAAATGTGCCAAAGATAAAGATTATAATTGGATCTATTTAATCTCTTTCTCAAAAATATTCGTTCGTTAGAGATGACAGTTGGAATATTTCACACCAGCATGCATCATACGAATTTAAGTCGGATAATAATATCCCCTCAAGCAGCTGCTTGCCACAGAGGTCTGACAGGAGCCTAGTTTATATGCCATAGTAGGTCTGTGAGGATGGCAGGACCTCAGCAGAAAAACAACACACACATCCATGCCTTACCCTAGGCTCGAATCTAGGTCCCTTAGATCAGTAGCCAAAGGTGTTATTTGCATAATGATCATTTCAATATTAGATGTTCATGAATGATTTTTATAAAACAAGATAATTTATTATATTCCCACTTACATAACTGTTTAAAACAAATATTGTTGAATAATCAAGATTTATATAGATTTCACTGTGATCTTAATCTTCAGTCACATTTTCCCATTAAATGCGAATTTCAGAATTTATAGAGCTAATAATTTTTTCGATTTACATACATGATCTTTGCAATTTGAATACAAAAATCGTTACATTTACTAATGATATGGTAATTGCTTTAACCAGTGAACGTTATCAATAGAAACAAAGCGAATAACAATCTTGGATCAGTAAGAAATTGGTATATTAAAAATAAATTAATATGAAATGTCAACATGTTAAGATTAAGAGGCAATAAAGTCATTTTTGCAGGGTATAAAAGTGAATAACAATTTTGGAGCAATTAGAAATTGGTATATTAAAAATAAATTAATATTAAATGGAAACAATATATATATGAGTAAGAGGTAATAAAGTCATTTTTACAGGGTAAATAACATATCACAAAAAATACTATAACCATATATATTGTAAGGAAATCATGGACATAACTGTAAGGAAATCATGGACGCTGATTGCACACATACCAAGGATCATATCGGATCAAAAAATGACATGAAAGATCACATACAAAATGTTTCAAGAAAAAAATAATGCCATTATATCAAAAAATATATTAGCAATTTGTTTGCTTTGTTTTTACTTAAATAGATAATTCATGTATCTGTCATATGGCTTTAATCTTAGTGAGGTATGGTTAACAAATATATTAAGACCATACAAATTGCACAAAATCATGTAATGAGATTATTTTGAAGAACAAAATGGAGGGAATGAGAGTTATAGATATTTTGAATCTTTAGAATTATGTTAATTATAAACATTAAATTCCCTAACATATTTAAATTAAAACTGGAATATCGGCAAAATTAGAAATTTTCCTGCCCATAAATGATTATGAATGAAACTGCTATTAACTAAAGTACCAATGAAACTATTTTTACAAAAATGTTGTTTTGTACAAATAGTTGAATTGATACTTTAGTTAATAACATCCTTTTATTTACAGGCTCCTGCTACTGACATAATTTATTAAACAATGTTCATAATTCAAAGAGTTACAGAAGCTGAAACATTTAGAAAGTTAGATCATTCTGCAAAAAGTAATTCAAAACTGATAAAAATTATCACATTATGCAAACTGCTAAATATACACTTATACATGTTAGTAAAGTTTAACATAATGGTTATTGCTTTAGTTTTAATTTGTTGTTATTCTTTTCAGAGCAATTATTTAAACTGGCATTGCTGCTATGTATTCAAATTTCCACAACTTGCTAAATACAGAATGAATATTGTTGGAAATCGAGACTTAAATACACTTGACTGAGATCTTTAAATTATCTTCAAATTTTTAATAAAAAGCCTATTTACGAAGTTTCTGAGTTATGTACCTAATATACATTACTATTGACATAACACACAAGTGTACCAAATAAAGTGGCTACTGAATGTATATATATATTATTTTTTATATTTTTTTATCACAATGTATGTAAGCTAAAAATATCACTGTATCAGAATAAATTAATATTAAAAGCATTTCTGTACAAAGTTTTCTTTTAGAAAACTTCTCAAATTCCATGTCGGAAAATTTTCAAGAAACTCGCTCCTGATAGAGTTATACATCTGTATCACACAGCACTAATATTTAGATTGTCTATAATCTTCTAATACTTGGACAGTCCAGCTTTAAGTGGAATATCAAATATAATAGGAGGATTAACAGGATCATAATGGATATTACAAGTTGAACAGTTTACATATGTAGTATGGCTATCACTTGTCACACCATATGCTGCAAAATAATATTTAAGAAAAATTAGTACTTTATATGGTTATATAACAGCAAGAATTGTACACTATTTTATAACTTGTTAATGCTAAGCAGCAGAATCAACAGTAACAAAAATGAGAAAATTTAAATAGTTTTTATATATTTTTGTGCAATGTTTGTACATAAAAGTTTTGTGATAGCTTAAGTATAATAAACCATCAGAATTAATGCTTAATTATACTTGAACTTACAGCAACATTTGAAGGAAAATGAAAATAATACAGAAAATCTTGTTTCAAAATAATAACACATTTACTAAACATAACCACAGGAACAAAAAATAGGCAAAATATTCTTGAACTTTGAAAAAATTGCAACCCTCAAGTAGTTAAGTAATCCATCAAAGGAACTGTTTTATCTTGATATGCTGAAGAATTATATGGTCCCACAATTATTAGAGTCACACCCTTTGTTATCCCACCCCTCTCTCCACCACCACCACCACCACCACCACACACCACATCTGTGCTATAGAGATGAAAACTACAGTGTTCTTAATGAGAAATTTCCTGGCAGATGGATTTGAGCCTGGGAGACTAATTCCAAGGCCTCCATGATTTCCTGATATTTCACCTTTGGACTTCTTCCTGTGGGATTATGTCATTGATTTTGTTTACCAGATACCTATTGATAACATTGAAATACTACACAATACGATAATCATCCTATTAGGCTGTCAGAATAATAACAAATGATATGTTAACCAAAACATGGACTGAAGTGAAGTAGTGGTTAGGTGTGCTCAGTGTCCCTAAAGGTATATGCTGAGGATTGAAACAGATTAAAAAAACTAGCTCAGCAACAAGATACAAAAAGGTTCAGCATTCTGCCTTTTCTTTTATTTTCTTTAATTTTTTTAACTGAAGAAGTACTTTGTGGACACCCTATACTTTTAAATAAAAAAAATTTCCCTAATGCTGCTGCTTGTCACAGAGGTCTGACAGGAGTCTGTCAGTTTAATACACCATAGAGATCTGTGAGGAAAGTGGACCTCAGCAGAACGCCAGCACAAACAGCCATTCCTTAACTGGGGTTCAAACCCAGGTCCTCTGATCAGTAGACAAACATCCTAACCATTTGGTCATACTGAAACAAAAAAAAATTATCAGATGTTAAAAATATTGTACCTATATCAAAAACCTGCCCCCCCCCCTCAACTTATGATGGCTAAATATTTTTAGATGATCTACTTCTTTGCTACTTGGTGAAATTAATATGTGATGTTATCTAAGAAAATATTTACAACAAAAATATTTTTGCCAATACTCCATTTGTAATCAAATAAAAAATAATACAAATAAAAATACAAAATTATCAGAGTGCCTACTTTTTTAATCCTTTCACTACGATAACAGCCCAAACTGGCCAAGATTTTAAATGGACTTGCTCAAACTAATGCTATTCCTTCCTTTTCACTACACCTTACCTGCAGCTTGGGCCAGTATGGTAGTGAAAAGGTTAAACATGACCTTAATTTGTATTAAAAAGTACATACCTTCATGAATGTGACCAAAGACATGATATTTAGGCCTAATTCTCTGCTGAATGCTTAACAAAAGCTCAACACATCCTGCATGGGAACCATGAGATGTCATATCACCATGTCCTATAGGTGGAGAATGTGTCAACAAAATATCAACACCAGCTGGAATTTTATTCCACTTATCCAATAATGATGAGCCTCTAGGTAGGTTGAATGCCCACCCTCTGTATTCAGGCTGCCTATATACAAACATATTCAATCTGATTCTACTTATATTTTTAAACAAAATGCACATTAAAATGTGGAACAAATTTATGCACAAATTTGTTTAATGATAAAACTATTAAATAGCATTGAGTACAGCAAGTAGGCAAGGGAGAAAACATATTACATCACTGAACATTTTTATTTTATTTCCAGTCATTTTTGAATAGCTGAAGCACTATGCAAGTCACTTTTCAACACAGAGGCAAATTGGGAGCCACAATATATGTTATATATATATAGATTAACTCTTTAAGTATCGTAAACTGATTAATCACCTTTCAAAAATCACTACAAATGAACTTGCAACATGTGTTTTTCATGCTTACCTATACACCAAAGAGCCAAAACATTATGACCAGTGATCTTTATGCAAATCGAAGCTTTGGGTTGGGTTGTTTTACCTCTGAGTGGCACTTTTTTGCACACCATGGGCTAAATGGCCAGATCACATGGACCCCAAAGGCTCAGGGAAGGTTGGGAGAGGGGACCCACTGGAACAGCTGTTGGGAGACAGATGGTAGCCTCCCGTCAAGGCCATCCAGCATGTTCTTTAACGTGCACAGGGTATGGCTCTCCCGCACACGGGGCCACAGCTTAATGTCCCATCTGACGGACAGCAGCCTTTCCAAGCCCATCGGTGTCCCCTACTGACCGTGGGCAGGGCGGGGAAGTTTGCAGAGATAAATCTCAACGCTGACCCAGCTGGGACTCGAACCTGGGAACTACAGATTACGAGCCTGGCGCGCTACCGACTAAGCCACCCCCGCCCCACAAATCGAAGCAACTGCAGGTAAACGACAATGCATGTGAAGGTCGTGAAATGGTATAAATAACACCTGACACTGAGCTTTGTTAATCAGTGTTATTCTTGTTCTTCAGATGGGAAAGGCAGTGGACTTAAGTGAGTTTGACAAAGGCCAAATTGTAATGGCCAGACGACTGGGCTAAAGCATTTTCAAGGTGGCAAGGCTTATGGGGTGCTCATGGTCAGCCATGGTACTTTCAAAAAGTGGTCTGAGGATGGAAAAACCATGAACCACCGGCAAGGTGTGGGCTGATCATGGCTCATTGATGCTAGAGCTGAGCAAAGGCAATCCCGTATGGTATGAGTCAACAGAAGGGATAGTGTGACACAACTCACCTGTAATTTGAATGCTGGTGATGGGAGTATTGTGCCACAACACACAATACATCAAACCCTGCTGAAAATGGGGCTGCATAGCCACAGGTTGCTCAGAGTGACCATGTTAAACTCGGTTCACTGTTGAAAGTGCCTACAATGGGCAAGCGAGCATCAAAACATGACCTTGAATGATTGGAAGAAGGTCATCTGGTCTGATGAATCTCATTTCTTGTTGCACCATATGGATCAGAATATGTGTGTGTTGTTTACCTGGGGAAGTATTGGCACCAGAATGCACCATGGGATGAAAACAAGCCAGTGGAGGAAGTGTAAGGCATTGGGCAATGTTCTGCTGGGAATCCTGGGTCCAGTCATTCATGTGCAGGAAACTATGATGTCTGCCACCAGCGGTGTGCTGGTAAATTTTTAACAATCAGCTCGCTAAAAAGAGCAAGACCAAGAATATGCATGTATATATCTATTTACAATTCGGAACACAAAAATTTCAAATAATAATAAAATATTATTCTTTTCATTGTAATTTCCATATAACCAATTGATTCTCACAAAATGTTTTCGTTGACTTTTGCCGAGCTCTTGTATCCATAGCCAATCTATGATTGAGAATCAACCATGATTTGACAAATGGAGTTGCATCCCAATCCGCTAACTCTTTTCCTAATAAATTTATCGTCATTAAATCTGATTTGTGATCTACTGTTAAATTATTTCTCACCTTGTATAAATTTTGTTCATTAAATTGAAATCTCTTTCAGCACTACTGATTGCAATAGTGCTATCTTTTTTAGCTTTTTGAATACTTGCAGGGATTGAAAGATTTTTGGATTCTACATTATCATCTACAAAAACTCATAAGTCGCTCAAATCAATTTCATATTTAAAAAAAATTTTTTTAGATAAAATAAATATCCCCTCAAGCAGCTGCTTGCTACAGAGGTCTGACAGGAGCCTGTCAGTTTACATGCCAAAGTAGAAGATCTGAGAGGATGGCAGGACCTCAGCAGAAAAACAACACATACAACCATGCCTTATCCGGGGCTCGAACCCAGGTCCCTTATATCAGTAGCCAAGCGTGCTAACCACTCGGCCATGGGACAGCTTTATTTTTAGATAATTTTCATTTCAGATAATGTTTTACAGTATACAAAAACTTTTGGTACAATTTTCCCCCCAGCTATCCATGGTGAAGTTAGTTCTTAATAAGGCTAAGTATATGGTTCAGCTGTCCCATGGCCGTGTGTTTAGCACGCTTGGCTACTGATCTAAGGGACCTGGGTTCCAGCCCAGGTAAGGCATGGACGTTCGTGTTGTTTTCTGCTGAGGTCCTGTAATCCTCTCAGATCTTCTACTGTGGCATATAAACTGACATGCTCCTGTCAGACCTCTGTGGCAAGCAGCTGCTTGAGGAGGTATTTATTTCATTTTATTATATGGTTCTAATATATTGAAATAATTTAAAACGTTTTCATCATTATTTCTGCCTGATAAAAGATGTAAATTCATGTGTTGAAGTATATTTTCTAGTAAAATATTTCTAGGAAGAGCATTGAATTTATAATTTTTATTAAATGGAATATCTTTAAACTTATCTGATTTAATCAAATATTCAACTTCAGATTCATGTTTTCCAGGACTAACCTTTAAATTTTCCAAAGCTTTTATTGTGCGAGTAATTAATTTTTGCACTTTCTGAATGTTAGTTGATTTTAACTGAAGTACAATTGAAAGCAATGAAAATTCTTCAAGAATGTCTGTCATTAGAACAAGGTCATGCAAAAAAATTAATGTTAGCTAATCTTTTTGCTAGACCAGAATAAGAACTTGAAAAAGGCATATATTACACAAGATATGTGTGCCATACAGCAATAGCAACTTATAAACTACATGCCACCCATCGTGGTACCAGTACTCTATAAATATTAATAATTTCAATTTCAAATTATTAGCTACAGTTTCTAACTCGGTTTGATTTTTATTAGATTGGTGATAATTACAACAGATTTTATCTAAAAATATTTTCAAATGATTAACCTGTTTTATTTCAGATATTGCATCATCGAGTGATAATTGCAATCAAAGATTTAAACAATGCCAAATGACGATTTTTGGAAAATTTTCTAACTATTTAGTAGCCACTCCAGATTTCCTTCCCAACATTGTATTAGCACCATCAGAACCCAATGCTATTAAATTCACTTTCAAATATTCGTTATTAAAGCCACAATTATTTAAAGTTGGGTTGTTTTACCTCTGAGCGGCACTTTTTTGCACACAATGGGCTAAATGGCCAGGTCACATGGACCCCGTAGGCTCAGAGAAGGTTGGGGGGAGGGGACCCACTGGAACAGCTGTTGGGAGACAGATGGTAGCCTCCCGTCAAGGCCATCCAGCGTGTTCTTTAACGTACACAGGGTATGTCTCTCCCGCACACGGGGCACGGTTTAACGTCCCATCCGACGGACGGCGGCCTTTCCAAGCCCATTGGTGTCCCCTACTGACCGTGGGCAGAGCGGGGAATTTTGCGGAGATAAATCTCAATGCTGACCCAGCTGGGACTCGAACCTGCAATTATTTAAAGTAGATAATAATGTATTAATACACTCTGCTGTAGTGGACACAAATTCTTTTAAAGTGACAAATTTCATTGCTGGTGCAGGGGCGGATTGAATGCACACTGGAGATAAATCAATAGGATGCTTCTTTTAAAAATTCTAGATGCTTCGTTAATTATGTGATATATATTTTGGCATTTTCTTCTCTAATTAAATATCTTTATTTTAATTTCTTTTGTGATATGTTCCGCTATTCTTGTTGCACTGTATCATGTATGCAAACAATTGCCTATATCTATGCCATTCTTTTCTTGTAATTCAAATACTGCATCAATATCGGATAAAGGCCTGTTACATTTTACCAAATTATAAACAGTATTGAAAACTTTCACGGTCGCATCGATATTTTTATTATTTAATTTGTGTACTAAATTTGAAATTGAATCATTAGCCAATTCTTTTAACAAATCTTGAATTTTAATGTAGACTTTAGAAATATTGTGTTCCTTAATTCTTTTTTCGTAAAGAAGCTTGCCTAGTAATTTTATTACTGCCATTTGCAGTTATAAACATATGCACCATTCCTTGGACACATAGACATGCTTTTCTGCTGTTACTTCGAAATACTTAACTTTTTTGAACAATTCTCACATCCTAATTTATCCTCTTTTACTTCAAGCATTTGTATTATTCTGTAAACACACTTGTTTGTTTTTCTTTCAAACAATCCAAGAAGGATAGATTATCAATTTCTTTCAATGACAAACATGATGGTTTTCTTCACTTATTGGTCATTCAACATATTCGAAATGTGATTCCTTTGATTTTGATGCTCCTCAATGATTTTCGATACTATCATTATTTTCTGTGTCTGTTTTCACTTTCTTCACATTTAAAAAAGCTTAATAGATCACTCTGTCATTTTGACATTTTTGGCCCCTGTTGGATATTCCATGTCACCATATACAAAAATTAATGTTAGCTAATCTTTTTCTAACGCCCAAATGTTTCTAGCCATTGTGCATTGAAGTGTGGCCGCTCTACAGTCTACAGCCATTGTCAATTTAACAACTGGCTCACAAAATTTTGAAAATTTAGCAATCAGCTTTTGCGAACCGGCTTCAGCACACCACTGTCTACCACCTACCTAAACATCATTGCAGACCAGGTACATCCTTTCATGGCAATAGTATTCCCCTCTAGTAGTACATTCTTTCAGCAGGATAATGTGCCATGCCACACTGCCCAGTTTGTTCGAGAATGGTTCATGGAACACGAGGAAGACTTTCAGGTATTGCTCTAGCCTCCAAATTCCCCAGACATCAATCCAATCGAGGATCTGTGGTTTGTGTTGGAACAGCATATCTGATCTGCAGTGGCTCAACCATGTAACTTACAAGAGTGAAAGGATCTGCTGGTAACGTGTTGGTACCAGATACCTTTAAAAATATTGTAGCATCCATGTCTCACTGGGTAAGAGTTGTTTTGGTGGCACATGGAGGACCACATTATATTAGGCATGTGATCATGTTTTGGTTCTTCAGTGTATTTTTTTCTTTTCATTTTTCGTTCAGAATTAAATGCTTTTTCTTTAAGTGCAATGTAAACTACACTACAGGAAATAAAAAATGCAACACTTGCAAGAAGTTATGCAAATGTGATGAAATTTAGGGAGATGGTAGTATATGGAAATGCATGGAAATGATTAAGTTTGCAGGACAATTGAAACAATTGGACAGGTGCAAGCTGATGTCACAGCTGCAGAGCAGTCAAACACAGATAAAGGCAACCAAAGTTCCCTGGTTGACAAAATGTTGTGGAAATTGTTCTAAACCACTAAAGATGCCCTTAAAGATGCAGCGAACAAAGTTGGCCACATCTCTGTACAACAAATCAGCTTCTCTTAGGCTGATGATTCTTCCACTCTAAAAGTTTGTTAACTGTTGGAACGGCTGTTGATGTCTGCGTAAGGGCATCTTTAGTGGTTTAGGACAATTTCCACAACATTTTGTCAACCAGGGAGCTTTGGTTGCCTTTATCTGTGTTTCACCACCATCATACACATATGGCACCAGCATACACATATGGCATCATCATACACTTATGGCAATAGTGGGTTCAAGAAGGATCCAGCACATGCCAACAAGGATCAGGAAGACAACATAAGACCACAGAGTGACAAGACTACCATTTGTGATGCATGGCACTGTGCGACAGATTTGCAACTACAATGCAACTGCAAAGGGACTGGCAATAGGTAATACATCGAATACCTACCAGGTGGACAGTAAACAGACTTTTATAGTTTCCATGCAAGCCTATTGTCTGGCACTGTGTTTGCCCCTCATATCTGCCCATAAGCAAGCACATCTTTCACTGAAGAGTGTTGCCTCAGACAGAACTGGAATGAACAAGAGTGGAGTACCGTGGTGTTTAGTGACGAATCTCATTTTTGTCTTGGTCCGCATGACATTAGACAATGTGTTCGCCATCATCCAGGGGAAAGGAATGCCACCCAATGTGTGTGACATCATCACACAACTCCAGCACCTGGTGTCTTGGTATGGGGTGCCATAAGTTGGACATCTCGGTCAGAACTAGTCATCATAAGGGGATCTCTCTAACTGCCCAACGATATGTTACTAACATTTTGCAACTGTCCCATTTGTTCAGCAGCATTAAACTTTTTACCAGTAAGATAACGCCTGTCCCACACAGCCCGCATTAGTCTGCAGTATCTACATGAGCAAAACATTCAGGAACTACCATGGCCAGCATGCTTGCTGGACCTTTCACCTATTGAACATAAAATGAAACAGTGACTTTGTGCTATTTGGCATTCTATCCATCAGGAGGACATTATAGAGCTGTATGATAACTTTCCCCATTGTGTTCATGAATGCATTGCTGTGCAGGGCAGTTCAACATCATACTAATTATACCACTTTACCGGTTGGGTAAAGTGGTAATTTTCCATTATTTTTTTTTTTGATAATGTAATCAATTGCATATGCTAACAGCTGCCTGCATTTCAATAAAATGGCATTAATCCTTCCAGGTGTTGCAATTTTTTTCCTGTAGTGTATTCTATTCATTAGGTGCTATATAATGAAGCTCAGAAGTTGAGCTGCATTTTTAAAGAAAAAAAAAAACCCAGCAAGATTAAGTACTATAAAAATATTACAACTCAACTATTTTTAAAACAAATTTGTGAAAAATAAGCAAATCCTCTGGTATCAAATAATATGCTGTTTGAAGTTTCTCTGTACAAATAAACCTTAAACTGAATGACATTTTCCAATTACATGAAAATATTAATACCCTCTATGTTTACTTTGAGAGCTGGATGCACTGGTTTCATGAACTGTAGGTTGCAAGCCTCTGACATAAACCCACACTTAAAAATAAAGAAATTTATTAATTTTAAAATTCAAAGGAGTAACAAAAACTGATGTGTCACAAAAAAGGCTGCTTTAGTTGGCTGTGTGCAAAAATTATTTTCAGTGCCCTTTTCACGGCAGTTTGTGCTGCGACCAATACATTATTCAAATTTATCTCAAAAATGTTCATTCAATGGGTCACCAATGCTTTGAGAATACAATGCAGTATAAACATAACTTAGTTAGTAATGAGGCAAATGATCTTACTGGTGATTCTAATACAGATCACAGTGAACTAAAGCAAAGTAAATAAAAAAAAATAGCAAGCAAATTAAATTAAAAGCAAGAGTAATTATTTATATAATAATGAAATTCCAACTAGCTAGTTAATAAATACAAGAATTTCGTGAAAATAACCTAATGAGCTGGCCATCCTTCAAATTGGCCACCTATGTGATGGGCACCTCTCTTGGCATGACCTTGCACAAAATGTGTGTGGATATCATAAATAGCAATAGCACAAGGGCTTTAAGTTATTAAGTCTCACAATCACACATACAATTATTCATCAACATAACCTCATAAAGAACAACTCATATCTTAGCTTTGGTATATACCATGTTTGTTCAACTAAATTTTTAACCAGACAAAAAAATATGTATATGGGCAAAAAGCAGAAACAAAATGATATATGGAGTTAGAGACAAACAGGAAAAAAAAATTGCACAATTATGTTTATTTAGTATGTTATACTTTTCATGTGCGTTTGCTGGTTTTTCACATTTCTTTTGCAAAAATAAATACTTTTCATATTTTATTTTGGCCTTTGTGTTTTCTGCATATTTTTTCATAGGCCACAAAATTTATATCAACGGCTGGTTGTGGCCTGCATGCTGCCATTTGAACAGTCCCAGTATATATTAATCTGGTTCATATTTTAACTAGCATATAAATGTTTCTATCTTTTCCCAGTTAATCACAAAGATCTTTCAGCCAGACTCTGGGCTCTCTTTAGGAAGATAAATTTTCATACAGGTTTTTCCATGTCAACTAGTTTTAAACCTGTTCTTTTAAAAACCTCCAAAAGTTTCCACAATTTTAATTTTACTTAAGAAATTTTTCAATTCATTTGAAACTACACATATAAATAAAAATTTGAAAAAGTAGATATTAATGATAACTCCCAAAGAATTATAAGAAAATTCATCAGTCTGAAAATGTACTATACTGAAAGGCTTCCAGTAATCAACTAACAGAAAGATAAAAAAAAATATTTATCAATTGAAAACTGAGAAACCAGTGTAGTGACAAAGAAAATAAAAATTCTGCTTCAAAGAAAGGACTCTGACCTAAATAACCATTATCATTTTAATCACAGTTTTCATCTATAACAAAAACATTAATCATACACATAAAATAATATATAAATAAACCCTGTTCCAGCAGCTGAATGGTTAATGTGCTTGGCTGCCAATCCAAGAAACCTTGGTTCAAGCCCTGGAAAAGATATGGATGTTTTTTCTGTGTTGTCTTTCTGATGGGGTATCACCTGCCTTACAGATCTTCTCCATGGCATATATAATGAACAGGCTCTTGTCAGAACTCTATGGCAAGCAGCTGCTTGATGGGTAATTTATTTTATATATATTTAATAATAATAACTTCTCAGGTAACTTACTGACATGGGAATTTTGACAGAAACCTTCAGTATAAATACATCACAGAGAAAATCTGTGAGGAAAAAATGAGACCACAGAAGAGAGACAACAAATATCAAAAAGAAAACATTTATCTTTATTTAAGGTTTTAACTTACATCTCTCTGTTTTGCATTAAAGCATATTAAGTGCTCAGCCATTGGAACTTATTGAGAAGGAAAGTTACCAAGATTATTTATTGCAGCATAAAAATTTGAAAAACTGCTGAGAAAAGATTTTGAGCCACATCTTTATAATTGTCATTCGTTAAAACAGTAAACCAAGTTGTTTATGCAAGGTTTATTCATTTTTCTTGGTAGATTAAAGAATCTTGAACTAGAATGTTGCCAAATTGCTCTTTCAATATAAGTTTTTATGTCATTCCTTATGTTTCAAAGCTGGAAAACAATACCAAGTTTGAATGATATGAGAAAAGGGGGAGAGTATCATGAATAATAGTTTTGAATCAAAATTTAGGTTGCACTTACTGATGCTTGATGTCGCCTCCAGTGGACTTGAACACCTTAACTTGACAGTTGGGGTCTACACCACACATGAACTTCCCATTAATGTGTTGTAGTTGGAACCTGGATTTGATTGTTGAACCAAGTTACCATTAACAAGGGTACTCGATGTTGGTATTGGCTGCCATAGCCCAATCATGCCATCTTATATTGGCCTTTGCACAAGACTTTGTACCAGCCCCATTGATCAATGCTGATATTACCATTTGTATTGTGGCCCTCCATTCTGATGCTATGATATGAGAGAGGCAGTGAACACCTCAATTATTTTACAGTGGCTTCAGGTTTTTCTAGTTTTGAAGCAGTACTGGTACATGTGGAAATTCGATGTTCTGAAGTTGCAGATATGGAGCACTCCATTTTCCTCACACTATCTGCCCACATTCAAACTCACTCAGGTCACCAAGTTTATCCATCATAACTGATGTAGGTACACTATACAGCAGGTAGATATGTAACCTATTTATAGCCTTGAAAGGTGTTCTGACTGACCATATATTTTGGTGGAGAAGGGCATGTTTGTGAATGGGTATGGTGTGTACAATATATTGTGCTTTCAGTGTATGCCAATTAATTATAAGATAGGGTACTGGCCATTTTTTTTTGTGTCAGTAAATCAATTTTAGCACCACTTTATTGTTTGAATTTAATATGAATTCAGTGAGTGATTTCCTCGTAGGTAAGCTTTAGTTTTAAATTTTTTATTTCTTAGGGCACACAGAAAGGCGTATTTTGAAACATTTTAATTTTTATTTTTACTTTGTCATTAAAAACACTTATCTTCAAAAGAGGGGCAGGGATGGCTCAGTTGATAATGTGCTGGGCTCATAATCTGCAGTTTCCAGGTTTGAGTACCAGCTGGGCCAGCATTGAGATTTATCTCTGCAGAACTCCCTACCCACAGTCTAGGGGACATTGATGATCTCGGAAAGGCTGCTGACCATCATATGGGATGTTAAACTGTGGCTCCATGTGTGGGAGAGCAATACCCTGTGCATGTTAAAGAACATGTTGGATGGCCTTATCGGGAGGCTACCATCTGTCTCATAATAGCTGTTTCAGTGGGTCCCCTCCCCCAACCTTATCTAAGCCTTCAAGGGGTCCCTGTGACCTGGCCATTTAGCCCCTTGTGTGCAAAAAAAGTGCCAATCAAAGGTAAAACAACACAACTTTCAGAAGAGAAAATTGCCACAATGGCACTCTACACTTCCTGAGTTTTTATTTGATAATGACTTGTTTAGATATATTCTTGGTATTTCCTGTTTGGAGGGTAGGAGTATATGGGGATTTGTGTTGAGATTGCTTACAATTTCTGAATGTCAGAAATTTTAAAATGAGATATCTTGTTGCTAACAACCACCATGAAATTTCTGTCCCTTTTGGGGGAGCAGAAGGGTAGGGAGCAAATTTTAAGATATGACATTCTCCACACCACAAGCTTCCATTTGACACCCAACTCATGGGGGGGGGGGGGGGGGAAGAGCATATAGGCATAAATATTTTATAGCCTACGATACTCCTCATGTCACAAGCTTTTATATGAAGTATAACTCAAGATTGTTGAATGGGTTGGGTAGATGTAGTGGAACAACTATTTCGACAAACACACAGACAAATGATGAGTGAAAAGCAATAGGAAGATTTGTAAAAAATATTTAAAATTTGGTGATTCATCCGAAAAGTAAAAATAATGCTTTTTGCATTTATGAAGTCTACAATAAATAAAATAAATAAATACCCTCAAGCAGATGCTTACCACAGAGGTCTGACAGGAGAGCCTGTCAGTTTATATGCTAAGTAGGTCTGTGAGAATGGTGGGACCTCAGCAGAAAAACAACACAGCATCCATGCCTTATCCACAGCTCGAACCCAGGTCCCTTTGATCACTAGCCAAGCATGTTAACCACTCAGCCATGGGGCAGTGTGAAGTATAATAATAGTAGAATTAAATAAAGTTCACAGAGAAATGAAGATATGTGTTAAACATTTATTAGCTTGAAGAAATGCTGGAATAGATAAAACATGCACATCATCATTGATGAAAGTTCAATCTAAAATTTTTAATTAGATCCACTAATAATTTCCACTCTGTAAACTGATTCCAATATTTAGAGGAAAAATTGTCTTGAGCCGGGTGGGATATGAACCCACGACCTCCTGATAATATGTCAGGTGCTCTGGACCGCTGAGCTACCAGCCGCCAATCAAGATCTCCTCTAACTGATGTTATGAATATTCTCAACCTACGTTCCTAATATGTAGGGAGTGTTCAGGCAATCCTGCTTCAAGTGGCTTTTAATGCCTTTTCTTAGATGGAATGCATGTCTTACGAGTATGCAATCTATAAATAATTATTATTAAACTCAACTCATTAAGTATCCACTAATAATTTCCACTCTGTAAACTGATTCCTATATTTAGAGGAAAAACTGTCTTGAGCAGGGTGGGATATGAATCCACGACCTCCTGATAATATGTCAGGTGCTCGGACCGCTGAGCTACCAGCCGCCATCAAGATCTCCTCTAACTAATGTTATGAATATTCTCAACCTACATTCCTAATATGTAGGGAGTGTTCAGGCATGGGTTCATATCCCACCCGGCTCAAGACAATTTTTCCTCTAAACATTTGAATCAGTTTACAGAGTGGAAATTATTAGTGGATACTTAATGAGTTCAGTTTAATAATAATTATTTGTAGATTGCATACTCATAAGACATGCATTCCATCTAAGAAAAGGCATTAAAAAGCCACTTGAAGCAGGATTGCCTGAACACTCCCTACATATTAGGAATGTAGGTTGAGAATGTTCATAACATCACTTAGAGGAGATCTTGATCGGCGGCTGGTTACTCAGAGGTCCAGAGTACCTGACATGTTATCAGGAGATCGTGGGTTCATATCCCACCCGGCTCAAGACAATTTTTCGTCTAAATATTTGAATCAATTTACAGAGTGGAAATTATTAGTGGATACTTAATGAGTTGAGTTTAATAATAATTATTTGTTTAATTAGATCTTCATTAATTAATGCAAAGAACTATTTTTGCTTGTATGGTAGAAACATTCAAAGGCTAATAAGTTGTAATATACTTATATTCACAGCTCTTAATATTATATTACAGCCTATTATTTTGAATATGATTATAACATGCAAGCTAAGAAAAATTGTGTTTTCATGCACTAATTAAAAATCTAATGACTAAATTTATTTGATTTTTATCAATGATGGCATGTGAACTTTATTTCTTCTAACATCTCCTACAAAATCTAATTGTAATACACATTTTCAATCCTTTGTGAGCTTCAGTGCAAAAAGTGTTACCTTTTTGCACTGAAATGGCATAGAGGTGTGGTCATAAATACTAAATGTACAAAATCGTATACAATGCACCACAATCTACAGTGTAAAAAAGCCTCTAGAATTAAATGATTCCATCAGAGGCAGCAAGCCTGAAAACATGAATTATCATAAATAATCCACCATTGATCCACAATATAAAAAAAATCCTAAGATCTAAATAATCCCATCTGAAACCAATTTAAAAATCATGAATTATTATAAACAACTCATTGCTGATCTGCAGTATAAAAAATCCCCCAGAACTAAATAATGCCATCAAAGACAGGAAGTCTAAAAAACATGAACCATTGTAAACAATTTACCACTAACCCACAGAATAAAAAAATCCCCTAGAATTAAATAATTCCACTAGAGATAAGAAGCCTAAAAAACGTTATAGTAAACAATGCACTGTTAACAATGTTATTAAGAAAAAAGAACAAAATACTCATTGGAGACAGCCATTTCAAACAGAGCATATCGCTAAAGAAGAAATCGTCCCATTTCCTGCTTAACAGAATAATAGAGAATATGCATTAGCTAAATATCAAAAAGTTGTCTGCAACATTCAGTATTTACCTGAGGCAAAATTTATACCTTTATGAGAAACAAGCATATATTGGAAACAAATCAAAATTACATTTAAAAAAATAAAACTATATAAAAAGCCCACCTCTTTCCTAAAAATAAGCTGAAAAACTTGAAAAACACTGCATTAAACATTATTTAAATCACATCTTATATTTACCATGGTGTTCCATAAATAGAAATTCCACAGATTTCAACTCCTGAATCTTCTAAATAGATGCAGTTGGTAAGAAAATTTTGAGGCCCTGAAGAGTTGTATTTATTCTTAACACGATCAAATGATAGCTCATGATTACCTGCTATAACTACTTTGTATTTATGTGGCAATGTACCTGTAAAAAACAAAATATTTAGTCAGATTAATCTGAATTAACATGAATACAACAAAAATATCAGTAAACAAAGTATTCAGGCCTTTGCACCCACTTTTTCAGTTGAAAAAAAGTGAGAAAAAAAACACCTGATAATTAGGTTAATTGGAAAACAGTAAAACATTACTTGTGACACAAGATTGACAAGGTACAGTAAACAAAGCAAGAGTGACAACTGGGGAAATAATGGTATACAATGAGACATGCAGCTGATATTTCAACTAGTATTTATAGTTTACCAGTAGAAAGCCTGTCAAAATTTGATGGGCTAAAACTTAAAATTGGAAATGGCAAACTAAAGGAAGTGTGTGTGTGGGGGAGGTTCAGCTTTCAAAATTGGATTCCATTACAGGTAGGAACTTATATGCTCCTTCTTTGGCATATACACATGTATTTCCCTTCACATGTATTTCCCTTCATTAGTTACTTCAGGATGAGGTCTAAAGTTGTGTATTTTATTTTCTGATAGCACTTCAAAACTAACTTGGCCACTGGAGTGAGACCAGTTTCAGAAACCTGACACATTAAGAATTAAAATAAAAGAAGCTACATTTTCACACCCACAGCAGGGGTAAGAAGTCAACTCATTGTTGCCAATGCAAACCACATAACCTTCAACATTGCATCACCAAAATTTCAGATTTCCAGCATAACTAAATCGTTTGCAATATTTGTTTCAAATGTTTGCACTTTTAAAAATTCTCCACCTTTAGAAGGTGTAATTTAAACTTCTTTTTTTTTTGGGGGGGGGGGGTTGTAAAGTGAAAATAATAATATTTTATCAATACATATTGATCATGAAAATAATTTTTATCTCTAAAGATATATTTTTTTAAATGAAAAAGTTGCTGGGGACTTTACAATCATCAAATTCTACTATCAGAATTTCAAATTTCCAGCACACATTGTTTAAAATATTTTTTTTTTCATTTTGCAATTTTTTAACTTTTTCCACTCTCAGAAGGTGCAATTTAAACTTTTGAAAGATTCAGAAAGTACAAATTATAATATTACATCAATATATATATAACCAAAAATGAATTTTTATCTTCAAAAACAATAAGTTGAATCTTTATACACAGACAGAGATGAGAAAGGGAAAACATTATGTTGTTTTTCTTTTGAAAACAATTACAAAAATTACACATCATAAAAATGTACAAAATGTTTTCCAAGAGATACCCAAAAGTTGCAAATACTGTATACTGCACACAGATGCTTTTATGCACATACATGGTAAAATATATGCTTAGTATCTAAACTGACACAACAGTGTGTAGTTATTGCTTCTACTAAATGCACTATACTTTGCTGAATTTTCTAATCTGTCCTTCAAGTAGCTGTTGCCATGAAGGTTTGTGAGGATGGCAAGACCCAGCAGAAAAATAACACAATTTCAATTGAAAAAAAGTGAGGAAAAAAACACGCCTGATAATTGGGTTAATTGGAAAACAGTAAAACATTACTTGTGACACAAGATTGACAAGGTACAGTAAACAAAGCAAGAGTGACAACTGGGGAAATAATGGTACACAATGAGAGCGAGTGCAAAGGTCTGAATACTTTGTTTATTGATATTTTTGTTGTATTGATGTTAATTCAGATTAATCTGACTAAATATTTTGTTTTTTTTTACAGGTACATTGCCACATAAATACAAAGTAGTAAAGCAGGTAATCATGAGCTATCAATGTCTTATCTGGGGCTTGAACTCGGGCACCTTTGATCAGTAGACAAGAATGCTTACTACTCGTGACAAAATTACATTAGTTTACAAGGTTTTTATCGTATGAACAATTGTAGCTGTCTTTAACTATTTTACAGGTGCTGATTTCAGATCTGGCCTTAAAAAATGGCTAGCACATCACATTTTTATATTATTGGTCATTTTGACTTCTATTAAGATCTTCCTATACCAACACCTCCAGGCAACTGGGAGGATACTAGATATTTTACTTTTTGTGGCCGGCAATACTGATAGCCAAGTGGGAGAAAACATGTAACAGTTAACAACAAGAATTGCAGTCTAAGGTTAGGTTTCATTGTAGAAGGAACATGTGCTGTATTTTGAAGGGTGAATTTTGGTGTTTAAATGGCACAAAGGCAGCGTTGCAGATGTGTTAATGTGCCAGATAAGTTTTGTTATGTGTGTGGAAATTATATTTTAAAATCCCAGGGTCATTCATTGACAAAGATTGCGAAGAAAGTCTATAACTTGTATTTTGGATATCATGTTGGAGATCAGGACAAAACATGGGTTCTACATGTGGTGCTGCATTTTGTGCTTTGTTGGTCTGAGTGAATGATTGAAAGGTAAGATAAAATTCATGCCCTTTGCAGTTCCAATGGTTTGGCGTGAGCCAACTAGTCACTTGCATGATTGCTATTTTTAACTAAAGTGTCGCTTTTCAAAAAAGAACAAAAGCAAAATACAATATCCAAATGTTCCTTCAGGCCAGTTCTTCATGGAGAAAATCTTCTTATACCAACACCTCCAACCAACTGGTAGGAGATGGATTCACATTCATCAGAGGAAAACTTTGAGGCACATACAGATCCTGATCTATATACACCCCTAAAAAGTTAGATGAGCCTCATCTGATTCAGCAAAATTAACTAAATGATCTTGTTCCAGACCTAGGACTTCCCAAATAACAAGCTGAGGTTTTAGGTTCAAGAGTGAAATCTTCTGGCCAAGAGTACCAGAGTTTCTCTGTTCAGAAAGAGAAATTTGGCTTTATCTGCTTATTATGAGATACAAGATGGTTTGTGTTTCTGCAGATATTTCAGGGCTGATGGAAGAAATTGGAACTTACAACCCTAAGGAATGGTCTATTTATAGATTCGTCAAAATTCAGCATAAAAGCTGTCCTTTTGCATAAAGGAAACCCAAAACCTTCCATTCCAGTCTTCACACACACTGTGAATATGAAGGAAATGTATGAAAACATGGAAAAAATATTCACTGCTATAAAATATGGCCAGTTTAAGTGAACAATATGTGGTGACCTAAAGGTCATATCTCTCTTGCTTGGACTTCAAGGAGGCTTCACAAAATTTTGCTGTTTTCTGTGTTTGTGAGACAGTAGAGCCAGAAAGGAACACTAAAAAACAAAAGACTGGCCCAAATGAGATGTTTTTATTCCTGGATAGAGTAATGTGAGGTATAAGCCTCTAGTTGACTCCTCTGATGTTCTGCTCCCACCACTACACTTCGAACTGGGGCTTATGAAAAACTTTGTAAAGGCTATGGACAAAACTAGTAAAGGGTTTTTGCACTTGAAGGAAAAATTTCCAAAACTAAGTGATGCCAAACTCAAAGCAGGGATCTTTGTTGGCCCTCAGATCAGGAAGCAATTGAATGATACTGTCTTCGAAGACTCTGTGGTCCAGGATTATCTGGGTAATCACAAAGAGGAAAACCACCATCAGCTCATTGAAGATATCAAGAACTACAAAAATCTTGGCTGCCGAATGTCTTTGAAGATCCATTTCTTGCACTCGCTTCTTGACTTCTTTCCAAAGAACTTAGGAGCTGTCAGTGATGAGCAAAGGGAAAGATTTCACTATGATATCGGAACCATGGAGGAGAGATATCAAGGTAGGTGGGACCCAGCAATGATGGGTGACTACTGCTGGTTCTTGCAGAATGAAGATACCTCAGCATATAAAAGACAAAAATGAACTTCTTGTAAATATAAAAGATCCTTAGCCATGTTTCCTTATTCTGCACTTCAATATTATTTCATTTGTTACTTTATATTCAGTGGTCTATAACTATGATGTAACTAATTTTTTTCACTGTAATCATGAAATTAATTAATAAGTTTTAAGTTGCAATTTAACAAAATAATCACATTTATTTTCATTTCCCAGATATGCATATTCATTGAAATTTGAAACACATCAATCCGTAATTAAAAAAAACTATGCATGCTGCAGATTTTTCACAGCCATATTTGAATTCAGCACCGCAAAATTAGTTAAAAACATCCTATTTGACCAATGTTATAAAAGAAAGTTTCAATTTACTATTGTGTTATTATTTATATATGAAAAATGAATATAAGTGCACTTCTTGAATTTCTTTAAAAGGGTAGTATTTACATTGCATTATAAATAAATTAAAAAGTGAAAAATTAAGACTACATCAGAGCACCCCTTACAATTTTACTCTTGGACCTGGGAGTCTGCTTGCCATACCCTAGTACCAGCACTGGCCAAGTGTAATAATTTTCAACAAAAAGCTTATGATGTGGGAAGTATTATGGCTACCTTATATTATGCCCATTTATGCTCCTCCCCACAAAGAAAGGGAAGGGAATTTCATAGGATTGATCATAATGAACTGTATATCACATGAAAACTTGTGATGTTGATGAGTGTAATCTGTCAAGTATTTTAGAGAGTTTAATTATGGGGCAATGCTGGATAAATCTGTTACTTTTCTATAAACAAATTATTTCTTAAAAGAACCAATGTGGCAGATTTTAATCTCCTAAAGAAAACAGAATACTCTTTTTCTGACAGAAAAAACTCATTATTTAATGAAAGCTAAAGTTAACATTACCTACCCTAGCACAGGCCAAGTGTAAATTTTCAACAAAATATTATACTTTACCAGTGCTTTCCTAGAGACTAACCTAATGAAAACAAAAATTATCATTAGCTTTATTCTCTGGGAATTTCAGGAACCATCTGTCATTAGAAATGTTATTCTACTTTTCAACTGTTACTTGCAGAAAAGTTAGCACAACAGTTAAATATATTAATATTTGAAAATTTAGCAAATATGAAAAATTTAATTGGTTCTATACCACATTTCACATTTGCCTATTTCTTCACACTTTCAGCGAGTTTCGATGCTTCTACATATTTGTTACAGAAAAACAATATATATACACCATAAAAATGTTTTTGTGATGGGAACAATTAACTATACACTGAAGAGGCAAAACAATATGGCCAGAATGCCTTTATGCAAATCAAAGCAACTGCATGTAAATGACAGTGTGTGTATGAAGGTCATGAAATGGTATAAATAACACCTGATACTGAGCAGTGTTATTCTTGTTCTTCAGATGGGAAAGGCAGTGGAGTTAAAGTGAGTTTGACAAAGGCAAAAATTGTAATGGCCAGACAATTGGTTAGAGCATTTCCAAGATGGCAAGGCTTGTGCGATTCTCATGGTCAGCTGTGGTTAGTACTTTCAAAAAGTGGTCCGAGGAGGGAAAAACCATGGACTGCCAAGCAAGGTGTGGACCAACCATGGCTCACTGATGCAAAGGTGAGCGAAGGCTATCTCATATAGTATGAGCCAACAGAAGGGATACTGTGGTGCAACTCGCCCATAATTTGAATGCTGGTGACGGGAGTAATGTGTCACACAACACACAGTACATTGAACCCTGCTGAAAATTGGGCTACGTAGCTGCAGTCCACTCCTTGTGCCCATATTAAGCTCAGTTCACTGTATAAAGTGCCTATAATGGGCATATGAGCATCAAAACTTGAATGATTGGAAGGTCGTCTGATCCGATAAATCTTGTTTCCTGTTGCATCATGTGGACAGCTGGGTAAGTGTCCATCATTTACTTGGGGAAGTGTTGGCACCAGGATGCACTGTGGGATGAAAACAAATCAGTGGAGGAAGTGTAATGCTTTGGGCAATGTTCTGCTAGGAAACCCTGGATCCAGTCATTCATGTGCAGGAAACTATGACATCTACCACCTACCTAATCATCATTGCAGACCAAGTATATCCTTTCATGGCAACAGTATATCCTTGTATTAGCCTTCTTTCAGCAGGATAATGCACCATGCCACACTGCCTAGATTGTTCAAGAATGGTCCATGAAACATGAGGAAGACCTCAGGTATTGCCCTGGGATCCAAATTCCCCAGACATCAATCCAATTGAGCATCTGTGGTTTGTGTTGGAACAGCATATCCGATCTGCAGTGGCTCAACCATGTAATTTACAAGAGTTAAAGATCTGCTAGTAACGTGTTGGTACCACATATCACAAGACACCTTTAGAAATCTTGTAGCATCCATGCATCACTGGGTAAGAGTTGTTTTGGCGGCACGTAGCGGACCAACATCATATTAGGCAGGTGGTCATAATTTTCTGCCTCTTCAGTGTATATATATACAGTCTACTAAACTAAAATAGTACACTAGTATTCCTAAAACTGAATGATTAACATGGATTAAAAATATCAGCACTTACCTAAAAATTCATTGAAACTACGAATTTCATTCTTTAGGCTGAACATGGTGAAATCTCCTGCATGTAAAAACACATCACCTGGTGGGATGAGCCTTTTTAAATTGAAATGTAAATTATGTGTATCTGACATACAAACAAACCTAACAGCATTTGGGAAAATAGGAGTATCACACTGTAATGTCTGTACTTTTTCAACTATTTGCAATGGTTTCAATTCATTCCAAGCAGCATTTGGGTGAGTGGTTAAATGATGACACTGGATCTTTGATTCATTTTCCATTGGTTTTAGAATGCTAAAAAGGAATATGAACTTAGTTACACAATGAAAACTTTCTGTTACAAAACCAATTTTATAACCATCTTAATAATTTTATAATTATTAATCATGTTTTCATAAAAGAACTAAATAGTCTATATGTTGAATGATATAATTTTATACAATTCTGAACTACAAATTACCCAATATGTATTAAGTATAACATTCAATGATGAAAACTGGAGTAATTATTCCACACAGCTGCTAATGGTCATCGTGTTGTCAGAATTGAGATGATGCAAGATAAAGTGGTAGTGAAAAGTTTTGCTCATTTTATTATGGTGTTTTCTTTTTAAATACAATTTATTTTTGTTTGTGAAGAAAAAAGTCTTTTTGCAGTTAGTACCGATAGAAATAGTGGTATGATTTTCATATTATGACAGACAAATATGAATTATGTTCAGGAAAAACAAAATGGCAACCATCAATAGCTCAGCTGGAATATTGCTAAAATTAGACAATGGTAAGGATGTTAGGCACTATTCCAGTAGGAATTAACTAATTATATATTTACTTTATTTCATGCAAAATTAAATAGCCTATGAGTGTTGATTTAATGGCAAGTGTTCTTTTCCCTTGAAGTTTTCCTTAATAGGTGAAGCTGCATTGGGAGAAGGGAACTGTACAAAATATGCATACTTAGTTAAAAACAATATGATCTGAAAAAAATTATAAATTTGTTGAAATTACATTTTTGGCACAACTGTTATCTTCTGTTTGAAATAATTAGTTGAGAAAAATTATTCAGTAATAAATTATCACAAAAAAAGTCCTGTAGACAAGGAACATTTGAAATAATGAGTTGAAAAAAATTGGTTGTCCTGAGTGGGATTCGAACCCAGATCTCCCAGAAACATGCAAGGCATCTTAATTACTAGATACCACCGAGGAGCTGACCAACTCTTCAACCAAGTGATACATAAGCCTTTCTGTTTGATTCACCAGTGACACAATCTATTATCAGGAGTATATTATCTCGTTTTCAAAGAAAAGGATAATAGTTTAGCTTTGTTATCTGTCCATCTGTAGACATTGAACTTTTTTGTTAGAGATAAATTAAAAATTCTTTTTGTGTTGAATAGATATTGATGAAATATTACAATATGCACTTTCCGAATATCCCTATAGCTATAATTGTGCCCTCTAAAGGTGGAAAAATTTAAAAATCCCAAAATTTCAAACTAATATTGCAAACAATGTATTTATGCTATAAATTTGAAATTTTTTGCTGGTGGAATGTGAAGGACACAAAGTTTCCATTGCCAACAATGGGTTGACCCCTTAGCTCCAGAGGAGGTCAGAAAACGCACCTTTTTAGTTTTCGCTGATAACTGTTTGTTTTTAGAGATCAATGAAAATTTCTCTTTGAGTTAGATAGGAATTGATGAAATATTATGATTCACACTTTTAAATCATCCAAAAACTATAATTATGCCCTCTAACAATGGAAAAATTGGCATATTCTAAATTTTCAAACAAATATTGCAGACAATATATTTAAGCTAGAAATTTTAAATTTTGGTGGTGGAATGGGAAAGTCATGAAGGTTTCCATTGGCAACAATGAATAGTTTATATAATGCTGTGAGTGTGAGTGACAAATATTACTACCATCAAATATGTGGTGGCTTGGCTGCCCAACTCCTGATAATAGATGGTGCCAATGGTGAATAAAACAGGAAGGCTTATTTGTCACTTAGTTGAAGAGTTGGTCAGCTGCTTAGTGATCTAGCAGTTAAGATGTCCAGCATGCTTCTGGGAGACCTGAGATCAATTCCCAGACAGAACAACCATTTTTTTTCCAACTTATACTTTCAAATGTTCCTTGTCTACAGGACTTTTCCTGTGATAATTTATTACTGAATATATTGTATTGACCTCTTTTCATATATAATACATCCTTATACACTATACAAGGTATAATAGACCAAATAACAATACAAATAGAGTTACTAGTATATTGGAGGCTGGTATTTAGCTTTGCATGATATTACAATAGCGGATCGATGTTTCATATAGTCAGTGCAATGACTCAAAAATCGGATATTGTCACATCTGTTGTGCCCATGTGCCTATATGACGCCACTTGATGTCGTAGCATGGCCACGATGTCAATTTTGTGAAGTTATTATCAGGTAAATAATCTCAGGACTTTGTGTTTTCAATAAGTTGTCCTTTCAAACTGTAATTTCTTCAGTTACAATTTAAAGCAAAACTTAGAGCAAAGAAGTGCCTACCATTACCATCAGGATCAACACTCAAGGAATAAATTTCAACAATAGCCAAACATCATCATCCTCAAGCAGCCATGGGCTATGGAGGTCCAACCAGACGGTGCAATTTAGTTCTCCAAGCAAGTCTATCCTGAGCTACATCTACTGCATCTGGCCACTGCACACCAATTCTAACAAGATCCTGTTTGACATTGTCTGCCCACCACATTTTAGGTCTCCTGCTCTTTCTCAGGCCTTTAGGCACACTGTTCATAACCCTATTTGCTAATTTATAATTATCCATACGAGCAACATGGCCAAACCAATGGAGTCTCTCTCTGCACAATATGCTGCTTAAAGGAGGTTGCAAACTCCTTTGCCTAACCTCATCATTACTTAAAAAGTTGAACCACCTAATGTCCAAGATACTGCATAAGCATCTGGAATCAAAAGCATCTAGTTTCCTGTTATCTTGTTTACAAAGTGTCCAAGTTTCACTACCATAACTAACCCTAGAAAGAACCAAACTACTATACAGTCTAATTTTAGTTTTTAGGTGTATACACCTATTTCTCCACACTCTCAATAGATTCTTAAAAGTCCCGGCAGCAATCCCTATTCATCTGTTAATCTCATGCCGCATGTCAGGCTAGAGGCATTTTTAGATTTTTTTTTTTGTTCAGGCTGTGTATATTTATTTTGGATTTCGCCAAAATAGTCATATGCTACGGGGAGGCTCTCTCTCCCGACATCTGGAAAGTTAATTGCAGTAGCAGCCAGGGAACGGCTAGCGTCCGCTGGCAAGTGACCCGGGTCCCTGAGGGCTAACGGACGCCCAGATGGTGAGGCATAGAAAAGAAAGGAAGAAAGGGTTTGGCAACGATGAAGAGAGAGCCGGTCTAGTTTCGGAAGGAGACGGACGCGAATTGTTAAAGCTGTGAAATGCCGACTGGTAATAGCGGCATTGGCTCTGTAAATACAGCTGAACAGGCATAGTAAGCTGGTGTTGTTGTAATCCATGTAATTGAGCATATGTCCTCGTCCAGCAAGTACGTTGGAAGGTTAAATAAATCTTTGTTATTTTTAAGTAAAGCCTGAAGTTGGACTAATTTATTGGGGAGGAGCCTCAGTATCGAGTCTCTGCAATTGTGAATAAACCGCGTTGTTTTTATCCGAAAGACTCTTTCACCCGTCGCGTATAGCGATCGAACCGAGGGACCGACAAACGAAGAGTTAACATCACAAAGTGGCGCAGTCCGACAGTACGCAACAGCGGTGAAAGTAGCGACGAAGGTGACGGAAGAGTGCCGACATCCATTGTGAGCTGACCAGAACAAGGCTGATACTGCCAAGAGTGTCCTGCGGTGTGCTTCAGGCGATAGAATAGCTGTGAAGGTACCTGAAGAATCGTGCATCACGTTCGAACTGTGGAAAAAGCTGTGAAGGTGACGGAAAAGTTCAACATCCACTGGGAGCTGACTGACGCAAGGCTGATACTGCCAAGAGTGTTCCGACCGTGTGCTTCAGGTAGCAGATTGACGAGGCGGTTCGTTCCTGTCATCACATCGGAGGTAAGTATCCTCTTACTCTAGGGGCGAGTAGTTAGATACGGCAGAGGCCTGTACGAGCTAAAATGGAGCTTAGGAGCGGTCGCGATAGGGAAAGGGATGAGTTAAGACGAGGCTTCACAGAGAGGGATAGCGCGCAGGATGGTTATTCAGGGAATGATCTGGGAGGCGAGGAGGTGACAATAGACAGAGAGTCTGATGCTGCGATAGACATGAGAGGGTTGAGGGATTATGACAATGACAACGATATGGATATGCTGCAGAGCGGGACCAGAAAGCAGAGAGCTAAAGAAAGGATTGGATATGATTTTGAATTAGAGAGGATGAGGTTAGAGATGCAACTGAGAAGGGAAGAGAGAGAGGCAGCAGAAAGGGAAAAGGAGAGAGAGGCAGCAGAAAGGGAAAAGGAGAGAGAGGCAGCAGAAAGGGAAAAGGAGAGAGAGGCAGCAGAAAGGGAAAAGGAGAGTGAGGCAGCAGAAAGGGAAAGAGAAAAGGAGAGAGAGGCGGCAGAAAGAGAAAGAGAAAAGGAGAGAGAGCATGAGTATAGAATGCTGGAACTGCAAATGAGGAATGCAAACGAGGAGAGGGGTGATGGGCGAACGGTGGCAGTATCTAGTAATCCAGCAGATGCGCGGCTGGCTAATTATATAAAATTATTGGGAAATATGTTAGCTGGAAGCCCTAAAAACCCTGAAGAGGTGATAAATCTCTTTGAGACAGCGGAAAGGGGATTTAAGATATATGAAGTACCAGAGGTGTTTCAAGGCAAAGTCATCATTTCTTTTTTAGATGGTAATTATGCAAATCACGTTTTTCGAAAATTAAGTGCAGAGGATTTTGTTCATTATAAGAAAGTTAAAGAGGCCGTATTAAAAGAGTTTAAGCTCACTCCCTCTGCGTACAAGAGAATGTTTGAAACTATCACGAAAGAACCGAATGAGTCATACAATCAATTAGCCTCGAGGCTCAGAAATAGCTGGGATTACTACGTCCGCAGTAGGAAGGTGACAAAATTTGAGGAGCTTATGGACCTGATAGTGTCGGATAAATTACGTGATAGCCTTCCTCAAGACACCCATGCTTACGTAGTACAGAAAGAGGCAGAGTCATGGGCAAAAGCAGACGAAATAGCCACGTGGGCAGAAATCCATCTAGCCAGTGTAAACGGAACGGAAGAGGTCCTAACTTTTAAAGAGGTAAGGCATAGACATTATGCAGAACGTGTTGTTTCCCCCCAGCAGAGGATAGACTCAGAGAGAAATTATGCGAGCAGAAGGTATCAATCGGCAGTAAATTTAGCTGAATGTAGAAATGTCCCAAAAGTAAGGAGGTGCCATAAATGTAGATCTGACGAACATTTGATGAAAGATTGCCCACTGAGAATTGGGGACCGTGAGAACCGAACTCAGGTGTACCAAGTTAGCACCTTGGATCAGAATTCTAAAGATGTTTGTGAGGCAACAATAGGAAGGGTTACGACACATACAAAGCCAAGTCCAAGCAGTCAAGTAATGGGACAGGGAGAGATACGTATCCCAGTAGATTATGAAGAGGTTCGAATCAGATGTGGCGACCAGACAGCTAGAGCAGTCGTGGATTCGGGGGCAGAACTGACAGTAATCAGAAAGGGGATGCTGAAAGAAGAAAAGCACCCGGTAAAAGACCATCTGTTGTTGCATGGGCCGTTTGGTGATGCCATAAGGGCAGAGGTAAAAGAGCTGCCTTTAAGTTTGATTGATGGTACAGACAATAGCACTGTGAGTGGCGGAGAAATTAAAGTGCTATGCGCAGTAGTAGCAAAGCTGCGGAAGGAGGTACTTCTGAGTGTGGAAGCATATGGTAAGTTAATTAGAAAGAAGGAGAGAAAGCCTGTAACTGGTAACCTCAGGAGGAAAATCCACGAGCCGTGGGCCAATAGAGGAAGCTACTATGAAAGAGGTAGAGAAATTCCAGTTAGTAACAGGGAAATATATGCTCCATGGAGACCGTCCAATCAGCGCCATCCTATCTCCCAGCCCAAACATGTGCAGCGATCTGTCAGACTCAATGTCTACGATGATCAAAATTATTTAGGGGAGGGAGCGAACATGGCAATTGGAGGTAACAATGGGTCAGGCCGACGCCAATGTCGACGACTTTCAGCCTGTAGAGTCTGAGGGTACGTACGGGAAGGTGATATCTAAGTAGTCACGAAAGGTGTGCATAGCCTTTCACATGGGAGGTCACCTGTGGACGAATGAACACCGCCAGTATGGCATACCTTCGTCAAAGACAGTTATTAGTGACATAATTAATTTATAAACTGTGTACTCTCAGGCAACTACTTTAGTCAACAGGTTTTTTATTGTTTGAAGCAAAAAGAATATCTAGACTCAGTGCACCAGTATATACCTAGGGGTTATTTTATATTTAAGTGTAGTGTACATAGATGTGTAAAAGATGTGCCAATTCGCAGAGAATTTATAGAATTCATGAAGCAACTTAGAACTCTATCTTGTGGCATTGAACTCTAAGATTAATGCGAAAATGAACTCTGTTTTTCAGCATTCAACTTGACTTT
>JAWZYU010000207.1:177200-184700 GCA_038380435.1 Ryuthela nishihirai | reverse complement strand
AATAGCTCTGGTAAAATCTTTAGGAACCATGCCTTTACCATAAAAGATATTAAGAATTTCAGTCATCCAAGTGGTAACCGAAACATTCCCAGCTCTAAGCATTTCCGTAGTAATTTCATCTACCCCTGGGGATTTATGTAGTTTAAGTTTAGAAGTAGCCAAAATAACTTCAGATTGTGTTATAGGGCCAACATTAAAGCCACCAATGCATCTATCATCATTGCAAACAATGGGAATAGAACTAACTGCATTGTTTAGAACATCACTGAAATGCTCAGCCCACCTAGCCATGACAGAATCCTCCCCTTCTATAACCTTACCTTGTTTATCCTTCAATCCCTGTATACCTGTCCGTTTTCTACCACACAAAACGTTAACTATCTGGTACAGCTCTCTGCTGTTGTGCTGTCTAACTGCTTCCTCGGCTTTGTCAGCCAAACCGTCAAGCCAAAGATTCTTATCATCAGCTAACTGATCTTTTACACGTTTATTAAGTTCTCTGTAATGCTTTCTATTAGGACTAGTAGGGTATTGATTGAAGACATTCCTGCAGTTCTTCCTTTCTGAAATAAGCTCAAGTGCCTTATCACTCAGATAATTCTGCCTCTTCTGCTCCTTTTTTCCTAAAAGAGTACTGTTAGTGTCCAAAAAAGCCTGTTTAAAATGATCCCATTCATCCTCAACTTCAGTAGTAAACATACCATGACTGTCATAATGACTAAGTAACCTATCATGGTAAGCTTTGGCTATAACTGGGTCTTTCAAAGCTTCAGTATTAAAAGCAAATTTTTTAACCCTAGCACAACACTTTTTAAGTTTAAGTTGCAAGACACTTTTAACAAGGTAATGGTCAGATCCAATTTCAGCTCCCTTATATCATCATCATCATCATCATCATCCTCAAGCAGCCATGGGCTAAGGAGGTCCAACCAGACCGTGCAATTTAGTTCTCCAAGCAAGTCTATCCTGAGCTACATCTACTGCATCTGGCCACTGCACACCAATTCTAACAAGGTCCTGTTTGACATTGTCTGCCCACCGCATCCTAGGTCTCCCCTTCTTTCTGAGGCCTTTAGGCACACTGTTCATAACCCTATTCGCCAATCTATAATTATTCATACGGGCAACATGGCCAAACCAACGGAGTCTCTCTCTGCACAATATGCTGCTTAAAGGAGGTTGCAAACTCCTTTTCCTAATCTCATCATTAGTTACAAAGTTGAACCACCTAATGCCCAAGATACTGCGTAAGCATCTGGAATGAAAAGCATCTAGTTTCCTGTTATCTTGTTTACAAAGTGTCCAAGTTTCACTACCATAACTAACCCTAGAAAGAACCAAACTATTATACAGTCTAATTTTAGTCTTTAGGTGTATACGCCTATTTCTCCACACTCTCCATAGATTCTTAAAAGTCCCAGCAGCAATCCCTATTCGTCTGTTAATCTCATGCCACACATCACCATTATCTGTTACATAGCTCCCAAGATAATTAAACTGTGACACCTGCTCAAGACTGCAACCATTCAGATTAACTGAATCACAGCCTGCCTGACCAATTTTCATCACTTTAGTTTTCTCTCTGTTTATAACCAAACCTACTCTACTACCAGTCTCATCAACAGCTCGAATGAAAGAGTTCATCTCATCAACATCATTTGCCAAAAGGGCTAAATCATCAGCATAATCTAAATCAGAAATTTTCGTATCTCCAGCCCATTTAAGGCCAAAATCTTTCCCTTGAAGTGAATTTCGCATAACATAATCAATAACCAAGCTAAAGAGAAAAGGAGACAAAATGCACCCTTGTCGAACACCAGAAGTAATGCTAAACCAATTGCTACAAGCCTTACCAACTCTCACACACGACTCAGTGTTATTATAGAGAGCTTTCATAATGTTAACTAACTTGTCTGGTATACCATATGATCTCACAATCAACCACAAATTATGACGATCAACAGAGTCGAAAGCCTTTTTGAAATCAACAAAGCTAGCAACCAAAGGTTTCTGAAACTCTAAACATTTCTCAAGAATCTGCCTAAGTGAAAATATCTGATCTACACATCCCCTACCACTTCTGAATCCACATTGCTCATCACGCAATTGCCTGTCAACCAGATTCTTAATTCTATTAAGCACAATCATGGAAAGAACTTTACCTGGAACAGAGAGTAGGCTGATACCCCTATAGTTATCAGAAGAACTGCGATCACCTTTTTTGAAAATAGGGATAACAATAGCTCTGGTAAAATCCTTAGGAACCATGCCTTTATCATAAAAGAGATTCAGAATTTCAGTCATCCAAGTGGTAACCGAAACATTCCCAGCTCTAAGCATTTCCGTAGTAATTTCATCTACCCCTGGGGATTTGTGAAGTTTAAGTTTAGAAACAGCCAAACTAACTTCAGATTGTGTTATAGGGCCAACATTAAAGCCACCAATGCATCTATCATCATTGCAAACAATGGGAGTAGAACTAACTACATTGTTTAGAACATCACTGAAATGCTCAGCCCACCTAGCCATGACAGAATCCTCCCCTTCTATAACCTTACCTTGTTTATCCTTCAATCCTTGTATGCCTGTCCGTTTTCTACCACACAAAACATTAACTATCTGGTACAGCTCTCTGCTGTTGTGCTGTCTAACTGCTTCCTCGGCTTTGTCAGCCAAACCATCAAGCCAAAAATTTTTATCAGCAGCTAACTGATCCTTTACAAGTTTATTAAGGTCTCTGTAATGCTTTCTATTAGGACTAGTAGGGTGTTGATTAAGGGCATTCCTGCAGTTCTTTCTTTCCGAAATAAGCTCAAGTGCCTTATCACTCAGATAATTTTGCCTCTTCTGCTCCTTTTTTCCTAAAAGAGTACTGTTAGTGTCCAAAAAAGCCTGTTTAAAATGATCCCATTCTTCCTCAACTTCAGTAGTAAGCAAACCATGACTGTCATAATGACTAAGTAACCTATCATGGTAAGCTTTGGCTATAACTGGATCTTTCAGAGCTTCAGTATTAAAAGTAAATTTTTTAACCCTAGCACAACACTTTTTAAGTTTAAGTTGCAACACACTTTTAACAAGGTAATGGTCAGATCCAATTTCAGCTCCCCTATATGCCCTGGTATTTCTAACAGAACTAGCCCATTTGCTGTTAATTAATATATAATCAATCATATTCCTATGCAGCCCATCAGGTGAAACCCATGTGTATTTATGTATGTCGCGGTGTTTGTAATAAGTGTTAGTTATTCTGAAACCATTGAGTTTACTTACCTGTAGGAGACGTTGCCCATTGCCATTGCAGCTACCAATACGAAAAGGGCCTATTACTCCTCCCCAAAGGTCAGAGTCAGTACCAACTTTGGCATTGAAATCACCAAGAACAAGGGTAATATCTCCCTTCTTGACAGAATTCAAAATATCCTGAAGTTGTTCATAAAACCTATCCTTCTCACCCTCATCGGCATCCTCAGTGGGGGCATAACAGCAAATAACATTCAGGTCTTTAACGCTTGTCTGAAATTTTGCTGGAAGAAACCTTTCATTAATGCACTCATATCCTAGAAGAGCATCACTAGCGTGTCTGCTGAGAAGCAGACCTACGCCTTGGTGATGCTTATTGTCGTCCCTCCCTGAAAAGAGAAATTTAAGATTATTTTTAAGAATCTGACCTTTATCTGTCCATCTGGTCTCTTGCAAGCCGAGAATATCTAAATTATAACGGTGGAATTCTTGTGTGAGGACATCAAGAGAAAATGCTATGTGCAGAGTCCTCGCATTCCAACTACCTATGGAGAGAAAATGGTTAATAGGATGTTTAAAGAAACTATGTTTATTGAGAGAGGGAATGCCGACAATATCAAACAGCCCCCTAATCGCAGACATGGGGCAAAGACCCGTTCCCCCACCACTAAAGGCTGAAGCCATCTACACTGGAAGACTTCCTCCAATGTAGAATTTGACGATGCCAATAGAAGCAAAGAGTTCAGGTGCCTGCGATGACCTCTGCTCAGGATTATCCACCAGCTGATAAACATATCCTGTGAATCTATTCACTTGGGGCTGTCAACCCACAAACAAACAGAAAACATAGCCGAAGATTTTCCCTCCACAGAAGCCCACCAGTGCAGCAAAATCAGGATCCATAATCAAGCTCAAAGCCATATATCTGTCCAGTCCAGTGGGTTTATATGGTCAGCACCAGGACCCTGTGTGGTTGACCACTCCTCAGCAGGGTAGAAAAAAAAAGAAAAGTAGCCATAGTTGTCCAGATCAGTAGGCGACACTAATCTGGCTGCCCTCCCCTTCCGTTCACTTCCACAAGAGAGTATCTCTTTTGAAAGGTACTAACGGTCTGCACCACGAGAAGGTGGGGTCGGACATTAGGTGCTAGGCCTGGCCGGTTCTATGCATCATCACAGGGGATTGGTGCATAGCTATCCTTCCAGTGACTACCTAGCTACCATTTACAGACCTTGATATTAATACCCCTTTTCAATTAAGCATGAAACGGAAGATTTGAAAAAAAAAAATGATCAAAAGTAATAGCTTTTAAATGCAATAGACACAAAATTCATGTGCAACACAGGATTGACGCTTTATATGTTAGCTTTTTTGTTTCAGTTATTTCTCCCGACCTACAGAACCCCTCCCGTTTCTTGTTTAAAGTTTTTTTTCTTATTAGTACGTCAATCAACGAAGTTACATAAAGTAGTTGATCATTTTAAACATGCTTTTTTGGACACTAACAGTACTCTTTTAGGAAAAAAGGAGCAGAAGAGACAGAATTATCTGAGTGATAAGGCACTTGAGCTTATTTCGGAAAGAAAGAACTGCAGGAATGTCCTTAATCAATACCCTACTAGTCCTAATAGAAAGCATTACAGAGAAGTTAATAAACGTGTAAAAGATCAGTTAGCTGCCGTTAAGAATCTTTGACTTGATGGTTTGGCTGACAAAACCGAGGAAGCAGTTAGACAGCACAACAGCAGAGAGCTGTACCAGATAGTTAATGTTTTGTGTGGTAGAAAACGGACAGGTATACAGGGATTGAAGGATAAACAAGGTAAGGTTATAGAAGGTGAGGATTCTGTCATGGCTAGGTGGGCTGAGCATTTCAGTGATGTTCTAAACAATGTAGTTAGTTCTACTCACATTGTTTGCAATGATGATAGATGCATTGGTGGCTTTAATGTTGGCCCTATAACACAATCTGAAGTTATTTTGGCTGTTTCTAAACTTAAACTACATAAATCCCCAGGGGTAGATGAAATTACTACCGAAATGCTTAGAGCTGGGAAAGTTTCGGTTACCACTTGGATGACTGAAATTCTGAATATCTTTTATGATAAAAGCATGGTTTCTAAGGATTTTACCAGAGCTATTGTTATCCTTATTTTCAAAAAAAATGATCACATTTCTTGTGATAACTATAGGGGTATCAGCCTGCTCTCTGTTCCAGGTAATGTTCTTTCCATGATTGTGCTTAATAGAATTAAGAATCTGGTTGACAGTCAATCGCGTGATGAGCAATGTGGATTCCGAAGTAGTAGGGGATGTGTGGATCAGATATTTTCACTTAGGCAGATTCAAAAAGGCTTTCGACTCTGTTGATCGTCATAATTTGTGGTTGATTGTGAAATCATATGGCATATCAGACAAGTTAGTTAACATAATGAAAGCTCTCCATAATAACAGTGAGTCGTGTGTGAGAGTTGGTAAGATTTGTAGCAAATGGTTTAGCATTACTTCTGGTGTTTGACAAGGGTGCATTTTGTCTCCTTTTCTCTTTAGCTTGGTTATTGATTATGTTATGCGAAATTCACTTCAAGGGAAAGATTTTGGCCTTAAATGGACTGGAGATACGAAAATTTCTGATTTAGATTATGCTGATGATTTAGCCCTTAAGGCAAATGATATTGATGAGATGAACTCTTTCATTCGAGCTGTTGATGAGACTGGTAGTAGAGCAGGTTTGGTTATAAACAGAGAGAAAACTAAAGTGATGAATATTGGGCAGGCAGGCTGTGATTCAGTTAATCTGAATGGTTGCAGTCTTGAGCAGGTGTCACAATTTAATTATCTTGGGAGCTATGTAGCAGATAATGGTGATGTGCGACATGAGATTAACAGACGAATAGGGATTGCCTCTGAGACTTTTAGGAATCTATGGAGAGTGTGGAGAAATAGGCGTATACACCTAAAGACTAAAATTAGACTGTATAATACTTTGATTCTTTCTGGAGTTAGTTATGGTAGTGAAATTTGGACACTTTGTAAACAAGATAACAGGAAACTAGATGCTTTTGATTCGAGATGCTTACGCAGTATCTTGGGCATTAGGTGGTTCAACTTTGTAACTAATGATGAGGTTAGGCAAAGGAGTTTGCAACCTCCTTTAAGCAGCATATTGTGCAGAGAGAGACTCTGTTGGTTTGGCCATGTTGCCCGTATGAATGATTATAGATTGGCGAATAAGGTTATGAACAGTGTGCCTAAAGGCCTCAGAAAGAAGGGGAGACCTAGGATGCAGTGGGCAGACAATGTCAAACAGGACCTTGTTAGAATTGGTGTGCAGTGGCCAGATGCAGTAGATGTAGCTCAGGATAGACTTGCTTGGAGAACTAAGTTGCATGGTCTCGTTGGACCTCCGTAGCCCATGGCTGCTTGAGGATGATGATGATGATGAACTCTGGTTTGGCCTTGGACAGCTCCAGATCGCAAACAAGATCATTCTTTTCTTCTTCGGTGAGAATGTGTGGCACAGATGATGCACTTTGGCAGATGTATGGATCATCATTAGACACCATAGGACCTGTCACGTCCCTCTAATTTTTTTATTTTTATTTATAGTTGCGTTTTATTGTATTTTTGTTATTGTAAATATTTTTATGTATTAAGTGTGTTCTTGGAAGTGCTATTGTGGGAATGTGACTCATGGATGTTGTTTTTGGGTTTGAACTGGCTACCTTCATGGGTTGATGTGTCTGAGAAGCCTTTTATGGCGTTTCTACAATTAGCCTGGAGCCAGAGTGCCAGGGCAGGAGAGGAGCCTAGCAATAAGGAAACAGCAGTCTTGAGCGTAGTGGTCAGACAGGAAGGATGTTTGAATATGCGTCAAGGGATGCCGCTCTTACTCAAACAAAACCCTTAAGTAGAGGGTACGATTCTATGTGAGAATCAAGGATCTTGGTCAATCAAATACAGTTCTGTGGAACTGAAGTGCATTCTTAGTGAACCATGGTGTAGGCAAAGGTTAAATATCCTTTTGCCTATTTTGAGGTTGGTAAAGCGAGAATCTGCAAAGTGCGGTCCTTCACCTCATTGCATAATTGTTTGTAACAGCAAAGCAGCAAAGACCTATAGAGTCGAGAGCATTCCCAGCATGTCATTGTATATAGTGTGAATAAACTGTGTCGTCTCTATACAACTCTTGTGCGTGAATTGTTGGACATATTTTTATACATCACTTGATGCAGCAAGTCTGAGGCATGCGTATAT
>JAWZYU010000207.1:0-177000 GCA_038380435.1 Ryuthela nishihirai | reverse complement strand
TCTGATTTTAGAAAAAACCGGATGCAAAAAATGTTCTTTCTTTTAAAACTTCGCTAAGGACAACAAAATTCATTAACCTTAAGATTAGTTTTGATTTTACAACACAATCGACAAAGATAAATGCATGATTCTCCAGGAGTATGATATTCCTTCCGTACTTTCCTTCGCTATTTGAAAACAGGAAATGATATTATTTGAACCCTCCCGGCTGATTTTAAAGTATGTTCCACTTATTCATTCCATTGGATTGATGTAAAATCCATATTATGGACTCTCGAACACTGCAGGTGTTTGTTGTTTGCAGATGAGTCCAGATTTGCTCTATAGAGTTGATATGCATATTTAAAAGCCTAAAATTACTTACACGTAATTCAAACTAATTTTACACACACTATCGATTTCGCTCTTATAAATGGTGGCGTAAAATCAAGCATGATTTTCTCATATGAAAAAATGGAAATTTTAGGGTTAGAGAGGAGGTACTGCCTCGAAATTCATATATCTGTTTCCTCCACTGTCTTTAGTATAGAGTATTTATTTGTTACAATAGCAAAAACATTAAAGTATTTTACAGTAATATTAAAAACGAAATAATAGAGCGTATCAAAAAGACACAAGTTCTCGATTATAATTATTTTTTATGAATTGATTTCTAACTCTGAGCGATGTCTCCGATGGCTTCCTCTTGCAAGTTGTTGGATTAAAGGAAGGTACATAGTAAGGGGCCATCTGTGCCGAGGGAGACGGTTGAGATTCTGGATTTATGCTTCCCCGTATCTTAAGGTAAGAAAGCAGCGATGTTTCAGATACTTTCATTTTCTTTTCAATCTTCTGAATTCAAACTGAGTTATTCCCAAAAAACTACGTAAATATAAAAAGGATATAAGTACATTGACCACGTTATTTCAAACATGCACAATTCTAATCTATGAAAATCTAGAACACTATTTTAAAAGTATTATCACTTTCCTTCGGCAAAAGTAAGGAAAGAAGCGATGAATATATATTACTGAATATATCCCAAAACCAGGATAATTACGGTAATGCAAGAATTTATTTTGTGAGGGTTTCGTTGTTTTACCTCTGAGCAGCACTTTTTTGCACACCATGGGCTAAATGGCCAGGTCACATGGACCCCGAAGGCTCAGAGAAGATTGGGGGAGGGGACCCACTGGAATAGCTGTTGGGAGACAGATGGTAGTCTCCCGTCATGGCCATCCAGCGTGTTCTTTAACGTGCACAGGGTATGGCTCTCCCGCACACGGGACCACCAGCTTAACGTCCCATCCGATGGACGGCGGCCTTATCCAAGCCCATCGGTGTCCCCTACTGACCGTGGGCAAGGCGGGGAATTTTGCGGAGATAAATCTCAACGCTGACCCAGCTGGGACTCGAACCTGGGAACTACAGATTACGAGCCTGGCGCGCTACCGACTGAGCCACCCCCGCCCCTATTTTGTGAGGACTGTTTTGCATTTCTTTAAATGCTGGGCATGCTGAATAGAATTTAAAACTGACCTCAAGCATGCCACTGTTGTTTTACCTCTAAGTAGCACATTTTTCACACAATGAGCAAAATGGCCAGGAAAAAACACTGAAAAACCTTCTGAAGAATAAAACCACTAGAAGAATTATGCGCAAAATTAATTAAATAATATAGCTTTCGTTTAACAACACGCTATTCGAGAGAATGAAATCTACAGTGGTTGGATGAACCTTTCTGGCACACGTCGGCAAGGATCAGGAAGACGATGTATGACCGAGGAGCGAGAGGATCGCCAATTGCGATGCATGGCATGGCTTGACAGATTCGAGACTATAATGACAAAGCAAAGGGACTGGAAACAGGTAACACACCGAATACCTACCAGGCGGACGGTAAACAATAGGCTTTTACAGTTTTCATTGCGAGTCTATCGTCTGGCACTTCGTTTGCCCCTAATATCTGTCCACACGCAAGCACGTCTTCAGTAGTGTTGCCTCAGACAGAACTGGTGCACACACCCAGCGCCTGCGACATCGTTATTCAACTCCAACACCTGGTGTCTTGGGGTGGGGTGCCATTATTCGGACATCTCGGTCAGAACTGGTCATCATAAGGTGATCTCTAACTGTGCAACGATATGTTATCAACATTTTGCAGTAAGTGGCTTTCCCATTTGTTCAGCAGCATCCTTTTACCGGCAAGATAATTCATGTCCCCAAACAGCCCGCATTAGTATGCAGTATCTACACGAGCAAAACGTTCAGGTACTACCATGGCCAGTACGATCGCCGAACCTTTCACCTATTGAACACGTCTGGGAAATGTTAGGCAGACAGCTCTAACACCCAAAAGCTGACGATGAAATCTTCCTACCGAAAGGTTGAGATCAGCTCTGCTTGTTCGACCAACTTATATACCCCTCAGCACACACAAATAAAAACATTTCTTCTATACTATAGTGCAGTGGTTCTCAACCTTTTATGCCTCACGTAACTCCTGAAAACGTGTATGTAACTAGCGTACCCCTTGTTTAAATAGATAACACTATAGTTATAGTATGGGTTGGGTTGTTTTACCTCTGAGCGGCACTTTTTTGCACACCATGGGCTAAATGGCCAGGTCACATGGACCCCGAAGGCTCAGAGAAGGTTGGGGGAGGGGCCCCACTGGAACAGCTGTTGGGAGACAGATGGTAGCCTCCCGTCAAGACCATCCAGCGTGTTCTTTAACGTGCACATGGTATGGCTCTCCCGCACACGGGGCCACGGCTTAACGTCCCATCCGACGGACGACGGCCTTTCCAAGCCCATCGGTGTCCCCTCCTGACCGTGGGCAGGGCGGAGAATTTTGCGGAGATAAATCTCAACGCTGACCCAGCTGGGACTCGAACCTGGGAACTACAGATTACGAGTCTGGCGCGCTACCGACTGAGCCACCCCCGCCCCAAAAACACTAAGAAATGGTCTATTATTTCAGGAATATCCCGGTCCCATTCTTCCCTCCCACACTTTTTCATCTGACGGCCCTTCCATCATCAAGCTGCTAAACTGCTACAGATTATAAAGCGTACGCAAACAATATTCTGACTTTTTTTTGAAAACTGATTTAATCTCTACCATGCCTGGCTCAAACTGCAGGTAGCAGGTAGTGAAGTGAAAGGAATAACATTGATTTGAATAGTCTATTTAAAATGTCGGCCGTTTCTGCTTTTTAATTAGCTTTTGAAAGCAAAAAAAAGCCTTATTCCGGATTGACCCCATGACATATATAACCAAAAGAAAAGCCTGCTTCCGGAATGCAAAAAAGAAAATGCTATTTCGTTTAGCTCTATTAATGGCTAAACAATTCGAGGCTTAGGAGAACCTTAATGTGCTTTTTTTAAAAATAGTATACAAAAAAAAATGGTACTCCTCTTCGGAAATTTTAAAAGGAAATTTTCTCTTCTATCAGAAAACAGTAAAAGCACCAATTGCACCAATTTAGAGTGGGTTCTGCTTATTCACTGTACAGAAGGGAAAGCATTAATTGATGTAGACAGCATATTATGGACTCAAGAACATTAAAGGTGTGAGTTGTTTTCATATGAGTCCAGATTTCCTCTTTAGAGTGATTTAGAATGTACAAGCATCTGATAGGAGAGAGAGAAACATTCTCAACCATCTAACATCATTGAAAGTGACAACTATGATCATGGTTGTGTGATGGTTTGAGCAGTCGTTTCTTTGGCTGTACGTACCGATCTCTATGTGCTTTAAAGGAGCACTAGAATTTCAGAAATATAGACATAATATCTCATGGCATATGAATAGGATATTAGTGATGTGGCATTCTTATGACTCCCGTACGAGATCTTATGCAGGAGCAATGAGAAAACATCCATGTTGTGCAAAACATTGCCGCTCAGAGGTAAAAAAACCGAACAACCCAATGAGAAAACGTTTCACCGTAAAAGACGTGCCATCCATTCGAACAGTATGTCTCGAATTATCTGCAGGTTGTAAAATTAAACCGAATGGTTATAAAATTAGACTATTTTTATGTATGTTATCTTAAATTAAATTTTAAATGTTAAATAAATAAATACCCCCTCAAGCAGCTGCTTGCCACAGAGGTCTGACAGGAGCCTGTCAGTTTATATGCCAAAGTAGAAGATCTGAGAGGATGGCAGGACCGTTTCGACTGAGGTTTTTTTAATTATGAATATTAATAAAGGGGGTGTGGTCTGTTATGTAATGATTACGTAATAATTACGTCATGGGGGGATTGCGTAATGGGGGTGGGGCCTGTGACGTCATAGGGGAAAGCACTAGTGGGAGATCCATGGGTTGGCAACAAACTACTAACATCGATGGGCTAGGAAAGGACGCCGTCTGTGGGCAATCTCCCTGTGCGTTAGAGATTTGTCCATCGATTTTTTTATGGCAAAGAAGAATGGTAGTGTATATGTGTATATTAGTGGGTAGGGGATCAAAAATACAGTTAGCCTAGTGACATATTCCGCATCACAAACTTTCAGTTAACACCTTTCTCGTATATATAATGTATAGTTGGCAATGCAGCCTTACATTCCATAGCCAGGCTCAAAATCTATAGTTCCCAGATTCTTGTATTAGCTAGGTCAACATTGAGATTTATCTCCGCAAAATTCCCCGCCTGACCTTGGTCAGTAGGTGTGACCGTTGGACTTGGAAATTCCGCCGTCAGTCTGATGGGACGCTTAGCCGTGGTTCTCTGTACATTAAGAAACATGCTAGGTCGCCTTGACGATAGGCTACCACATGTCCCCCAATAGCTCCCCAATGGATACCTTCCACTCAAAATTCTTTGAGCTCTCGGAGTCCTTGTGACATAGCCATTTAGTCCATTGTGCGCAAAATAGTCCTACTGAGAGAGAAAACAACGAAACAGAGAAAATAATTTGGAAAGAGAGATATCACCCTCCATGGATACCTTTACTCATTCTAAGAATTAAAAAAAGATAAAGTCGCTTAAAAAATATTCGAACATTATGGTTAATTACAGAATTTAGTAAAAATATCTGGCAACGATTTCTTTAGAAATTAGTGATCTGGCACCCTTCGTGTAAGTACACGAAGGGTGCCAGATCACTAATTTCTAAAAAAGGTGCCCATTCACTAATTTCTAAAAAAATGGTATTCTATAGAAGGGAATTGGGGATCACACTTAAAACCAAAGACATATTATTCTGTAGAGTTAGCAGACAGGTCGGTTACTTCTTCTAACCAAATATTTCCATCCTCATCTCTGGGTATGCTGAAGATCTTCATGAATGAGTTACCGATTTCTGCAAATTTCTTCGACACATGTGTTACATTAGTACGCTTGGCACCACGACTTTAGATTCTAATTGTAAACACTGTGAAAGGAAAGGGGAAAATTAAAAAAATCATTGGAAAATATGCAAATAAATAGACTTTGAAGAAAATAAAAAATTGCATTTAGAACACTCTTTCGTTATGATTAATTAAACTGAGAAAAAGCGATTTGCTATCTCAAATGAAAATGATTTTCCTTAGTCAAAATTCTATTTCAGCTGATTTTCGAAATATAAATTCGAAAGGATTATCTCTTCATTAATAAATTTTAGATGTAATGTGACGATGGTGATTTATAAGAAGAGATAAATTGCATATGTTTCTGATTTTTCCTTCTTGAGGAAAAGGCCTTATATCCATAAGGTTGAATATTGTAATATTTGCGTTTGTATGCTACTAATGCCTTATATCCATAAGGTTGAATATTGTAATATTTGCGTTTGTATGCTACTAATGCCTTATATCCATAAGGTTGAATATTGTAATATTTGCGTTTGTATGCTAGTAATACCTTATATCCATAAGGTTGAATATTGTAATATTTGCGTTTGTATGCTAGTAATACCTTATATCCATAAGGTTGAATATTGTAATATTTTCGTACGTATGCAAGTAATGCCTTCTTCCCAATAGCTTTTTACATTACCATGCATTCCAAAATTGTTATTCACTGCTGAAGTAGCATAATAAATAAATTATTTTATTTTATGACTTATTAAAATGCGTAATTTGGTGAAGTTCAGAAGTTTTAATCATAGAAATTTCATTATTAGCTAATTTTTTCCATTTTCCTTTCTTGGCATCGAAATAAGATCATAGGTTTGTCCTTATTCGGTGGCCTCTAGGGATATTTAGCTCGTTTCGAGAAAAAAAAAATAAATAAAAACGAGCTAATAGTTTGAATTTGTTATTTGTCCCTCTGTAGGAATAGAACTTTCTTCTTTTTAGAGATTTATTGAAAAGTATTTTTGGGTTGAATAGGTATTGATAAATTATTCCGATGTGCATTTTCAGAATCCCTATATTTGCGCCCTCTAACGTAGGAAATTATGAAAACTGCAGAATTTGAAACTAATGTTGCAAGAGATTTAATTATGCTAGAAATTTGACATTTATGTTATGAAATATGAATAATTTTTTTGATATAAATTGAAAATTTTTTAGAGTTCAATGATTATTGATAAACTGCTATGATTTAAAATTTTGGAAATTCCAAAAACCAATATGTTTATATTACAACACAAATTTGTCCCTTCACTCCACGAATGGTGGGTAACCGCAAAAATTTTGAAAAAAATATTTTTTTTAATTGAATGTGCGCTAACGAACTATGACGATTCATAGTTTTCGGTCGTTCAAAATCCTTAATTTAGTTTTTTTTGAGAATGCTAGGTGTAGAAAACGGTAAACTTGAAATAATATTGCAAACGAAATTGATCACTAATTTCTAAAAATATCGTTACCAAATATTTTTTCTGAATTCTGTAATCAACCGTAGTGTTCGGATATTATTTTGAGCGACTGTGCCATTTGACACCCATTGAAATTCTGGTAGCAGTATTACCTCCAATCACATCAGGCATTTTAGGTCAATTTAACACCACCTATATTTCCTGTTTACGTTACCTTTTAAGAATACTTTGCTTGTATTTGTTAAACACTTTGCATTTGTAAAACACTTTCAAATACGGAAAAAGCGATAACCCCAATATGAACAATGGTTTGGAATGGCTCTAAGAAAAAGATTCCAGAGACTGGATTCTATACTATAAATGCCACGTGATTCAAGCAAAGTTAGGTGTGGGATTTGTAAATGCAATATCAGAGCAAAGCGAGGAAAATTCTTACCTTCAATAACAATAGATGTAAGAAACATGGGTGACGCGAAATCAATTTGATTACGGATTCATTTATTAAAAAGGGATTGTGCCACCAAAAGCTACGAGGTTGAACTGCAGTAAGCTTGGGTATAGCGGTGCCGAGCCATGGGTGTTGTTGTTTTTCTCCTGAGATCCTGCCATCCTCACAGATCTTCTGCTATGCATATAAACTGACAGGCTCTTGTCAGATTTCTGTGCCAAGCAGTTGCTTGAGGGGGTATTTATTTATTTTCTCTCGTTGGGATTGTTTAGCAAGTTAAGAAGTTATAGTGGAATAGCAGTTTTCACAACAAGTACAGTCTTAATATAAGGGGAGGTAGAGAAATATTTGGACAACAGCTACCACAAGATTTATAAAAAGAAGTAATACAATATCATATTGCTCGTTTATTCTAAATTAATGATATCATACCAGTAGAGTGCTACATCACGGATGTATCTCTGCGATATGTCCAAAGTTTGAAAATTAAATTTTACCCTGAATTCATACTTAATGGACATTTGTATCGTCTCTATTTCTTCTTATCACATATTTAATTCATTACGTCAAAATAAATTTCCGTTTGCTAATTTAGCTGTTAAAAGGCCCATTAATCATGATTTCAACACATAATGGTAATATGTCGAGCCACTAGCATCGACCAATGCCATTTTTTTGTCCACTCTAAAGGAGTTTCGTTGAAATGGAGATTGTGGCAACACGGAAAGTAACGCACTTAGCGGACAAAAATTGCTTTTTCAGTTTTCATGTTTTGTATAGAATTTTTAATGCTCTTTCTTGTGAAAGAGAGTGCATGGTAATAACAGACTTTTTTATCTACATTAGTTTTAATCAGAGAGAAAAATTTTACTTTTTTCATTTATTCAGTTCACTACCTTAGGAAAAAAAAAATAACACTATAAAAATTAGAGCTAAGAAATAGACATGCTACTGCTTCTTAGATGTTGGCCTAGTTCCATATTTTATTTTGTTTCACTTTTTAAGTGTATATTTACTTTTCATTAAAGCTCTGAAATCATTTATCTAATTCCTCTTGTCATTCTTGAAACATCAAACATTAAAAAAATATAACACTCGAAAGCTGAATTAGAAACATTTCTATATAACAAATCGTAAAATTAACTATACGTAAAATGTTTTATAATGGTCAGTATTCTTTTGAACAGTCGAAAACATTCTGATCATTCACAAATTACGGGGCGGGGGTGGCTCAGTCGGTAGCGCATCATAATCGTAGGTTCCTAGGTTCGAGCTCCGCCTGGGCCAGCGTTGAAATCTATCGTAAAATTCTCCTCTCTGCCCTCAGTCAGTAGATGGAAACATCAGTCATCGACGTGTCATCGAATATTCAGACTGTTCAGATGTTCGAGTGTCATCGATGGAAGATTTACGAAGATGACAAGATTACGAAGTTTTCCTCGATGTCTGATGATATTCTACAGAAGGGAATTAGGATCACACTTAGAACCAAAGATATGTTATTCTGTAGAGTTGGGTTGGGTTGTTTTACCTCTGAGCGGCACTTTTTTGCACACCATATGCTAAATGGCCAGGTCACATCGACCCCGAAGGCTCAGAGAAGGTTGGGGGAGGGGACCCACTGGTACAGCTGTTGGGAGACAGATGGTAGCCTCCCGTCAAGGCATCCAGCGTGTTCTTTAACGTGCACAGGGTATTACTCTCCCGCACATGGGGCCACGGCTTAACGTCTCATCCGACGGACGGCGGCCTTTCCAAGCCCATCGGTGTCCCCTACTGACCGTGGGCAGGGCGGAGAATTTTGCGGAGATAAATCTCAACGCTGACTTAGCTGGGACTCGAACCTGGGAACTACAGATTACGAGCCTTGCGCGATACCGACTGAGCCACCCCCGCCCCTTCTGTAGAGTTAGCAGACATAGATCAGTTACTTCTTCTAACCAAATATCTCCATCCTCATCTCTGGGTATATCAAAGATAATTCATGAATGAGTTACCGATTAGTGCAAATTTCTTCGACACATTTGTTACATCAGTACGCTTGGCACCACGACTTTAGATTCTCATTGTAAACACTGTGAAAGGAAAGGAGAAAATAAGTAAAATCATTAGAAAATATGCAATTAAGTAGTCTTTTAATGAGATAAAAAAATTGCATTTTGAACACTCTTTGTTATCACTAATTAAGCTGAGAAAAAGACATTTGCTATCTCAAATGAAAGTGATTTTTCTTAGTCAAAATTCTGTTCCAGCTGATTTCCGAAATATAAATTCCAAAGGATTATATCTCTTCGTTAATAAATTTTAGATGTAATGTGACGATGGTGATTTATTAGAAGAGATAAATTTCATATGTTTCTAACTGATCTTCTCTTGAGGAAAAGGCCTTATATTCAAAAGTTTGAATATTGTAATATTTGCGTTTGTATGCAATTAAGGCGTTCTTCGCAATACTTTTTTACTTTACCATACATTCCAAAATTGTTATACACTTCTGAAGTAGCATAAAAAATAAATAATTTTATTTTATGACAGATTAAAATGCGTAATGTTGTGAAGTTTAGAAGTTTAAATCATCGAAATTTGATTTTTAACTAATTTTTCCCATTTACCTTACTTGACATCTAAATAAGATCAGAGGTTACAGTCGCTCAAAAAAAGTATCCGAACACTATGGTTGATTACAGAATTCAGAAAAAATCTGGCAACGAATTTTTTAGAAATTAGGGATCTGGCAACCTTCGTGTACAGTCACTAAAAAAATCCGTGTACGTACACGAAGGTTGCCAGTTCACTAACTTTTAAAAAAATCGTTGTCTGATATTTTTTCTGAATTCTGCAATCAACCATAGTGTTCGGATATTTTTTGAGCGACTGTACCTAACAATGAAGGTAAGCTTTTTACGGAAAAAAGTCACTAGACATAAATTGAAGATCTCGGTCAGAGTATAATATTAATCTAATTTTTAAAGAATTATGGAAGCTATAATATTTAACAATAGACGTTATCACACACCACACTTCCAAAACATTTTCCCCGAAATTGGTGAAAACTTCAAAACAAACTGTAAGGCGTTGTTTGCCACGCTACGCAAATGTGCAGTATGCCAATCTCATTTTCATGTTCCTTGTCAGTTCATGCCATCGAGCCATTGTAACTGCCATTGTATTCTTGTTCATCCGTATCGTTTTTCTACTTTTCCAGCTGCTGCAGTCAGTATGGATACTTCAAATATGGATTTCGAGGTCGCTTCAGTTTCCAGGTGAGTGTACTTTATTATATTTTAAATATTAGATTTGAGTACTATTGCTGTATGTTTTAGGCTTAGAAAAGTGTAATAAGTTAAACGTAGTGATTATGGCCACTTAAATTTAATTTCATATTAAACCATTTCATATTAAACCACAAGATGGTGATTATAGGTTAACCTATCTCCATTTTTAATAAAATTATTTTAAGTTATATCTCGATTAAGTTACCCTAAAGTTTCTATTCAATAATATCTATCCCATAAGTCCCTAAGGGAGTAAATCCTCTCCAAGCGTTAGCTAGCTATCAAAATAAAATATCCCCTCAGCAGCTGCTTGTCATAGAGGTTTAACAGTAGCCTGTCTGTTTATATGCTATAATACAAAGTTTGTGGGGTTCAATGTTATGGCTGAACCTCAGCAGAAAAACAAAACAGACATCCATGCCTTCCCCAGGCTCAAACCCAAGTCATTTTTTTCAGAAACCAAGCATGAAACCAGGCATAAGTAAACAAGCCTATCATTGATAGCCTTCCCAAAAAATTATTAAGTGGATATCATGAAATCAAAGTCTATTAAATGTTTTGCTCTGTGTTTTAAACATATTCGGTACACCATAGGTACTGTGGGTGTTGTTGATAACAGACTAATCTTCAATACCAATTCCTTCAAGTGCCATAACTGGCACATGAACCAATCATTTCAAATTATTTAAACTGCTGTTGCTATTTTTTTTGGCAAATTTCGTTTTTTTTTTTAAATGGATGAGCATTTATTGAATATGAATTTCAAGTGCTCTTTCGTATCAATTATGTAGTGTCACAAACTATTTTGTTGTTAGAAACAGTACACAAGCAGTGATGTGGGTAGACACATTATTCAGTGGTAGCCTCTTAGATGTAATTGCATTGAATAAAATAGTGTCTAAGCAAATATTCATCTTTTATGGCTTTTTAATATAGTAGTTTGAATTTTAGCATAAACTAAATGTGACCTGTTAGTAATTGGCAAATCTGTTAGTAATATTTCAATAAACTAAGATTTGGGATATCAAGTAATGTGTATATAATACTTTTAGTGTTTAATTTTACGATTTCAAGGATTTTTTAAATATTTGTGAATTGTTATTTGAAGATTAATGATTTAATATTTTTTTCCAGTATTGAGGCCAAGGTACTACTTTTGTAGCTGTTTTCTCACTAATTTTTAATACAAGCTAATGTATCTCAACCAATATAGTATTTACCCTTCAGAGTATGCTGGATGTTATTTGGAGAGAAGAGACAATACAACTTAAATGTCTTAATATTTATTTTAGGTTTTATAATGGCTTGTAATTTATATACAATTTACACTAATCATCCAGTTAGCATAAAATTGTTTGAATAAAACTATAAAATTGGGGGAAAAGATGTTTTTGAAAATACTGTAAAGCTGTTTGTTATATATATTGCTATGTTACCAGCCATGGTGAGTCGCGGACACTGATCAGCTTGGAAAGCCACCGCCCATTGGATTCCACGTTAAGGCCGTGTTCCTGTGCTCGGGTGAGCCATATCCTGTGCACATTAATGAACTGGATGGTGTTGACAGGAGGCTACCATTTGTCTCCTAACAGCTGTTACAGTGGGTTACATATCCCAACCTTCTCTGAGCCTTAAGGTCCTTGTGACCTGGCCATTTAGCCCATTGGGTGCTAAAAGTGCAACTTAGAGTTGAAATAACCCAACTTGATATCATTAATTTGCGGTATATTGCTAAGTTGTCATTGCATGTTTGCTATTTATTGCCAAGTTTTTATTGCATATTTGCTATATATTGCTTAGTTCAGGGGTGGGCAAATAGCGACCCGCGGGCCACATTCGGCCCTCTAAGAGTTTTTTGTGGCCCGCCAAGACAGTCAGAAAAATCCGCCTTGAACCGAGATTTCCTTCCCGTGGGCGACCGAAGATTCGTCTCGTATTTTCCACTACGACGGCCACGTCAATACGCATGCGCAGTGTAGATACGAAAACAATTGCCCACCCCTGGCTTAGTTGATATTACATGTTTGTTATACATTGCTAAGTTGATATTACATGTTTTTTCTTTTTTGTTGTTGAAGTAAACATATGCTATATATATTGTTCATTCTTTCTTTTAGGATTATGCAGTATGGAGCAACCACGTATAAGTGGTATGTCTTCTGCCATTTCAAGGAAGCTCCATCAGGCTGAACAGTGTGATCGTCTGATCCTGTAAAAGCAAATGTTGCTGTTTATGTAGCAGGATATGTTGCAAAATGAACATGTGCAATGTTTAATTTCAATGCATGTCATCAATTACTATTTGGTGACAAAACTTTAACTGAGAAAGAGTTTGATGATGTGAAAGTAGGGTTAACATATCCTTCAGAAACATTAGCAAGGGCAAATTGCATCATGGGTGAGAAATTTCTTTCACAGTTTCCAACTAATGTTCACGTGAAGACTAAATTAATAACTCAAGGAAACAGAACATGAAAATTTTCTTGTGGTTTGTGTAACTTGAGGTATGGGCAAGGAGTGTCTAAGTATGGGATTACATAGTGTCAGCTTATGGGCAAGGAGTGTCTAAGTATGGGATTACATAGTGTCAGCTTATGGGCAAGGAGTGTCTAAGTATGGGATTGCATAGTGTCAGCTTATGGGCAAGGAGTGTCTAAGTATGGGATTACATAGTGTCAGCTTATGGGCAAGGAGTTTCTAAGTATGGGATTACATAGGTTTCATTCCAATGCGCTAACTTTCCATGTTTAGAGGGCGCTCCAGTCGCTCAGTTTGCATTACGCTTATGGAAGTTAGCTCTCGTCTCCCTTAGACACTCCTGGTACTAGCATCCCTTCACGTTTGGGTCATGAATTCAGGGACACCCTGTATAAAGGCCACGTGATTCAAGCAAAGTTAGATGTGAGATCTGTAAATGTAATATCAGAGCAAAGCGTTCTTAATTTCAATAACAATGATGTAAGAAACATGAGTGACGCGAACTCAATTTGATTACGGATTCATTTATTAAAAAGCGATCGTGCCACCAAAAGCTACGAGGTCGAACTGCACTAAGCTTGTATATTGCAGTGCCGAGTCCAGAGTAACGCATGGATGTTTGTGTTGTTTTTCTGCTGAGATCCTGCTATCCTCACAGATCTTCTACTATGACATTTAAACTGACAGGCTCTTGTGAGATCTCTGTGCCAAGCAACTGCTTGAGGGGATATTTATTTATACACTCTCGTTGCGTTTGGTTAGCAAGTTAAGAAGTTATAGTGGAACAGCAGTTTTCACAACAAATACAGTCTTAACATAAGGGAAATGGAAAAATAATTCGACAACAGCTACCACAAGATTTATAAAAAAGACGTAATACAATATTGTTTTGCTCATTCAACATAGAAGACAGCATTGGATAATGGAGAGTGGTATATCACGGATGTATCTCGGCGATATCCCCAAAGTTTGAAAAATAGATTTTACTCCTAAATTCATACTTAATGCACATTTGCATCATCTCTATTTCTTCTTATAACACATTAAATTTCCTTTTCCTAATTTAGCTGTTAAAAGGCCCAATAATCATGATTTCAACACATAATGGTAATAGGTCATATAGTTATTTTATTGTCCGCTCTAAAGGAGTGTCGTTGAAGTACAGTTTGTGGCAACACGGAAACTAAGGAAAGAAGGCCAAAAATTGCCTTTTCAGTTTTCATATATTTTGTATAGAATTTTAAATGCTCTTTCTTGTGAAAAAGAATGCATGGTAATTACAGAGCTTTCTCTTCTACATTAGTTTGAATCAGATAGAAAAATTTTACTTTTTTCATTTATTCAGTTCACAACCTTAGGTAAAAGAAAAATAACACTATAAAAATTAGAGCTGAGAAGTAGACATGCTTCTCTTTCTTAGATGTTCACCTAGTTATGACATGTTCCATATTTTATTTTGTTTCACGTTTTAGGTGAACTTTTAGGTTATATATACGGAATATCTTATTTCGTCACCAGATCATTTCTCTCATCATCATCATCATCATCATCATCATCATCATCATCATCATCATCATCATCATCAAGCAGCCATGGGCTACGGAGGTCCAATCAGACCGCGCAGTTTAATTCTCCAAGCATATCTGTCCTGAGCTACATCTGCTGCATCCGGCCACTGCACAACAATTCTAACAAGGTCCTGTTTGACATTGTCTGCCCACCGCATGCTAGGTCTCCCCCTCCTTCTGAGGCCTCTAGGCACACTGTTCATAACCCTATTCGCCAATCTATAATTATCCATACGGGCAACATGGCCAAACCAGCGGAGACTCTCTCTGCACAATATGCTGCTTAAAGGAGGTTGCAGACTCCTTTGCCTAACCTCGTCATTAGTTACAAAGTTAAACCACCTAATACCCAAAATACTGCGTAAGCATCTAGAATCAAAAGCATCTAGTTTCCTGTTATCTTGTTTACACAGCGTCCAAGTTTCACTACCATAACTAACCCTAGAAAGAACCAAACTATTATACAGTCTAATTTTAGTCTTTAGGTGTATACGCCTATTTCTCCACAATCTCCATAGATTCTTAAAAGTCCTGACAGCAATACCTATTCGTCTGTTAATCTCATGCCGCACATCACCATTATCTGTTACATAGCTCCCAAGAAAATTAAACTGTGACACCTGCTCAAGACTGAAACCATTCAGATGAACTGAATCACAACCTGCCTGACCAATTTTCATCACTTTAGTTTTCTCTCTGTTCATAACCAAACCTACTCTACTACCAGTCTCATCAACAGCTCGAATGAAAGAGTTCATCTCATCAACATCGTTTGCCAAAAGGGCTAAATCATCAGCATAATCTAAATCAGAAATTTTCGTATCTCCTGCCCATTTAAGGCCAAAATCTTTCCCTTGAAGTGAATTTCGCATAACATAATCAATAACCAAACTAAAGAGAAAAGGAGACAAAATGCACCCTTGTCGAACACCAGAAGTAATGATAAACCAATTACTACAAGCCTTACCAACTCTCACACACGACTCAGTGTTATTATAGAGAGCTTTCATTATGTTAACTAACTTGTCTGGTATACCATATGATCTCACAATCAACCACAAATTATGACGATCAACAGAGTCGAAAGCCTTTTTGAAATCAACAAAGCTAGCAACCAAAGGTTTCTTAAACTCTAAACATTTCTCAAGAATCTGCCTAAGTGAAAATATCTGATCTACACATCCCCTACCACTTCTGAATCCACATTGCTCATCACGCAATTGATTCCAGATTCTTAATTCTATTAAGCACAATCATGGAAAGAACTTTACCTGGAACAGAGAGTAGGCTGATACCCCTATAGTTATCACAAGAACTGCGATCACCTTTTTTGAAAATAGGGATAATAATAGCTCTGGTAAAATCTTTAGGAACCATGCCTTTATCATAAAAGTTATTCAAAATTTCAGTCATCCAAATGGTAACTGAAACATTCCCAGCTCTAAGCATTTCCGTAGTAATTTCATCCACCCCTGGGGATTTATGAAGTTTAAGTTTAGAAATAGCCAAACTAACTTCAGATTGTGTTATAGGGCCAACATTAAAGCCAACAATGCATCTATCATCATTGCAAACAATGGGAGTAGAATTAACCACATTGTTTAGTACATCACTGAAATGCTCAGCCCACCTAGCCATGACAGAATCCTCACCTTCTATAACCTTACCTTGTTTATCCTTCAATCCCTGTATACCTGTTCGTTTTCTACCACACACAACATTAACTATCTGGTACAGCTCTCTGCTGTTGTGCTGTCTAACTGCCTCCTCAGCTTTGTCAGCCAGGCCATCAAGCCAAAGATTCTTATCAGTAGCTAACTGATCCTTTTACACGTTTATTAAGTTCTTTGTAATGCTTTCTATTAAGACTAGTAGGGTACTGATTAAGGACATTCCTGCAGTTCCTTCTTTCTGAAATAAGCTCAAGTGCCTTATCACTTAAATAATTCTGTCTCCTCTGCTCCTTTTTCCCTAAAAGAGTACTGTTAGTTTCCTAAAAAGCCTGTTTAAAATGGCCCCATTCTTCCTAAACTTCAGTATTAAGCAAACCATGACTGTCATAATGACTAAGTAACCTATCATGGTAAGCTTTAGCTGTAACTGGGTCTTTCAGAGCTTCAGTATTAAAGGTAAATTTTTTAACCCTAGCACAACACTTTTTAAGTTTAAGTTGCAAGACACTTTTAACAAGGTAATGGTCAGATCCAATTTCAGCTCCCCTATATGCCCTAGTATTTCTAACAGAACTAGCCCATTTGCTGTTAATTAATATATAATCAATCATATTCCTATGCAGCCCATCAGGTGAAACCCATGTGTATTTATGTATGTCGCGGTGTTTGTAATATGTGTTAGTTATTCCGAAACCATTGAGTTTACTTACCTGTAGGAGACGTTGCCCATTGCCATTGCAGCTACCAATACCAAAAGGGCCTATTACTCCTCCCCAAAGGTCAGAGTCGGCACCAACTTTGTCATTGAAGTCACCAAGAACAAGGGTAATATCACCTTTCTTGACGGAATTCAAAATATCCTGAAGTTATCCGTAAAACCTATCCTTCTCATCCTCATCAGAATTCTCAGTGGGGGCATAACAGCAGATAACATTCAAGTCTTTAATGCTTGTCTGAAATTTTGCTGTAAGAAACCTTTCATTAATGCACTCATGTCCTAGAAGAGCATCACTAGCATGTCTGCTGAGCAGCAGACCCACGCCTTGGTGATGCTTTCCATCCTCCCTCCCTGTAAAGAGAAATTTAAAGTTATTTTTAAGTATCGCACCTTTACCTGTCCATCTGGTCTCTTGCAAGCCTAGAATATCTAGGTTATAGCGCTGGAATTCCTGCATGAGGACATCAAGAGAATAATCTCTATGTAATGTCCTCACATTCCGCGTTCCTGCAGAGAGAAAATGATTAGTAGGATTTTTAAAGAAATTAGGTTTATTGAGATTGGTAGGGCCAACAATATCAAACAGCCCCCTGATCGCAGGCATCGGGCAAGACCTGTTCCTCCTCCGCTAAAAGCTGAAGTCACCGATGCTGATAGGAACTACAGGCACCACCTTTTCAAGTGGACGTTTTCAAGAGCCGTATGGCCTGCCTGAGACACATTACTCCAGTTTAGGCTTGACGATGCCCAACTAGCTAAGTAAGGTTCAGGTACCTGCGATGGCCTCTGATTAGGATTATCCACCAGCGCTGATATAAGGTATCCCATGCCTCTGTTCACTTAGAGCTGGCAACCCAGAAGCAAACAGAAAACACAGCGGCAGATTCTCCCTCAACATAGGCCCACCAGTGCAGCAAGTCCAGGATCCATAATCAAGCTCAAATCCATAAACAAGTCCAGTCTAGTAGGTATAAATGGACAGCACCAGTACCCTGTGAAGTTGACCACTCCTCAGCAGGGTTAAAAAAAAGAAAAAAGTGGCCATAGATGACCAGATCAGTAGGCCATACTGAACTGGCAGCCCTCCCCTTCCGTTCCCTTCCAAAAGAGAATATCTCTTTTGAAAGGTACTAACGGCCTGCACCACGAGAAGGCAGGGTCGGACATTAGATGCTAGACCTGGCCGGTTCTGTGCATCATCACTAGGGATTGGTACACAGCTCTCCTTCCAGTTTACGCCTAGCTACCATTTACAGGCTTCATTTCTCTACGTGAGACATTTAACACTAAAAATTTCTTCACCCTCAGGAAATTAAAATACCGGTCATAATAAATACAGTTACATGCCTTTTTGGTGCTACTCTATTTCTCGCGTCCTATAAAAGTATCAGCAACATAATTTAAGAATGATCTGATCCTTAGAGTAAAAACAAATTTATTTTTATTCAAGCTGTAAACATGAATCCTTCAGGGAATATAAACCAAATTTCAGACAATCTGTGGTATTATTTACATGGAAACAAATGCCAGACAAATTTGTAACACAGAAAAGCGATACGGTAAATAACAAAATAAGTCTCTAGTGACTTTCTATCGTTTAATGAATGATCGGTTATTATTTTCTGCTTGAATATTTTCATCAGATCTGTTATCATTTTTGGTAAATTCCACACTGGCAAGTTAAATGCATGAAATGTGATGGATGATCATTTAATTCCGAAGCTCTAGTTTTAGCTCCTTTGTTCAAGAACGTTATTACGGATTCATACGGATAAAAGACGAACTGATTTTAAATCCATCTTCGTATGGTTATTTACCTAGGGCCAGAAGCACTTCAGAATAGAGATTATTATTCAATAGACTGTTAGTGTTGCTTTTCTACCATACATTTGTCTGATGGTCGTGTAACTTGACGATGAAGAACGAAAGGAACACATCCGTTTTATTCCATATGTCATAGTCTCTTTCACATATCTGTGATTCTCATGGAATAATCAGATGTGTAGATGGCTAATCAGATGTGTGATTCTCATGGAATAATCAGATGTGTAGATGGCTGAATTCAGTTTTTTTGTGTTTTATGAACTTTGTGATAATTCCAACTCATTTTGAATTTTTTGAATACATATTCGTGTATATTACCTTTAAGAAAATTATACATATAGGATATCATTATACAGGGTGTCTCAAAAATATTGGTACAAACTTTTAGGGGAGGTAGATAACATCTAAAGGAATGAGAATTGCATAGGAACCCATAACCGGAAACGTCACCGTAAGTCAATAGGCGGCGCTGTTCATCAGTGCGCTAGAGGGGAAATTTTGGATTTCCTCATTTGAGCGGTAGTCGGCTTACAAAGAACATGCAAAGGTATTCGAACAGGGAGGGGAGCTGGCAGACATGCACTTAGTGTATGGAATAGCTGAGCGCAACGGATGTATCAAGAACGCTTCTCACACAGACATGTACCGGGCCACCGTTTGTTTGCGCGTGCGCATCAAAATTTGTGCGATTATAGGTCAAACTTCGAGCATCTGCTGTAACATTACGAAATGTATCATCTAGTACGCCATTTGTAATAATTATGTCCAATAAATGTTTTCCCATTAATCACTGTCTTGTGTCCTTTCAGATCTTGTACCTCTGGTACCACTTTCCCATGACGTTTCCGGTAATGGGTTCCTTTGCTATTCTCATTCCTTTAGATGTCATCTACCTCCCCTAAAAGTTTGTACCTATATTTTTGAGACACCATGTATATGTATTAAAAAGATTTGTGAAATCCAATTAATTTTGGTTAGAAAGTTTTGTTAATGAAACCATAATCTTTTCACTTTAAAGAACCCATTGTACCCTGTTGCGGAAATCCACAATCAACCCTCATTTACTTAATAATATGCTGATATTACCTCAAATTTTCACTGTGGCTTACAGAACACAAAGTGTACAGTCGCTCAAAAAAGTATCCGAACACTCTGATTGATTACAGAATTCAGAAAAAATATATGGCAACTTCTTTAGAAATTAGTGATCTGGCAATCTTCGTGTACAGTCAGTCACTCAAAAGATTATCCGAACACTGTGGTTGATTACAGAATGCAGAAAAAAATATCTGGCAAAGATTTTTTTTTAGAAATTAGTGATGTAGCAACCTTCGTGTACAGTCATTCAAAAAAGTATCCAAACACTATGGTTGATTACAGAATTCAGATAAAATATCTGTCAACGATTATTTTAGAAATTAGTGATCTGTCAACTTTTTTGAGCGACTGTATGTTATTCTCCAAGGAGTTGATCAAAAATTCTTGCACTGTTTCAGTCCAAATCTGATCATCCTCTCTCTGCCTAACAGATGTCATTATCGTGGTCAACGGCTTAGTGTCTTTTCAAGCTAGATCTAGATTTCTAAAAATATTTTTAGCTTGAAACATTTTATTGCTCAAAATTTATCGTTTTTATCAAATCAACTGGCTTTTTTCCGTTTCATTTTTAAAGTCTTAATCACTTTAAAAGATAAAATTCTGGCACTTTCGTGTAGTTGCCAGGTCACTAATTTCTAAAAAATACTTTGCCAGATATTTTTTCTGAATTTTGTAATCAACCATATTGTTCAGATACTTTTTTGAGCGACTGTACATCTGTTAGCTAGAGAGAGGATGACCGGATTTGGGCTAAAACAGTGCTACGAAATTATGAAGAACTCCTTAGAGATTAACGTATATGGAGATAGGTGTTTAATTATGAACATCTCCTTGGGGAATAACGTATATGGAGATTGAGGTGTTTAATTATGAACATCTCCTTGGGGAATAACGTATATGGAGATTGAGGTGTTTAATTATGAACATCTCCTTGGAGAATAACGTATATGGAGATTGAGGTGTTTAATTATGAACATCTCCTTGGGGAATAACGTATATGGAGACTGAGGTGTTTAATTATGAACATCTCCTTGGGGAATAACGTATATGGAGATTGAGGTGTTTAATTATGAACATCTCCTTCGAGAATAACGTATATGGAGATTGAGGTGTTTAATTATGAACATCTCCTTGGGGAATAACGTATATGGAGATTGAGGTGTTTAATTATGAACATCTCCTTGGGGAATAACGTATATGGATAATGAGGTGTTTAATTATGAACATCTCCTTGGAGAATAACGTATATGGAGATTGAGGTGTTTAATTATGAACATCTCCTTGGGGAATAACGTATATGGAGATTGAGGTGTTTAATTATGAACATCTCCTTGGGGAATAACGTATATGGAGATTGAGGTGTTTAATTAAGAACATCTCCTTGGGGAATAACGTATATGGAGATTGAGGTGTTTAATTATGACCATCTCCTTGGCGAATAACGTATATGGAGATTGAGGTGTTTAATTATGAACATCTCCTTGGGGAATAACGTATATGGAGATTGAGGTGTTTAATTATGAACATCTACTTGGGGAATAACGAATATGGATATTGAGGTGTTTAATTATGAACATCTCCTTGGAGAATAACGTATATGGAGATTGAGGTGTTTAATTATGAACATCTCCTTGGGGAATAACGTATATGGAGATTGAGGAGTTTAATTATGAACATCTCCTTGGAGAATAACGTATATGGAGATTGAGGTGCTTAATTATGAACATCTCCTTGGGGAATAACGTATATGGATATTGAGGTGTTTAATTATGAACATCTCCTTGGAGTATAACGTATATGGAGATTGAGGTGTTTAATTATGAACATCTCCTTGGGGAATAACGTATATGGAGATTGAGGTGTTTAATTATGAACATCTCCTTGGAGAATAACGTATATGGAGATTGAGGTGTTTAATTATGAACATCTCCTTGGAGAATAACGTATATGGAGATTGAGGTGTTTAATTATGAACATCTCCTTGGGGAATAACGTATATGGAGATTGAGGTGTTTAATTATGAACATCTCCTTGGAGAATAACGTATATGGAGATTGAGGTGTTTAATTATGAACATCTCCTTGGAGAATAACGTATATGGAGATTGAGGTGCTTAATTATGAACATCTCCTTGGGGAATAACGTATATGGATATTGAGGTGTTTAATTATGAACATCTCCTTGGAGAATAACGTATATGGAGATTGAGGTGTTTAATTATGAACATCTCCTTGGAGAATAACGTATATGGAGATTGAGGTGTTTAATTATGAACATCTCCTTGGGGAATAACGTATATGGAGATTGAGGTGTTTAATTATGAACATCTCCTTGGAGAATAACGTATATGGAGATTGAGGTGTTTAATTATGAACATCTCCTTGGAGAATAACGTATATGGAGATTGAGGTGCTTAATTATGAACATCTCCTTGGGAAATAACGTATATGGATATTGAGGTGTTTAATTATGAACATCTCCTTGGAGAATAACGTATATGGAGATTGAGGTATTTAATTATGAACATCTCCTTGGAGAATAACGTATATGGAGATTGAGGTGTTTAATTATGAACATCTCCTTGGAGAATAACGTATATGGAGATTGAGGTGCTTAATTATGAACATCTCCTTGGGGAATAACGTATATGGAGATTGAGGTGTTTAATTATGAACATCTCCTTGGAGAATAACGTATATGGAGATTGAGGTGTTTAATTATGAACATCTCCTTGGAGAATAACGTATATGGAGATTGAGGTGTTTAATTATGAACATCTCCTTGGAGAATAACGTATATGGAGATTGAGTTATTTAATTATGAACATCTCCTTGGGGAATAACGTATATGGAGATTGAGGTGTTTAATTATGAACATCTCCTTGGAGAATAACGTATATGGAGATTGAGGTGTTTAATTATGAACATCTCCTTGGAGAATAACGTATATGGAGATTGAGGTGCTTAATTATGAACATCTCCTTGGGGAATAACGTATATGGATATTGAGGTGTTTAATTATGAACATCTCCTTGGAGAATAACGTATATGGAGATTGAGGTGTTTAATTATGAACATCTCCTTGGGGAATAACGTATATGGAGATTGAGGTGTTTAATTATGAACATCTCCTTGGAGAATAACGTATATGGAGATTGAGGTGTTTAATTATGAACATCTCCTTGGAGAATAACGTATATGGAGATTGAGGTGTTTAATTATGAACATCTCCTTGGGGAATAACGTATATGGAGATTGAGGTGTTTAATTATGAACATCTCCTTGGAGAATAACGTATATGGAGATTGAGGTGTTTAATTATGAACATCTCCTTGGAGAATAACGTATATGGAGAGTGAGGTGTTTAATTATGAACATCTCCTTGGAGAATAACTTATATGGAGATTGAGGTGTTTAATTATGAACATCTCCTTGGAGAATAACGTATATGGAGATTGAGGTCATAATTATGAACATCTCCTTGGGGAATAACGTATATGGAGACTGAGGTGTTTAATTATGAACATCTCCTTGGGGAATAACGTATATGGAGATAGAGGTGTTTAATTATGAACATCTCCTTGGAGAATAACGTATATGGAGATTGAGGTGTTTAATTATGAACATCTCCTTGGGGAATAACGTATATGGAGATTGAGGTGTTTAATTATGAACATCTCCTTGGAGAATAACGTATATGGAGATTGAGGTGTTTAATTATGAACATCTCCTTGGAGAATAACGTATATGGAGATTGAGGTGCTTAATTATGAACATCTCCTTGGGAAATAACGTATATGGATATTGAGGTGTTTAATTATGAACATCTCCTTGGAGAATAACGTATATGGAGATTGAGGTATTTAATTATGAACATCTCCTTGGAGAATAACGTATATGGAGATTGAGGTGTTTAATTATGAACATCTCCTTGGAGAATAACGTATATGGAGATTGAGGTGCTTAATTATGAACATCTCCTTGGGGAATAACGTATATGGAGATTGAGGTGTTTAATTATGAACATCTCCTTGGAGAATAACGTATATGGAGATTGAGGTGTTTAATTATGAACATCTCCTTGGAGAATAACGTATATGGAGATTGAGGTGTTTAATTATGAACATCTCCTTGGAGAATAACGTATATGGAGATTGAGTTATTTAATTATGAACATCTCCTTGGGGAATAACGTATATGGAGATTGAGGTGTTTAATTATGAACATCTCCTTGGAGAATAACGTATATGGAGATTGAGGTGTTTAATTATGAACATCTCCTTGGAGAATAACGTATATGGAGATTGAGGTGCTTAATTATGAACATCTCCTTGGGGAATAACGTATATGGATATTGAGGTGTTTAATTATGAACATCTCCTTGGAGAATAACGTATATGGAGATTGAGGTGTTTAATTATGAACATCTCCTTGGGGAATAACGTATATGGAGATTGAGGTGTTTAATTATGAACATCTCCTTGGAGAATAACGTATATGGAGATTGAGGTGTTTAATTATGAACATCTCCTTGGAGAATAACGTATATGGAGATTGAGGTGTTTAATTATGAACATCTCCTTGGGGAATAACGTATATGGAGATTGAGGTGTTTAATTATGAACATCTCCTTGGAGAATAACGTATATGGAGATTGAGGTGTTTAATTATGAACATCTCCTTGGAGAATAACGTATATGGAGAGTGAGGTGTTTAATTATGAACATCTCCTTGGAGAATAACTTATATGGAGATTGAGGTGTTTAATTATGAACATCTCCTTGGAGAATAACGTATATGGAGATTGAGGTCATAATTATGAACATCTCCTTGGGGAATAACGTATATGGAGACTGAGGTGTTTAATTATGAACATCTCCTTGGGGAATAACGTATATGGAGATTGAGGTGTTTAATTATGAACATCTCCTTGGAGAATAACGTATATGGAGAGTGAGGTGTTTAATTATGAACATCTCCTTGGGGAATAACGTATATGGAGATTGAGGTGTTTAATTATGAACATCTCCTTGGAGAATAACGTATATGGAGATTGAGGTGTTTAATTATGAACATCTCCTTGGGGAATAACGTATATTTAGATTGAGGTGTTTAATTATGAACATCTCCTTGGAGAATAACGTATATGGAGATTGAGGTGTTTAATTATGAACATCTCCTTGGAGAATAACGTATATGGAGATTGAGGTGCTTAATTATGAACATCTCCTTGGGAAATAACGTATATGGATATTGAGGTGTTTAATTATGAACATCTCCTTGGAGAATAACGTATATGGAGATTGAGGTATTTAATTATGAACATCTCCTTGGAGAATAACGTATATGGAGATTGAGGTGTTTAATTATGAACATCTCCTTGGAGAATAACGTATATGGAGATTGAGGTCTTAATTATGAACATCTCCTTTGGGAATAGCGTATATGGAGACTGAGGTGTTTAATTATGAACATCTCCTTGGGGAATAACGTATATGGAGATAGAGGTGTTTAATTATGAACATCTCCTTGGAGAATAACGTATATGGAGATTGAGGTGTTTAATTATGAACATCTCCTTGGAGAATAACTTATATGGAGATTGAGGTGTTTAATTATGAACATCTCCTTGGAGAATAACGTATCTGGAGATTGAGGTGTTTAATTATGAACATCTCCTTGGAGAATAACGTATATGGAGATTGAGGTGTTTAATTATGAACATCTCCTTGGGGAATAACGTATATGGAGATTGAGGTGTTTAATTATGAACATCTCCTTGGAGAATAACGTATATGGAGATTGAGGTGTTTAATTATGAACATCTCCTTGGAGAATAACGTATATGGAGAGTGAGGTGTTTAATTATGAACATCTCCTTGGAGAATAACTTATATGGAGATTGAGGTGTTTAATTATGAACATCTCCTTGGAGAATAACGTATATGGAGATTGAGGTCATAATTATGAACATCTCCTTGGAGAATAACTTATATGGAGATTGAGGTGTTTAATTATGAACATCTCCTTGGAGAATAACGTATCTGGAGATTGAGATGTTTAATTATGAACATCTCCTTGGGGAATAACGTATATGGAGACTGAGGTGTTTAATTATGAACATCTCCTTGGGGAATAACGTATATGGAGATTGAGGTGTTTAATTATGAACATCTCCTTGGAGAATAACGTATATGGAGATTGAGGTGTTTAATTATGAACATCTCCTTGGGGAATAACGTATATTTAGATTGAGGTGTTTAATTATGAACATCTCCTTGGAGAATAACGTATATGGAGATTGAGGTGTTTAATTATGAACATCTCCTTGGAGAATAACGTATATGGAGATTGAGGTGCTTAATTATGAACATCTCCTTGGGAAATAACGTATATGGATATTGAGGTGTTTAATTATGAACATCTCCTTGGAGAATAACGTATATGGAGATTGAGGTATTTAATTATGAACATCTCCTTGGAGAATAACGTATATGGAGATTGAGGTGTTTAATTATGAACATCTCCTTGGAGAATAACGTATATGGAGATTGAGGTCTTAATTATGAACATCTCCTTTGGGAATAGCGTATATGGAGACTGAGGTGTTTAATTATGAACATCTCCTTGGGGAATAACGTATATGGAGATAGAGGTGTTTAATTATGAACATCTCCTTGGAGAATAACGTATATGGAGATTGAGGTGTTTAATTATGAACATCTCCTTGGAGAATAACTTATATGGAGATTGAGGTGTTTAATTATGAACATCTCCTTGGAGAATAACGTATCTGGAGATTGAGGTGTTTAATTATGAACATCTCCTTGGGGAATAACGTATATGGAGATTGAGGTGTTTAATTATGAACATCTCCTTGGGGAATAACGTATATGGAGATTGAGGTGTTTAATTATGAACATCTCCTTGGAGAATAACGTATATGGAGATTGAGGTGTTTAATTATGAACATCTCCTTGGAGAATAACGTATATGGAGATTGAGGTCTTAATTATGAACATCTCCTTGGGGAATAACGTATATGGAGACTGAGGTGTTTAATTATGAACATCTCCTTGGGGAATAACGTATATGGAGATAGAGGTGTTTAATTATGAACATCTCCTTGGAGAATAACGTATATGGAGAGTGAGGTGTTTAATTATGAACATCTCCTTGGAGAATAACTTATATGGAGATTGAGGTGTTTAATTATGAACCTCTCCTTGGAGAATAACGTATCTGGAGATTGAGGTGTTTAATTATGAACATCTCCTTGGGGAATAACGTATATGGAGACTGAGGTGTTTAATTATGAACATCTCCTTGGGGAATAACGTATATGGAGATTGAGGTGTTTAATTATGAACATCTCCTTGGAGAATAACGTATATGGAGATTGAGGTTTTTAATTATGAACATCTCCTTGGGGAATAACGTATATGGAGATTGAGGTGTTTAATTATGAACATCTCCTTGGAGAATAACGTACAGAAAAAGAGCATTTAAATTATTAAATCTTTCAAAAGACATTTCATTCCGTCAGGACCGGTGTTATTTATTTTGCATCCCAGAGCGAGCAGGGACTCTGCTGCCCCATTATCTAGGTCAAATTTTACATAATAATGATTAATTTGACTAAATATAATGTCATTTTAAAGAACAATTCAACTGTCAAACTTACTCGAGTCAGCTTTACTGCAGGTATGGTCATTAGTTTACTTGTAAAGTTGCCACCCTTAAAATAAAAATGCCATTTTAAAAATTACGTAGCTCAGGTTGCACGTGCTGTAACGCCGCCAAAGCATTTTGGATCTAAGAAACTATCAGACAATGTCAATGTGTATGCCAAAGGAAACCAACGTTTGCAGCTCAGAAACTTTAAAAACAAACCTTCCCTCAAATAGTAGCGAAAATAAGCTCTGGATCTAAATCAAGTTTAACTGAATTTTGAATTTGAGCAGAATTATTTAAGTAAGTAAAGAATAATAGATACAAGATTGCTGAAGAACAAAATTTGGCTGTTGAGCACAAAAGTAAGTTGTGAAGATAAGTTGACGAAGGTTGCCAGATCACTAATTTCTAAAATATTCTTTGCCAGATATTTTTTCTGAATTCTCTAATCAACATAATGTTCGTATATTTTTTTCAGCGACTGTACCAAATTTACATTCAACATCATTTTTTCATAATGCTTACTATTATATACTCATTGTAATCCGGTCTTTTTTGGAGTGTCAACAAGTTTTGCTCTAATACGTAGCACATAATTTCGGTATAGGAGGTTTGCAACCAGTAAAATAATTAGATTTATGTTCTATATATCAGTTTCAAATTATAAAAATCGCCATTCTATAAACTTCATTCTACACAAATTCACTAAAAAATTTATGTTGAATTAGAATCAATTACAAAAGGGTTGGAGCACTCTCAAACATTTATCATTCTATTTTTCGTTTTAATCTGCGTAAACAATTTCGTCCATATCCAAAACGACGGGAATACATATAACAGATATTTTAATGAAATCCAAAGGAATATCCCCGTTTTTAAAATTTCATTATAGAGTGAGTAGATTACCCAATGAGAAGACTTGAATCGTAGAGTATTTAATACTCTATATATACATAGTACAAACTTCAATATATATAATTCGAGGTAGTGACACGTACACTATATACTGTTTGACAGATATTCAAAATGTGCAGCGTATTAACAGTATCAACAACAAGCATCAAAAGCTTCTAATGACACATTCACACTGTAGTAAACTATACACAAAATAATCGGAGTGTTCTAATCTGTAGGCTAGCCCAATTATTTCAATTTGATCCAATATCTAAGGTTCAGTGTTGCGATCGTCTCTCCTTGCTGTCAGCCACTATCTGTTATATCAGTGCGCCGACACTTGAGTCGTAAAGGTCTCGAGCATATACGGAATCAGGAATGAATGGACTACCGACACTGGCACTGGGTAAACTTAACAAACATTTAATAACACAGACTATTACACCCAGCACACGAAAACATAGGACACTTCCTGCGTGAAGGATGCTGCGAGCTTCGGCGGTTACTGACGCCGTTCCTCGATAAAACAATGTGCTCTCACTACACGAGAGACAAGCGTACTTCCCCACTGTCCTCTTGGCTGCCACGTCGAGTCCCTCTGACCAAAGAATGTGTAGATTCTTTGCTCTGACCCCTATTCTTCCGTAAGGTTACAGCTTGCCGTCTTCTTCCTTTCTTCTCCTCCTCTGGTCACTTCCGCTCACGTGATCTCTGTCGGCCACTGCCAAGCAGTCGTGATATGATGCTCCCAACTCAAGGAATGTCTAAAGTAGAAGAGAGCAAGCTTCCATAGACGTAATATAAACTTTTCGATTGCAGCGCTCTCTAAAGATAATCGTGCATTGCAGGGAAGCCACCTAGCTAGGAAGAGGAGCGAGTTCCCTGCGTTATTTCTTCATTTCCGAGCAAGGATTTCAATTGCTTACACCAAGTGACTAATTTTACATAAACTCTGATTCTGAAAAATGTTCTTTTCCAAAATTTCTCCTTTATGAGACACCATCATAATTTTCTTTTCTTCTAAAGAGAAAATAACGAGGAGTAATCAAAATTGTTTTCCTTAATAAAATCTTATTTCGTGAAACAGCGAGTAGCTCCTGCTCATTTTATGACATATTAAAATGCGTAATTTGGTGAAGTTTAGAAGTTTTAATCATCGAAATTTCATTATTAACTAATATTTTTCATTTACCTTTCTTGACACCCAAATAAGATCAGAGGTCTGTCCTTATTAGATGGTATCTAGGACTATACTATCCATTATTAAATGGTATCTAGGACCATTATTAGATGGTATCTAGGATTATTTGTTCGTTTTGAGAAAATATAAATAAATAAAAAACGAGCTAATTGTTTGAATTTCTTATTTGTCCCTCTGTAGAAATAGAACTTTCTCCTTTTTAGAGATAAATTAAAAATTATTTTTCGGTTGAAAAGGTATTAATGAATTATTCCGATGTGCATTTCAGAATACCTGTAATTGCGCCCTCTAACGTAGGAAATTGTGAAAACTGCAAAATTTAAAAATAATGTTGCAAGCGATTTAATTATGATACAAATTTGATATTTTTGTTATGAAATATGAATAATTCTTTGATGTAAATTGAAATTTATTTTGGAGTTCGATAAGTATTGATAAACTGTTATGATTTAAAGTTTTGGAAATTCCAAAAAATTTTAATCGTGCCCTCTACGGTGAAAAAATTTGAAAATTTGGAACTTTTAAACGAATATTGTGAAAAATCTAATTTAGGCTACACATTTTACTCTGCAGTGATGGAGTACGACGACCAATATGTTTATATTGCATCCGCAATTTGTCCCTTCACTCCACGAATGATGGGTAACAGCAAATATTTCAAAAAATTTGAAAAATATATTGTTTTGAATTGAATGTGCACTAACGAACTATGATGATTCATAGTTTTCGATCGTTCAAAAATCTTTGATTTAGTTTTTTTTGAGAATGCTGGATATAGAAACGGTAAATTTGAAGTAATATTGCCAACGACACATTTATATTCGAATTCAGGAATATTAGTACAGTCGCACAAAAAAGTATCCGAACACTATGGTTGATTACAGAATTCAGAAAAAATATATCGCAACGATTTTTTTAGAAATTAGTTATGTGGCAACCTTCGTGTACGTACACAGTTGCCAGATCACTAATTTCTAAAGAAAAATCGGTACTTACGTATTAACGCCACCGCAGCGTGTAATAAATTAATAATTCCACACTTTAACTAGTTATTCTATGAAATAACTAGGTATTCTATGAAATAACTAATGATAGACAATTAAAGTGTAAAATAAACAATCTGACTGAATTATACAGCATACAAAATGTTATTTATATAGACGCAATAAAATCATTTGTTACAACAGGGATTACTAAAATGGCATTTAGAATTGCCCTCATGTGCGAAGGCCAAGTAAGAACGAATCCGTAAAGTGGTGAATCTCTTGAATATGAATCTTCGTGTCACGTGATTCACTCGTCCGCATTATAAAAAACGCCCCGGATGAGCGGAGGCCAAGTGAGAACGAATCAGTAAAGTGATTCGTTCTCACTTGGCCTGCTCATTTTGGGGGCGTTTTTTATAATTCGGACGACTGATTCATGTTGACAGAGGGATGACCTGGTTTCAACTCTACTCTCGGACACTAGAAATAGTCTTTTTTTTTACTTTTGAACTTTAACGATACGGAAGCCGTTAATGTGCACATTACCTAGGTAAAATGCAGAAAACTTTTGATTCCGCACTTTAACGGAGCAAATCAGTTAATCTGCAGATTAGCTAGGTAATGTGCACATTAACGGCTTTCGAGCTTTAGCGGTAACATATATATACAGTAGATATCTCAATTTTCAGTTCAGCAGTAAAAATGAACATTAATGTAACATTATTTTGTAATAGATTTGGGTACTTACGATAACTAGTTAAAGTGTGGAATTATTAATTTATTACACGCTGCGGTGGCGTTAATACGTAAGTACCGAAAAATCTTTGCCGGGTATTTTTTCTGAATTCTATAATCAACCACAATTTTCGGATATTTTTGAGCGACCGTACCATTTGATACCCGGTGAAATTCTGCCAGCAGTTTTACCTCCATTTCCATCAGGCATTTTACGTTATTTAACACCAATATCAAACAGGTCCTTGTTAGAATTGATGTGCAGTGGCCAGATGCAGCACATGTACTCAGGACAGATATACTTGGAGAACTAAATTGCACAGTCTGGTTGGACCTCCATAGCCCATGGCTGCTTGAGGATGATGATGATGATACTAACACCACCTATATTTGCTGTACGTTACTGATTAAGAATTCTTTCCTTGTATTTGTTAAATACTTTGCATTTGTAAAACACTTTCAAATACGGAAAAAAACAAAAAACCCAATGTGGAATGGCTCTGAGAAAAAGATTCCAAAGACTGGATTCTATAAATGCCACGTGATTCAGGCAAAGTTAGATGTGGGATTTGTAAATGCATTATCAGAGCAAAGCTTTCTTACCTTCAATAACAATAGATGTAAGAAATAGGGGTGAGGCGAAGTCAATTTGATTATGTATTCATTGATTAAAAAGGGACGTGCCACCAAAATCTACGAGGTGGAACTGCAGTAAGCTTTGTATAGCAGTGCCGAGCCCCGGGTAAGGCATGGATGTTTGTGTTGTTTTTCTGCTGAGATCCTGCCATCCTCACAGATCTTCTATTATGACATATAAATTGACAGGCTCTTGTCAGATCTCTGTGCCAAGCAGCTGCTTGAGGGAGTATTTATTTATTTACTCTCGTTGCGATTGGTTAACAAGTTAAGAAGTTATAATGGAAGAGCAGTTTTCACAACAAATACACTCTTAATATAAATCGAAAAGGAGAATAATTGGACAACAGCTACCACTAGATTTATAAAAAGGTATAATATAATCAGATACGCTCGTTCAATCCATAGCTGATGAAACGCATCTGTAGGGCGCTATATCACCGATGTATCTCTGCGATATGTCCAAAGTTTGAAAAATAGATTTTACCCTATATTCATAGTTAATGCATACAGTGGATCCCCGATATAACGCGCATGTCGGGCGGGAAACAACACCCGCGTTATAAGGTGAACCGCGTTATACCGAGCGGCGCGGTGGCGACACAATAAATTTCACACTGTAAACTTTTCTTTTACTCATCATGCATACAATAATTGAACACTATTCAAAATACATGCAGGAATTCAATACATACACAATTACTCAATACGCAGTAACAATACAATGCGATACTCACTAAAACCGCACGGACCTGTATAAACATGTTTGAACTTATCGCGAACATCGCCCGCGCTATAACCGAGGGCGCGGTATAGCGAGCAGCGCTATAACTAAGGTCCACTGTATTTGTACCATCTCTATTTCTTCTTATAACACATTTCATTTATTAAGTCACAATAAATTTCCGTTTGCTAATTTAGCTGTTAAAAGGCCCATTAATCATGATTTCAACACATAATGGTAATATGTCATATGGTTATTTTTTTTTTGTCCACTCTAAAGGAGTTTCGTTGAAACAGCGTTTGTGACAACACTGAAAGTAAGGAATTTAGCGGCCAAAAATCGCCTTTTCATTTTTCACATGTTTTGTATAGAATTTTAAATGCTCTTTTTTGTGAAAGAGAATGCATGGTAATAACAGAGCTATTTTTTTTTCTACTTTAGTTTCAATCAGAGAGAAAATTTTTATTTTTTCCTTTGTTCAGTTTACCACATTATAATAAAAAAAAATACCCCCTCAAGCAGCTGCTTGCCACAGAGGTCTGACAGGAGCCTGCCAGTTTATATGCCATAGTAGAAGGTCTGAGAGGATGGCAGGACCTCAGCAGAAAAGCGACACAAACACCCATGCCTTACCGGGGCTCGAATCCAGGTCCCGTACATCAGTAGCCAAGCGCGCTAACCACTCGACCACGGGACGGTCAACCACATTAGGTAAAAGAAAATAACACTATAAGAATTAGAGCTAAGAAACAGACATGCTGCTGCTTCTTAGATGTTTGTCTAGTTACGATATGTTCCATATTTTATTTTGTTCTACTTTTTAGATGTATATTTACTTTTCATTAAAGCTCCGAAATCATTGATCTAATTACTATTGTCGTTCTTTAAACATCAAACATTAAAAGAGTATAACACTCGAAAGCTGAATTAGAAACATTTCTATATAACAAATCGTAAAATCAAACATAGGTAAATATTTTATATGGGCAGCATTCTTTTGAACAATCGAAAACCTTCTGATTATTCACAAAAGATGGGCGGGGGTGGCTTAGTCGGTAGCGCACCAAGATCGTAATCTACAGTTCCTAGGTTCCAGCTCCGCATGGGACAGCGTTGAGAATTATCGTAAAATTCTCCTTTCTGCCCTCAGTCAGTAGGAGACATCGATGGAAGATTTAAGAAGATTACAAGATTACGAAGTATTTCTCGATGTCTGATGGTATTCTACAGAAGAGAATTTGTATCACCCTTAAAACCAAAGATATATTATTCTGTAGAGTTAGCAGACATAGGTCGGTTTCTTCTTCTAACCAAATATCTCCATCCTCATCTCTGGGTATGCCGAAGATCTTCATGAATGAGGTACCATTTACTGCAAATTTCTTCCACACATGTGATACAACTGTACGCTGGCACAACGACTTTAGATTCTCATTGTAAACTCTGTGAAAGGAAAAGGAAAAATAAGTAAAATCATTAGAAAATATGAAATTAAATAGAATTTTAATAAGATATAAAATTACATTTAGAGTAGGGGACACCGATGAGCTTGGAAAGGCCGCCGTCCGTCGGATAGGATGTTAAGACGTAGTCCCGTGTGCGGGAGAGCCATACCCTGTGCACGTTAAAAAACACGCTGGATGGCCTTGACGGGAGGCTACCATCTGTCTCCCAACAGCTGTTCCAGTGGGTCCCCTCCCCCAAACATCTCTGAGTCTTCGGGGTCCATGTGACTGGCCATTTAGCCCATGGTGTGAAAAAAAAGTGCCGCTCAGAGGTAAAACAACCCAACCCACTCAAAGCGACACACCACCACTTCCCATTGGGCTAACGTCAGTCTCCCCTGGGCCCAGGAGAAAGTGGTAGCACTGATCCATTGGTGCAGTACATTTTATTGGAGCCGCGACCCTCTGGCTTGGTCTGGGAACATCTGGTCCAGCCGGGATGACCAATGCCGCCCGCTCCGAAGAGTATTTTTATGACTTTGTTTTTCGCCTTTCTAGCCCAGGTAACGGGTGCAAAAGGCCCAGAAAGTCCGCCGTTTCAAAGATGGTGGCTTGAATCTGTCCTTTCAGCCGTCCCACCGAGGAAATGTTGGGTGACAGAAAAAATGGCGAACTGGCAGATACGTCGGACGCGGGATTGGAAATTCCGAGTGCGACAGAATATCCGGTTTCTGCTGACTTTAACTTCCGGCTAGCATTGGGAACTGGGTTGGGTTGTTTTACCTCTGAGCGGCACTTTTTTGCACACCATGGGCTAAATGGCCAGGTCACATGGACTCCGTAGGCTCAGAGAAGGTTGGGGGAGGGGACCCACTGAAACAAGCTGTTGGGAGACAGATGGTAGCCTCCCGTCAAGGCCATCCAGCGTGTTCTTTAACGTGCACAGGGTATGGCTCTCCCACACACGGGGCCACGACTTAACGTCTCATCCGACGGACGGCGGCCTTTTCAAGCCCATCGGTGTCCCCTACTCTGACGGTGGGCAAGGCGGGGAATTTTGCGGAGATAAATCTCAACGCTGACCCAGCTGGGACTCGAACCTGGGAACTACAGATTACGAGCCTGGCTCGGTACCGACTGAGCCACCCCGCCCCAAAAGTTTTTTGCGCAACTGGGTGCTAATGCTAGCCGGTCTAGTTCCGCTTTTTCCTTCTTGCTCAATTACTGCAGCCACAGCTTCCCCGCTGGCATAAGTTGATAAAAAAAAATTCTTTTCGAAGTTTGGATGTATCAACACGAGTTCCGTCATCAGCTTTAATCGGTGTCCCCTACTGACCGTGGGCGGGGGGGGGAATTTTACCATCCCGGATTTCTGTCCTTTACACTATTGATTTATTAGCAGATGTGAACTATTTCAGCTCATTAAACATGACATCGGGCTATTATCAAGTGCCTGTACATCCAAGAGATGTGGAAAAAACAGCGTTCATCAGTTAATATGGTCTGTATGAATTGACACGACTTCCGTTTGGCTTGAAATGTGCACCCGGCAGCTTTCAACGCTTAGTCGATGCGGTGTTCTTTGGACTGAAAAGTGATCAGATTTTGATAAACCTTGACAATATCAACTGGTATCAAAAATATTCGAACAACATTTGTCTATATTACAGACCGTCTTTGATAGGTTGAGGAATTTTAAGCTAAAGCTCAGAAATGTCAATTCTTAAAAGAATCTGTATCCTACCTGGAACCGGTAGCTATCCCGAGAGAGATCAGCCCCTATCTCAGCCAGCCCTAATTAACCCTCCTAGCTGCTGATTCCCAGAGGAACATAGCCAAGGTATATTGATAATTAGCACCCAGGTCACAGAGAAAGGACAGAAGCGTAGTTTGAATACGCCGAAGTTTGAAGTAAAGAAACCTGTAATGTATGTGTATAAGATGGATCCAGAGAAACTATCATTTGGCAAGGGTTTTGAGTTGTTGTTGTTTTACCTCTGAGCGGCACGTTTTTGCACTCCATGGGCTAAATGGCCAGGTCACATGGACCCCGAAGGCTCAGAGAAGGTTGGGGAGGGGACCCACTGGAACAGCTATTGGGAAACAGATGGTAGCCTCCCGTCAAGGCCATCCAGTGTGTTCTTTAACGTGCACAGGGTATGTCTCTCCGGCACACGGGGCCAGGGGCTTAACGTCCCATCCGACGGACAGCGGCCTTTCCAAGCCCATCGGTGTCCCCTACTGATCGTGGGCAAGGCGGGAATTTTGCGGAGATAAATCTCAACGCTGACCTAGCTGGGACTCGAACCTGGGAACTACAGATTACAAGCCTGGCGCGCTACCGACTGAGCCACCCCCGTTTGGCAAGGGTTTAACAGTGAGAAGAGTTAGGAAGAAATTTAGAAATAGATTATAATTAAATAGAATACCTAAATGTCGATTTTTGTAAGGAAGAAAGCACTGTTAATTCACACAAAATAAGCACCAGAGTTAGAAAGGTCAGGTACACTCAACTAGTGAGATTAAATAAATAAGTTAAGCAATGGACGACACGAAAAAAAAGTTTAGAACTGTCGCTTTTGATGATCAAATATAAGTTTAATCGGATCTGCCACTTTATTACACCTCCGTTAATTTTAAGGCAGGATATATTTTCTATGAATTTTAAATATTAAGTTGTCCTTCCTGGCCATTTCAAAAACTGGTGGTCTCACTCCTATACTCTAGGATTAAAATTATTTGGAGGATTAAAAAAAAAAGAATTATGGCGTATATTAATTTAATTTTTTTTAATTTGAATATAATTACAAACTTTAACAAAAGAAAGTAAATATTATATTTACTCTACATAAGTTTATTTGAATATTAAATAAAAGTTATTATACTTCTATCGCATTTTTACTTTCTTCCTCATCGCTCCTCATCAGATTAGGCTTTAGGCCCTTCAAAAAGCATTTTCCACCTGAGTCTTGTCGCCATTATACTACTGGAGAAAACAATTTTGCGATTTTTATTTCAGTGTAGTTAATTTGTTTATAGAATTTGAAGAGAAAATTTCAGATTGCTGTAAATTTAATTTTAATTTATTTTTTTGTTTGTTTGTTTAATGTTAAATATTAGTAATGAATTCTTTTGAAAAATCTCTTGACTCTTAATACGTATCTGTAGTCTGAGATTTTGGACATCCAAAAAAGACCCATATTCAAGGCAATTGCAAAGATGAATCCTCTTCATATTTCATCGGTATTTTATATTGAACTACCAGTTTCGATCGCCGTCCGTCGGATGGGACGTTAAGCCGTTGCCCCGTATGCGGGAGAGCCATATCCTGTGCACGTTAAAGAACAAGCTGGATGGCCTTGACGGGAGGCTACCATCTGTTTCCTAACAGCTGTTCCAGTGGGTCCCCTCCCCCAACCTTCTCTGAGCCTTCGGGGTCCATGTGACCTGGCCATTTAGCCTATGGTGTGCAAAAAAGTGCCGCTCAGAGGTAAAACAACCCAACCAGTTTCGACTTTTATAACTACTATCATTTTCACTGAATTCACCATATTTGTTAGTATTGACTGGCGTGTCAATATTGTTGTCTGTAAAAAAGAAGTTTATAAAATAATACATAGCTAATGATGAACAAGATAGTTCAAAGAATCAAGTTAGTTCAAGAATAAGGCCCACAGTAGTTTCAAAATTATTAACAAAAACTGCGTCGTTGATAACTGGCATTTGTTAAATTTATTGAGCTTGACATCGTCCTTTTGATCAAGTGGTGTACACTCTTCGCTTCAAGTTTATGGGACCTGGATTCGAGACCTTATAGGTATGGCTCTTTTATTTCTGCTGAGATCTCGTCTTCATAATAGGTCATCTGACGTCTTAAATCGACAGGCTCTTGTCAGACCAGTGATAAACAGCTGTTTGAGAGGTGTTAAAAATTATCAGCTAAGAATTTAATTCTCTAATGCTTTTTTTTTTCATCATTTACATCCCTTGGAATTTAATCTTCAGTATCAGAAGTTATAGCATTTATATACGTACTAAGCCATCCCAAGCGGTCTCGTGGCCGAGTGGTTAGCGCGCTTGGCTACTGATCTACGTGACCTGGGTTCGAGCCCCGGGTAAGGCATGGATGTTCGTGTTGTTTTCTGCTGAGGTCCTGCCATCCTCTCAGATCTCCTACTGTGGCATATAAACTGACAGGCTCCTGTCAGACCTCTGTGGCAAGCAGCTGCTTGAGGGGGTATTTATTTAAGCCATCCCGTGGCCCAGTGGTTAACGCGCTCAGCTACTGATCTACAGGACTTGGGTTCGATCCCCGGATAGAGGCATGGATGTTTGTGGCTTTTTTTGCTGAGGTCCTGCCATCCTCACAGACCTACTGTGGCGTTCTACTGTCAGACTTCTGTGGCAAGCAGCTGCTTGAGGGGGTATTTATTTTTTTATTATACATATTAGATACGTCGAGCCGTTTCAGATTCCCAAATATCAGAATCGTTATAATAAAAAGAAATTATGATTATCAACTTATGATAAAGATGTTTTTCCTTAGAAACATTGGTAAAATTATTATCAACTTTTTAAATATGCCAAATAATAAATTTGATATAAAAATAATGCTATAGCATGATTTGGGTTCTGCTTTAACGAAGAATGCTGTGGAACTGAAGGAAAAAGCCCAACTGTTTTGCATTAAAGAAAAGATAGGTTACTTTTCTTGGAACCTTTTATCAGAGTGGATTAAGGTTAGCAGAGAAGAGAAAGAATTCTGCCAGGTCCACTAGAAGAGTGGCGTTGCAGTTGATCATTTAGTGGCTACCTCTTAAGGGGGAAAGGAAGCAAGCATGAAAAATGAGGAGAGTTTGGGATGCAATGGTCATCTTCATACCGGGCCAACCTAATAGTTGCCATTTTCACCCTGTGGTATATTGCTGAATCACTAAACATTTCTCATTAAGGTGAAGACATGGTCTATATTGTGGTCAAATCATATGTAAAGTTAAGCGTGCAAACAAATACATATATCACGTGTAAAAGTGAAATGATTATTTTTTTCTACTGCAGGAATGGCCAACCTATAGTACTCATGACAAGAGTGGAAAGCTAAATGAATTTGCTTGGCACACAAGAACGCCCAACAAAATCATTTCGTAAATTTTTTTTGACAAAAGTCACTCTTTTCCTACCTCATTTTGGAAGCGGAAACTCTGCAATTTCGCGTCTATTATCAGGGATAAGTCAGAGACGAAATTTCGGTATGTCACGTAATCATAGATTAAGCTTTATAAATTTTAAAGGCTATTCCAAATTTCTGATAAATGTTGTTTGGATTGGGTTGTTTTACCTCTGAGCGGCACTTTTTTGCACACCATGGGCACACCATGGCCAGGTCACATGGACCCCGAAGGCTCAGAGAAGTTTGGGGGAGGGGACCCACTGGAAGAGCTGTTGGGTGACAGATGGTAGCCTCCCGTCAAGGCCATCCAGCGTGTTCTTTAACGTGCACAGGATATGGCTTTCCCGCACACGGTGTCACGGCTTAACGTCCCATCCGACGAACGGCGACCTTTCCAAGTCCATCGGTCTCCCCTACTGACCGTGGGCAGGGCGGGGAATTTTGCGGAGATAAATATCAACGCTGACCCAGCTGGGACTCGAACCTGGGAACTACAGATTACGAGCCTGGCGCGCTACCGACTGAGCCACCCCGATAAATGTTATTCTGAAAAAATGCTATATTTGGCTTCTGAGTTTAAAATATGCAAGTTGAGTATTCAAAATATGCAAGTTGAGTATTCAAAATTACAATAAGAGTGAAACGTTAATTTTCCTTTCTAAAAAAATTTCTTTAAGTACGAAAATAATTTTAAAAACATCTAAATTATATTATTATTTTTTTCAATAAGACTGAAATCCAAGAATTCAACGGAATCAGCAAGAATTTAAATATATTATTATTTATTTAACATTAAGAATCCCTAAATCATTCACTATTTGCGTAAAACTCATGGAAAATGAATAAATCTAAAAGCATTGTACTTTCGTCTCCACACACTTCAATTTAATAACCCCTGTAAGTCGACTTCACTGAAGTGATCGCATGTGTGTAATTTTCCACGCATGTCTGTGTTTTGAAGCGTACAGTCGCTCAAAAAAGTATCCGAACACTATGGTTGATTACAGAATTCAGAAAAAAAATCTGGCAACGATTTTGTTAGAAATTAGTGATCTGGCAACCTGCGTATACGTACACGTTATAACACTAATTTCTAAAAAAACGTTGCCAGATATTTTTTTCTAAATTCTGTAATCAACCATAGTGTTCGGATACTTTTTTAATATATATAATGCGTATGAATATATAATGCAATGAATATGGAGCGTGTGCAGTTACCGTTCACAGCAAACTGGAGCGTGTGCAGTAACTGCACACGCTCCAGTTTGCTGTATATACCTTGAAAAATATCTGGAGCGTGTACAGTTGCTGTACACGCTCCAGATATTTTTCCTGAATTCTGTAATCACGTGACACGAAGGTTGCGAGATCACTAATTTCTAAAAAAATTGTTGCCAGATATTTTTTCTTAATTCTGTAATCAACTATAATGTTCGGATACTTTTTTGAGCGACTGTACCACTAAGAAATAAAATCTACTTTCACCACTGGTCCTAATGCATATCGACATTATACGTCATTTGACATGTTTCCTTTTTTGGATCATCGATTGTCTAAGAGGGGCCTGAAGGGAAGTCCATTATTTTCATTCATTTATTGATGAACATTTACATTTCAAAGTCCTTCAGATTTTGGCGATTTATCGAAGGTATGGAGTTGTTTTTACCTTTGAGCGTTGTTTTTTACTTGAAAAAAAAAGGGTAGAAATTGAGTGTCTGAGGCCTCCTATTCTCGTATCGAAAGTAAGGGTTAGAGAGAACTGAAAATTAATAATGGCATTGATTTTCCAGCTGCGTTGTGTTTCTGCCCTTTTGAAAATTCTTCTGCAACGAGGTTCGGAGAAGAGTTGCAAAGTCCTTATAGTTTATTGTTCAGAAATTTATGGGAATTATAAGCTGCAGTTTGCTTTCTTAATTTTCAGTCTGAAGTTTTGGTAGTCTTCAGCAAAACAGTTCTTCCTTTTGTCTTGTTCAAGTTGAAGTCCTGGAAAAGTTTTATTAGGTTTGACCAAAAGATTTATTTTTTTGTTTGAACAAAGCTAATAATATACATAGTTTTACTTATATTCCAGAGTGTTTTGAAATGAATGAGTTTTCACTTTAAAATCAAAATGGTCTTTATGTGCCTTTAAATTAAACACTGGACAACTGTGGTATCTGCTAACCGACTGGTTAGCGGGCTTGGCTACAGATCTAAGGGACCTGTGATCGAAAACCTTGTAAGGCATGGATGTTCGTGTTGTTTTTCTGTTGAGGTCCTGCCAACCTCACAGACCTTCTACTATGGCATGTAAACTGACATGCTCCTGTCAGACCTCTGTGGCAAGTTGCTGCTTGAGGGAATATTTATTTTATTGTTTATATATATAAACAAGTTTCAGAATTTTATTTAAATATTCCTTGAATATCTATGTTCACGAATTTTTGCACTGGCTGGTTCCGTTAGCGTCTGTCAGTAGAGGACACCAATGGGCTTGGAAAGGCCGCCGTCCGTAGGATGGGACGTTAAGCCGTGGCCCCGTGTGCGGGAGAGCCATACCCTGTGCACGTTAAAGAACACGCTGGATGGCCTTGACGGGAGACTACCATCTGTCTCCCAACAGCTGTTTCAGTGGGTCTCCTCCCCCAAACTTCTCTGAGCCTTCGGGGTCCTTGTGATCTGGCCATTTAGCCCATGGTGTGCAAAAAAGTGCTGCTCAGAGGTGAAACAACGCAACGTTAAAGAACACGCTGGATGGCCTTGACGGGAAGCTACCATCTGTCTCCCAACAGCTGTTCCAGTGGGTTCCCTCCCCCAACCATCTCTGAGCCTTCGGGGTTCATGTGACCTGGCCATTTAGCCCATGGTGTGCAAAAAATTGCCGCTCAGAGGTGAAACAACGCAACGTTAAAGAACACGCTGGATGGCCTTGACGGGAGGCTACCATCTGTCTCCCAACAGCTGTTCCAGTGGGTCCCCTCCCCAAACCTTCTCTGAGCCTTCGGGGTCCATGTGACCTGGCTATTTAGCCCATGGTGTGCAAAAAAGTGCCGCTCAGAGATAAAACAACCCACAATAACCCGTTAGCGTCTAGTCTATCCCATTGAGCAGAGATCAAAGTCTTCCATAGACCTCCACGTGTAGATTAACCTTGGCTGACTTCCTCTTAGTGCTCTTATGGAATGCATTGCCAAAGTGGCGATAAGCATACAAGAGCACTGAGGAAGATAGAACACAGGCATCCAAAGTAGCCCTTTGTGACAAAGTAGTGCTTATGAATGTGCCTCAGAGAAAATAATTGAGGTGTTCCTGTGGTTTTTGCTGCACTGGTTGGTATTTCAAGTGGAAGGAGAGGAAAAAAAAATTCAACTCTTGGCAATTTTCAAAAAAATATAGCAAAATAAACAAATCTAAGTTCTGTAAAATATCCAACTTCTTTAAAAAATTTTAGTGTTAAAAACCAAAGCTATATTTTTGTGCTGCAGATGTGGTGATTCAGCAAAGTTTTTTTATTAAATTTTCACAGATTACTATTTCCACTGAGGTTTTAAAACTTTTCTTTCTTGCTCAAATTTTTTACACTTTCAAAATATGTGTTCTGCATTTTCCACTTCTTAACAGGATTCACAGAGGGGAGAGTTTATGAATGACGAATGAAGTCTTCTTGAGGAGGGCAAGATCTCCAATAAGTCTCGCGATTCTCATTTCTTTTATTCTCTATATCTTTTCAAGTGTTGAGTCTCTTCCTACTCGGAGTTCTGTAATTTTGTCTCTGGAATTGTTGGAGTTTTCTGTGTGTTTTTTCCATATAATATGTTAAATCGTCAGTAATAAAACTAAAGGAAGGCACAGTAACGCAGTACATATAGGAAACTCCAGTAGACCTTTTGGGGGGTGGCTCAGTCGGTATCGCGCCAGGCTCGTAATCTGTAGTTTCCAGGTTCGAGTCCCAGCTGGGTCAGTGTTGAGATTTATCTCCGCAAAATTCCCCGCCCTGCCCACGGTCAGTAGGGGACACCGATGGGCTTGGAAACACCGCCGTCCGTCGGATGGGACGTTAAGCCGTGGCCCGTGTGCGGGAGAGCAATACCCTGTGCACGTTAAAGAACACACTGGATGGCCTTGACGGGAGGCTACCATCTGTCTCCCAACAGCTGTTCCAATGGGTCCCCTCCCCCAACCTTCTCTGAGCCTTCGGGGTCCATGTGACCTGACCATTTAGCCCATGGTGTGCAAAAAAGTGCCGCTCAGAGGTAAAACAACCCAACCCAACCTTTTGAGGGAGTGCTCAGTCAGTTGTAGGCCATGGTTGTTCCCAGGTTCGAGTTCCAGCTCGGCCATGTTGAGATCTAATTCTGCAAAATTCCCCATCATGCTCTCGGTCAGTAGGGACATCCAATGGGGTTGGAAATGCCGCTTTTCGTCAGATAGGACATTGAGCCGTGGCCTTGACGGAAGGCTACCATCTGCCTCCCAACAGCTACAGTGGGTCTCCTCCCCCAATCTTCTCTGAGCCCTCAGAGTCCTTGTGACCATTTAGCACATTATGTGCAAAAAAGTACAGCTCATCGACCATAACCCTGTAGACCCTATGGTTATAAAGAAACGTTCGCAATGCCTCTTACGACGAGGCCTGTAAGTTCCAAATAGCCCAGCCACGAGTGATTCCTGACAGAGCACTTATATATCACGAGTCTAGAGATTGAGTTGCTTTTCCCTCTCAGTGGGTATATTTTGCACACACAAGAGCTCAGAGAAGATTGGGAAAAGGAATAGGTGGTGTATTCTTTAACATCCAGTGTGTTCTTTAATTTGCACAGAGTATGATTCTCTACAAGGGCTTTATGCCCCATTCAAGGGACAATGGCCTTTCCAAGACACCATCGGTATTCCCTTTCTTACCGAGAGTAGGGAGAGAATCAGATAATATATATCTCAAAGTTGGCACAGCTGGGACTCGAACTGGTAGTTCCCAGATTCGAGTCCCAGCTGGGGCAGCGTTGAGATTTATCTCCGGTCCGTAGGGGACACCGATGGTTTTGGAAGGCCAGAGTCCGTCAGACGTGACGTTAAGCCGTGGTCTCGTGGGGAGGGGGGGAGAGCCATACCCTGCGCATGTTAAAGAACACACTGGATGTCTTTGACGGGAGGCTACCATCTCTCTCCCAACAGCTGTTCCAGTGGATCCCCCAACCTTCGGGGTCCATGTGACCTGGCCATTTAGCCCATGGTGTGCAAAAAGGTGCATCTCAGAGGTAAAACAACCCAACCGAACTCGAACCTAGGAACTTCAGATTACGAGCTTGGTGTGCTACTGATTGCACTAATCTTCCACACGAGTCAATAGATATTGAACGACACTGAAGTTTGCTTACGATTATTAAAAACATCTGAAATAAAATATCGTTGACACGGCTGGAATCGAACCCACGACTTTCTAGATACATGCCAGAGCACTCTACCTATTAAGCCACGCATCAAACTCTAATAATAATAAATATTCGGACTTGGGTATTTGGCGGCCATTTTTTCGAGAATGAACGAAGGGGTCTTCAATAACGTTTTAAGAGTGTAAATGATCCCTCAAATCAAATATTTTGAAAACCGCCGGACTATATCAGTGATTCTCAAATATTTTTTTTTTCCTTCTGGCACATTATTTTTCGACGTCAATATTCAAGGCATGCTAAAAGTTGAATTTACCAATACTATAGGAAACTCATGCATGTGCAGTTTGCCTTCAATAATTGATATTTCTGTGGAGTCATTTGTAAACATAGAGCTGTCGTGTTCAGGTTCTGACGTGTATTTAGGGTAATGCGTACGTGCTATGAGAATGGTTTGTGTTCATTTTGGTTTTAACATTAAATTTTAATATGGATAAATTTTTGATTTAACGGAAAATTTTAATACGACTCAGTGTCAGAAAGTTGCAACAAAATGGTTTATAAATTTCCCATTATCTCCAACATCATTCAAAATTTCAATGCACACCTTTTGAATGCTACTGCTCTATATATATATGTTAGATATGCCCTAGAGTAAGGGCGAGGAAAGAACTGTTTGAGTGGAATGAATCATTAAAACCAGTGAGACTATTTCTCTACAAAATTTTTCTCGTCAGTTTGTGTGGTAATACTCAATTTACCCTTAGTACCACTAATCTTTTACAAATCGTTAAATTCGGATTGGATTGTTTACCTCTGAGCGGCACTTTTTTGCACACCATAGGCTAAATGGCCAGGTCACATGGACCCCGAAGGCTCAGAGAAGGTTGGGGGAGGGGACCCACTGGAACAGCTGTTGGGAGACAGATGGTAGCCTCCCGTCAAGGCCACCCAGCGTGTTATTTAACGTGCACAGGGTATGGCTCTCCCCCTCACGGGGTAACGGCCTAACGTCCCATCCGACGGACGGCGGCCTTTCCAAGCCCATCGGTGTCCCCTACTGACCGTGGGCAGGGCGGGGGAAATTTTGCGGAGATAAATCTCAACGCTGACCCATCTGGGACTCGAACCTGGGAACTACAGATTACGAGCCTGGCGCGCTACCGACTGAGCCACCCCCGCCCCATAAATTCGCTCGTTAAATTCGGAAGAGGTTCATTGCGTTTTCTCTCATCTCGTTCACGAATCCAACCCTAGTTACGTTCTAGGAAATCTCCTGCTACAAAACACTAAATTTATGATGAAAGAACTCCCGAATAGCATGGCCCCGGTTAACGCAGATTAATTATCCCCCTCCCCAATTAAATTGCTAAAAATAAATATTTTTCCAAAGAATTTTGGTGTACAAGAATTAAGATAATTCTGCTAATCAAAAGTTAAGCAAAAGTGACAAAATGGACTATATTTAACAAACAACGTTTAAGTTTAAATTTGTTTGCACTCCAAAAGACACAGGGAAAACACAAAAAAAAACACACAAAGTCAACTATCCAAAGAACTGATTAGTTTCAGAAAGTCGTTTTATTCTTTACGTATAGCGATCATTAACATGGTAACTTGCCTTTTCGCCTACAGTGCACATCGTAATAAGCTAGGTTACTATGGAAACTAATAACCCCAGCTGTTAGACCTAGAAACAGAATGAAAGTTCCGTGGATACTTAATTCCTAGGGCATTCTTTCGTCTCGTTGTGCAAGTGAATGGGTGTAAAATGAAGAGTCGTTAAACGCGACCTCTTGTAATTATTTTATTAACTTCTTTCTATATATATGCATGTATACCTTATCATACGTATAACACTGAGGCTTTCTTACAAATTTCTTTCTTATACAGAATAATTGAATTCCTATGAAACAATTTTTCCGGCTTCTATCGGGTTTTTTTGTCTCAAATGTGCCTTTTATTTTAAGTCAAAATCGAAGATTAACACTTTCAGGACCATACGGTTTCTAAGAGTAAATACTAGTATGTATCTGTTTATTTTAGTTTGTTTAGACGTAAAATAAATAAAAATCATAAGAAAAATACATAACAATGTGTAGTTTTTTCGGAATTTTATGGGAAATATTTTTCCCAATGGACTATAAAGGTAACACAAATTATAGTTAGGCTTATTATGCAATGTCTTTTATTTATTGGTTTATTAGAACAAAATGTTAACTAAAATAATACAAAATTATGAAATAAAATTACTATAAAAAATGATGTGCTAATTATGATATTCTGCGAAGCAACTTCTTTTGGTAGTGAGGCAAAGATGGACATTGCACATAGTACATATATTATGCGTCCTGACAGTTCTGTTTTTGTTTTCTAAACGTTCGCGTTTACGTAATTGCGTTTGGCATACGTTCTATTTTGACATTCTGTATAAAAAAATGCAGATAAGGTTATAATTAAATCTCCAATTTTAAAATGGGAAAAATGTTTCCCTTAGTCGTGAAAGGGTTAACTCCCTAAGAGGTTACACGTTGGGGCGGATTAAGTTGCGAGAATAGGAAGCCATGCTATAATTATTTACCGAATCCGGACAGCGTATTAAGAGAAGAATTAATTTCCATTAGGTTCGTAAACTAAATAATTATATATTTCTTAAAACCCAATTGGTAACTATATATTTTTAAATACTAAGTAAATAATTTTGAAATATACATAAATATTTTTAATAAAATCACGTCAAATATGTTATTTTATTTTGTACTAATTAAAAAATAAACTGTAGTTAAATTTAAGACAAATTAATTAAAGACCTTATAACTTTACGCAAATTTATTTTCCCTCTTTTTATTCAAAGACTGTCCTCTCTCGGTGTATATAAGACCAGAAACCAAAAAGTAGAGGAGAGGGTACTGCAGAAATATAGTAGGGATTTAAATATAAATTAATAGTTTTCCCAACTTATGAATCCTTTGGTTTTACTAACAATGAAACAAATTTCATAAACCGTTATAAATTGATAAATATAGAGTTTTCAATATTTTTACCATTTCACTATTAACAGATTTAAGGGTTACACAGGTTAATAAAAAATTATAGTATAAGAAAAAATTGTCAGTGTTTCAATATTAGTTAATAATTATTCATTGATTATTTTATGACTGAATTCTTGTAGTATCATTTACTACCGCCGAATTTGTAATTAAATATAAATATATATAATTGTAAAGTTTTGCTTTCATATTAAATTTGGAAAATTTAGAATGGGAATCTAGAATGTATCTTTTCAGATACAATATGATGTTTCAAGAGAGATATGATGGAAACAACCATAGCAAGCGGTTATTTACAAACCGGGTGAGATATCAATCGAAACGATGGAAGTTTCCAACACGGAATGCATCAGAAGTCCGTTCCGATACTTTAATTTCGAGCAAATATGTCGCCTATTAGTATAATACATAAATACACAGTCGTATCAGAATAACATGACCACCCACGGAATTACAGTGTATCCCCCCAAGGCGCGTCACAGAGTGCACATAACAAGGTCGACCACACGGAGATATAAGCGGCCGGCCAGGACAGATGAGCCATAGTGCATAACGTGAGCACAGTAGGCAGAGGTATTGATTTGACGGACGTTCAAAAAGGAATGATCATCGGATACAGCGCCAAGTGTGGAAGCATCTCGGAAACTGCAGACTTCGTGGGCTGTTTGCGAGGTGCTGTAGTAAGGGTGTACCAAGAATGGACTGCTGGCACACCGAGTGTGCCAGCGGTCCTCCAGACGTCATACCGTGGAGCCCCAAAAGCCATCGACCCCGGAGGAGAAATGTCGACTCCGTTGACTGGTAAAGGACAATTGAGGCGCAACAGTACAGCAATTGACCACTCAAATGAACGCTGGGGCACCCAGGTACGTGTTCCCGATAACAGTAGGGCGAACCCTGTTATGTATGGGTCTCCAGAGTCGATGCTGCGTAAAGGCGCCCATGTGAAACAAGGTTCATCGGCAATGACGCCTGCATGTTCTCACGGGACTACCGTCATTGAACAGTGGAAGAGTGGAAAAATGTTGCCTTCTCCGACGAATCGAGATTTCTACTCCTCAGAAGCGAGGGGGCGGAAGTGGCTCAGTCGGTAGCGCGCCAGGCCCGTAATCTGTAGTTCCCAGGTTCGAGTCCCAGCTGGGTCAGCGCTCCGCAAAAATTCCCCGCCCTGCCCGCGGTCAGTAGGGGACACCGATGGGCTTGGAAAGGCCGCCGTCCGTCGGATGGGACGTTAAACCGTGGTCCCGTGTGCGGAAGAGCCATAACCTGTGCACGTTAAAAAACACGCTGGATGGCCTTGACGGGAGGCTACCATCTGTCTCCCAACAGCTGTTCCAGTGGGTCCCCTCCCCCAATCTTCTCTGAGCCTTCGGGTCCATGTGACCTGGCCATTTAGCCCATGGTGTGCAAAAAAGTGCCGCTCAGAGGTAAAACAACCCAACCCTCAGAAGCGATGGGCAGTGACGGACACGACATCAGACACATGAGAACCAACATCCAGACACACTTGTCGGTCAAGTACAGGCTGGCGGTGGCAGTGTGCATGTCTAGGGATGTTTTCCTGGTATGACCTGGGACAGCTGGTACCACTAGATGGATCCCTGAATGCAAATGGCTATCTGTCCATCCTCGCTGACCACATGCATCCCTTCATGTTGGACGTTTACCCTGGTGGTGATGTCTCTATCAACAGGACAATGCACCCTGCCATATCGCTAAGGTGATGCATGACTGGTTCCAGGAACACGACAACGATGTCTTCGTTCTCCCTTGGCCAGCAAAATCGCTAGACCTCAATCCCATAGTGCACTTGTGGGACCATTTGAATCGACAGTTTCGGCTTGCGGACCCACAACTACGTCATCTCCGGAACTTCCGTACTCTGCTGGAGTCGGAATGGGTACGTGTGCCTCTGGCAACCTTCTGGAGCCTCATTGCATCCATGCCACGCCGTCTCGCTGTTCTCATCCGGGCCAAGAATGATTATTACCATTATTAGGTAGGGACGTTAAGATCATATTATTGGATCATATTAGTGGTCATATTAGTCTGATACCACGATGTATGTTAAAGTGGTAAAATTATGTGAATATACGTACTTTTACCTACAACATTATAGTGAACCTTTACGAACATATACATGTTAATGTCTGTCGCATGTTTTCTACCGCCAAAATAGTTTAATAATTATAAATTTCATTTTTTGCGTTAAATTCGAAGTCCTTAATCTGTACTCAAGAAAATCTAGAATATATCTTTATAGGCATAGTAGATTATTTCAAAGGAATCATAATAAAACTTACCTCACTGATAGTCAATGGAACACAAACCTAGGTGACGAATGAATTTAAGGATAAGTGGTAGTGGTTGAGTTGGGTTGTTTTACCTCTGAGCGGCACTTTTTTGCACACCATGGGCTAAATGGCCAGGTCACAAGGACCCCGAAGGCTCAGAGAAGATTGGAGGAGGGGACCCACTTGGAACAGCTGTTGGGAGACAGATGGTAGCCTCCCGTCAAGGCCATCCAGCGTGTTCTTTAACGTGCACAGGGTATGACTCTCCCGCACACGGGGCCACGGCTTAACGTCCCATCCAACGAACGGCGGCCTTTCCAAGCTCATCGGTGTCCCCTACTGACCGTGGGCAGGGCGGGGAATTTTGCGGAGATAAATCTCAACGCTGACCCAGCTGGGACTAGAACATGGGAACTACAGATTACGAGCCTGGCGCGCTACCGACTGAGACACCCCCACCCCAATGGTAGTGATAGTTGGGGGGGAGGAGGTCTTACTTTTGTAGAAAATGTCTCGCTAACTAGTGTCGAATAAAACCTCATTGGCCCAGAGTTCAAGCGATCTTTTACAACGATATAAGCGCCAAGCTCGCAATCTGCAGTTTCTAGATTCGAATCTCACCTGATGACACAGATGGGGTTGAAAAGGTGGCCGTCCATCGGATGGGACGTAAAGCCGTAGATCTGTGGAGAGCCATACCTTGCACGTTAAAGAAAACGCTGGATGGTCTTGAATCGAGGCTACCATCTGCCTCCTAACCTGGGCTACCAGCTGCCCAATGATCAGCGCCGGATTATGAAGAAGAGAGACTCAGAGCAATGTGAAAACACACACTTCTCTGGGTTGGGTTGTTTTACCTCTGAGCGGCACTTTTTTGCACACCATGGGCTAAATGGCCAGGTCACATGGACCCAGAAGGCTCAGAGAAGGTTGGGGGAGGGGACCCACTGGAACAGCTGTTGGGAGACAGATGGTAGCCTCCCGTCAAGGCCATCCAGCGTGTTTTTTAACGTGCACAGGTTATGGCTCTTCCGCACACGGGACCACGGTTTAACGTCCCATCCGACGGACGGCGGCCTTTCCAAGCCCATCGGTGTCCCCTACTGACCGCGGGCAGGGCGGGGAATTTTTGCGGAGCGCTGACCCAGCTGGGAATCGAACCTGGGAACTACAGATTACGGGCCTGGCGCGCTACCGACTGAGCCACTTCCGCCCCCTCGCTTCTGAGGAGTAGAAATCTCGATTCGTCGGAGAAGGCAACATTTTTCCACTCTTCCACTGTTCAATGACGGTAGTCCCGTGAGAACATGCAGGCGTCATTGCCGATGAACCTTGTTTCACATGGGCGCCTTTACGCAGCATCGACTCTGGAGACCCATACATAACAGGGTTCGCCCTACTGTTATCGGGAACACGTACCTGGGTGCCCCAGCGTTCATTTGAGTGGTCAATTGCTGTACTGTTGCGCCTCAATTGTCCTTTACCAGTCAACGGAGTCGACATTTCTCCTCCGGGGTCGATGGCTTTTGGGGCTCCACGGTATGACGTCTGGAGGACCGCTGGCACACTCGGTGTGCCAGCAGTCCATTCTTGGTACACCCTTACTACAGCACCTCGCAAACAGCCCACGAAGTCTGCAGTTTCCGAGATGCTTCCACACTTGGCGCTGTATCCGATGATCATTCCTTTTTGAACGTCCGTCAAATCAATACCTCTGCCTACTGTGCTCACGTTATGCACTATGGCTCATCTGTCCTGGCCGGCCGCTTATATCTCCGTGTGGTCGACCTTGTTATGTGCACTCTGTGACGCGCCTTGGGGGGATACACTGTAATTCCGTGGGTGGTCATGTTATTCTGATACGACTGTGTATTTATGTATTATACTAATAGGCGACATATTTGCTCGAAATTAAAGTATCGGAACGGACTTCTGATGCATTCCGTGTTGGAAACTTCCATCGTTTCGATTGATATCTCACCCGGTTTGTAAATAACCGCTTGCTATGGTTGTTTCCATCATATCTCTCTTGAAACATCATATTGTATCTGAAAAGATACATTCTAGATTCCCATTCTAAATTTTCCAAATTTAATATGAAAGCAAAACTTTACAATTATATATATTTATATTTAATTACAAATTCGGCGGTAGTAAATGATACTACAAGAATTCAGTCATAAAATAATCAATGAATAATTATTAACTAATATTGAAACACTGACAATTTTTTCTTATACTATAATTTTTTATTAACCTGTGTAACCCTTAAATCTGTTAATAGTGAAATGGTAAAAATATTGAAAACTCTATATTTATCAATTTATAACGGTTTATGAAATTTGTTTCATTGTTAGTAAAACCAAAGGATTCATAAGTTGGGAAAACTATTAATTTATATTTAAATCCCTACTATATTTCTGCAGTACCCTCTCCTCTACTTTTTGGTTTCTGGTCTTATATACACCGAGAGAGGACAGTCTTTGAATAAAAAGAGGGAAAATAAATTTGCGTAAAGTTATAAGGTCTTTAATTAATTTGTCTTAAATTTAACTACAGTTTATTTTTTAATTAGTACAAAATAAAATAACATATTTGACGTGATTTTATTAAAAATATTTATGTATATTTCAAAATTATTTACTTAGTATTTAAAAATATATAGTTACCAATTGGGTTTTAAGAAATATATAATTATTTAGTTTACGAACCTAATGGAAATTAATTCTTCTCTTAATACGCTGTCCGGATTCGGTAAATAATTATAGCATGGCTTCCTATTCTCGCAACTTAATCCGTCCCAACGTGTAACCTCTTAGGGAGTTAACCCTTTCACGACTAAGGGAAACATTTTTCCCATTTTAAAATTGGAGATTTAATTATAACCTTATCTGCATTTTTTATACAGAATGTCAAAATAGAACGTATGCCAAACGCAATTACGTAAACGCGAACGTTTAGAAAACAAAAACAGAACTGTCAGGACGCATAATATATGTACTATGTGCAATGTCCATCTTTGCCTCACTACCAAAAGAAGTTGCTTCGCAGAATATCATAATTAGCACATCATTTTTTATAGTAATTTTATTTCATAATTTTGTATTATTTTAGTTAACATTTTGTTCTAATAAACCAATAAATAAAAGACATTGCATAATAAGCCTAACTATAATTTGTGTTACCTTTATAGTCCATTGGGAAAAATATTTCCCATAAAATTCCAAAAAAACTACACATTGTTATGTATTTTTCTTATGATTTTTATTTATTTTACGTCTAAACAAACTAAAATAAACAGATACATACTAGTATTTACTCTTAGAAACCGTATGGTCCTGAAAGTGTTAATCTTCGATTTTGACTTAAAATAAAAGGCACATTTGAGACAAAAAAACCCGATAGAAGCCGGAAAAATTGTTTCATAGGAATTCAATTATTCTGTATAAGAAAGAAATTTGTAAGAAAGCCTCAGTGTTATACGTATGATAAGGTATACATGCATATATATAGAAAGAAGTTAATAAAATAATTACAAGAGGTCGCGTTTAACGACTCTTCATTTTACACCCATTCACTTGCACAACGAGACGAAAGAATGCCCTAGGAATTAAGTATCCACGGAACTTTCATTCTGTTTCTAGGTCTAACAGCTGGGGTTATTAGTTTCCATAGTAACCTAGCTTATTACGATGTGCACTGTAGGCGAAAAGGCAAGTTACCATGTTAATGATCGCTATACGTAAAGAATAAAACGACTTTCTGAAACTAATCAGTTCTTTGGATAGTTGACTTTGTGTGTTTTTTTTTGTGTTTTCCCTGTGTCTTTTGGAGTGCAAACAAATTTAAACTTAAACGTTGTTTGTTCAATATAGTCCATTTTGTCACTTTTGCTTAACTTTTGATTAGCAGAATTATCTTAATTCTTGTACACCAAAATTCTTTGGAAAAATATTTATTTTTAGCAATTTAATTGGGGAGGGGGATAATTAATCTGCGTTAACCGGGGCCATGCTATTCGGGAGTTCTTTCATCATAAATTTAGTGTTTTGTAGCAGGAGATTTCCTAGAACGTAACTAGGGTTGGATTCGTGAACGAGATGAGAGAAAACGCAATGAACCTCTTCCGAATTTAACGAGCGAATTTATGGGGCGGGGGTGGCTCAGTCGGTAGCGCGCCAGGCTCGTAATCTGTAGTTCCCAGGTTCGAGTCCCAGATGGGTCAGCGTTGAGATTTATCTCCGCAAATATTTCCCCCGCCCTGACCACGGTCAGTAGGGGACACCGATGGGCTTGGAAAGGCCGCCGTCCGTCGGATGGGACGTTAGGCCGTTACCCCGTGAGGGGGAGAGCCATACCCTGTGCACGTTAAATAACACGCTGGGTGGCCTTGACGGGAGGCTACCATCTGTCTCCCAACAGCTGTTCCAGTGGGTCCCCTCCCCCAACCTTCTCTGAGCCTTCGGGGTCCATGTGACCTGGCCATTTAGCCTATGGTGTGCAAAAAAGTGCCGCTCAGAGGTAAACAATCCAATCCGAATTTAACGATTTGTAAAAGATTAGTGGTACTAAGGGTAAATTGAGTATTACCACACAAACTGACGAGAAAAATTTTGTAGAGAAATAGTCTCACTGGTTTTAATGATTCATTCCACTCAAACAGTTCTTTCCTCGCCCTTACTCTAGGGCATATCTAACATATATATATAGAGCAGTAGCATTCAAAAGGTGTGCATTGAAATTTTGAATGATGTTGGAGATAATGGGAAATTTATAAACCATTTTGTTGCAACTTTCTGACACTGAGTCGTATTAAAATTTTCCGTTAAATCAAAAATTTATCCATATTAAAATTTAATGTTAAAACCAAAATGAACACAAACCATTCTCATAGCACGTACGCATTACCCTAAATACACGTCAGAACCTGAACACGACAGCTCTATGTTTACAAATGACTCCACAGAAATATCAATTATTGAAGGCAAACTGCACATGCATGAGTTTCCTATAGTATTGGTAAATTCAACTTTTAGCATGCCTTGAATATTGACGTCGAAAAATAATGTGCCAGAAGGAAAAAAAAAATATTTGAGAATCACTGATATAGTCCGGCGGTTTTCAAAATATTTGATCTGAGGGATCATTTACACTCTTAAAACGTTATTGAAGACCCCTTCGTTCATTCTCGAAAAAATGGCCGCCAAATACCCAAGTCCGAATAATCTTTCAGTCGTTCTTTCAAAAAGGAATGGTGTCCCATGAAAAACACATCTAATTCAGCTCCCAACTGAAACAGTCGCACAACTGCTTTTCCTCGAGACAACCTTTGTACTTCCGGTAGACAGCAGAAGTGCTTTATGCGTTCAGTCGGTAGCGTGCCAGGCTCGTAATCTGTAGTTCCCAGGTTCTAGTCCCAGCTGGGTCAGCGTTGAGATTTATCTCCGCAAAATTCCCCGCCCTGCCCACGGTCAGTAGGGGACACCGATGGGTTGGAAAGGCCGCCGTCCGTCGATGGGACGTTAAGCCGTGGCCCTGTGTGCGGGAGAGCCATACCCTGTGCACGTTAAAGAACACGCTGGATGGCCTTGACGGGAGACTACCATCTGTCTCCCAACAGCTGTTCCAGTGGGTCCCCTCCCCCAACATTCTCTGAGCCTTCGGGGTCCATGTGACGTGGCCATTTAGCCCATGGTGTGCAAAAAAGTGCCTCTCAGAGGTAAAACAACCCAACCCAATGCTTTATGCGTACTTCCCATTTCGTATGTTAAAAAGATCGAGATTTAGTAAAATTAAAATGTCGTTGATGAAGCAGTAAAAAATATTAATTGAATCTTTAATTCGACGATTTGCTGTATCGATGGACAGTGGCACTACCTTTTGTTTATGACCTTCCGGACCCCCTTAAAGGGTCTCGGTAATCCCAGGGGTCTGCGGATCACACTTTGAGACCCGTTCATACAGACGATTGCGACTGATTGACTGACAGCAGACAGGGGATCATGCTAATTCTAACGATAATGTAGAAATGGTAGAGATCTGTAAATTTGCATCTAGGGGTAATCCGGGTCGTAGATTTTTTGCAAAAATCCTACATTTGACCTCCGATGTGCCCTTCAAGGTCAAATGGGTATTTCGCAGAGGTCAAACGTGATCTAGAATGGCTAGAAAAGTAAGAATAAGGATTTGTGGCGGTGTTTCGGGCTGTAGATGTTGGAAACATTACGAAATGTTGGATACGGAGGGTCCTTCGAGGTCAAAGGTCAATTTCTGATGTGTCAGTGCTAGGGAGCTAGAATTGGTTTCTGGGATATTACGGATCATAGACCTCAGAAATGTGAAATTTTGCTTATGATATGTCCTTCGAGGTCAAAGGTCAAATATAAATTTTCTGGTTCTTGAAGGCTAAAAATTGGAGCCTGGGGGCAATTGTGTCGTAGATCTCAGTAATTTTGTCAAATTTTGTATACAGTGTTGTTTTTTCTTAGGTCAAAGGCCAAATTTCTATATAATAATGCTTGAGAGTTTAAAAGTGGTGAATAGAGCTATTTCGAGTTCTAGTTAACTCAGACATGAGGGGAATTTTCAGATTCGGTGTAGAAATAAAGGTCAAATGGCGATCGCAGTGGTCTAGAAATAAGAGTGACGGTCTAGAAGAGGTGCCAAAGTCAATAATTAATTTTTTGTAAGGAATAGCGTACGCAATAGCCTACACGGTAAAATTATTCAAAAATACTCCTATCTATAAGAGTCTACTCCTCCCTGTCGGTAGGGGACACTTTTTAACCACAGTTGAACGGCGATTGACACATTATTCCTTCTAGGCATTATACCCTTATTTTATATTTATTCATTGTTTTAGTTTTAAATGTTCGCAAAGATCAAATTCTAATATATCCATATTTAAATATCATATTGTACCTTAATAGATACATTCTAGACTCGAAAATTATTTAACACCGAGAGTGACTTAAAGCAAATCGTTAATATTTATAAACACTTTAAACTATTTTTCTGACGGTAGTAAGCATATCACATGCACTGATATATTTTATGGTGTGCATACAACACAGATGATTACGTGCACAAAGCATTTTGTTTTGCGAAAATTGGCTTTGAAATTTTTAAAGAACTTTCACATGTGTGATGAAATATCTGGAAATCTTTCCTTATAAAGAAAGAAAAGTATTCTATGCCCCTCGAAAAGACCCGGATATGTTCAGAACCATCTATAACATACTAGGCTGAACAGAATGTGCAGTAGGGGCGGGGATTGGCTCAGTCGGTAGCGCGCCAGGCTCGTAATCTGTAGTTCACAGGTTCGAGTCCAAGCTGGGTCAGCGTTGAGATTTATCTCCGCAAAATTCCCCGCCCTGCCCACGGTCAGTAGGGGGCACCGATATGCTTGGAAACTCCGTCGGATGGAACGTTAAGCCGTGACCCCATGTGCGGGAGAGCCGTACCCTGTGCACGTTAAAGAACACGCTAACGAATCACACGCAGCAGAACTCAGTAACGTATCACACGCAAGCTGGTCAGTTTCCAGATCAGCCAAAGCTTGCAAAAAATGGCATACAGGAAAACGAACACTTTTTCAAAGCAAGGTTGGGTTGTTTTACCTCTGAGCGGCACTTTTTTGCACACCATGGGCTAAATGGCCAGGCCACAAGGACCCCGAAGGCTCAGAGAAGGTTGGGGGAGGGGACCCACTGGAACAGCTGTTGGGAGACAGATGGTGGCCTCCCGTCAAGGCCATCCAGCGTGTTCTTTAACGTGCACAGGGTATGGCTCTCCCGCACACGGGGCCACGGCTTAACATCCCATCCTACGGACGGCGGCCTTTCCAAGCCTATCGGTGTCCCCTACTGACCGTGGGCAGGGCGGGGAATTTTGCGGAGATAAATCTCAACGCTGACCCAGCTGGGACCCGAACCTGGGAACTACAGATTACGAGCCTGGCGCGCTACCGCCTGAGCCACTTCCGCCCCACTCTTCGGAGTCTATCTATTTTAACTTTTGTTATTGTCAATCAGGCTATTAGATTTCGGGATATAAGCCCTAGGCTCATAAAATTAATTAAAGATAACAGATATCAGATCCCCGTTGTGACGTCATAGAGTACGCCCTATCAGCGACTCTCAAATGACCTTGGTAAAGCATAGCTTTTTGGCGCTACCCTATACATACTCACACTGAACCGAGCGAGGTAAGAATTGGGGGTAAAACATTTAAATTTGTGTCGAAGATCAAAGAAAAATAAAATTTTTGATGAGATGGGTCCATTCGAGGTAAAATATCTATACACTGGTGCTAGAAAAATAAAAATTAATGGCTCCGAGTATTTTACGTCGCAGATCTTGGAACTATTGCGAAATTTGGCGGCAATGGATCTTTCGAGGTCAAAGGTCAAATTTAAATATACGTGTGATAGAGAGCTGAAAATTAGTGTCATGGGAAAGATTTCCGATAAGTACATCTCAGAAACATTGTTAAACTTCTCTTTAAGTTCGTCTTCAAAGTCAAGTAAGGATCGGTTGGGTTATTTTTCCTCTGAATGGCACTTTTTTCACACAATGGGCTAAATGACAATGTCACAAGGACCCCGAGGGCCGGAGAACGTTGGGGGTGATGACTCATTGGAACAGCTGTTGGGAGACAGATGATATCCTCCCATTTAAGACCATAAGCGTATTGTTTAACGTGCACAACGTATGGCTCTTCTGCACACGGGGCCACGGCTTAATGTCTCATCTGACGGACGACGGCCTTTTCGAGCCCATCGGTGTACCCTACTGACCGTGGGCAGGGCGATGAGTTTTACGGAGATAATCTCTACACTGACCCAGCTGGAACTCGATCTGGGAATTACAGATTACCAGCCTGGTGCGCTACCGAATGAGCCATCCCAGCCGCCCGAAGTATTAAGTATCGGATTTAACGGTTTCGAAATCGAGCGGTGATTAAGGCGCCAAATAATTTCTAGTATACTATGTATAATACATTTTGTATTTTTATCCCACAATAGTCCGATTTGCCCTTGGACATTTCGGCTATATTCAGAACTAAAGAAAAAAATCCAACATTTTTAGTAATTCGATTAGGCTAAGCACCTAAATTAGCAAATTTACTAGCTGGCATTTGTTTTCAAATATTGTATCTAGAAAGATACGTTCTAGAATGCATACTGATAAAAATTATGAGTGTTCCATTGAGTCCAGGGGACTCAATGGAACAGTTGTTGTGGCACACATGGTAGCTTCCCATCAAGGCCATCGAACGTGTTCTTTAACATGCTCAGGGTATGGCTCTCCCGCATACTAGGCTATGGCTTAACCTTTCATCCGACGAACGGCGGCCTTTCCAAGCCCACCGGAGCCTCCTAGTGACCGTGGGTAGGGTGGGAGTTTTGCGGAGAAAAATCTTATCCCTGACCTAGCTGTGACTCTACCCTCGGGGGGAGGGGGGGGGGCTTGAGGGCCTAAATGAAGTCGAAGGCTATGTTGCAACGGTTGGACAGGCTAAGATGACCATATCAGAAGTTGAGGGCCCTGCTGACTGACTAGCTCCGGTCATGTTGGACAGGGCCCCGACGGAAGGGACGGACTAAGAGTCCCAGTCACGGGGGCCGAGGCAACTAGGATTCTATATCCTTGTTTGTGGCATCCGAGACATAGATTAAATTTAGATGGATGAGTTTTATTCGTACAGGATTCTTCGCCATTTGGTAGTCGTGTTGGGTTGTTTTACCTCTGAGCGGCACTTTTTTGCACACCATGGGCTAAATGGCCAGGTCACATGGACCCCGAAGGCTCAGAGAAGGTTGGGGGAGGGGACCCACTGGAACAGCTGTTGGGAAACAGATGGTGGCCTCCCGTCAAGGCCGTCCAGCGTGTTCTTTAACGTGCACAGGGTATGGCTCTGCCGCACACGGGGCCACGGCTTAACATCCCATCCGAAGGACGGCGGCCTTTCCAAGCCCATCGGTGGCCCCTACTGACCGTGGGCAGGGCGGGGAATTTTGCGGAGATAAATCTCAACGCTGACCCAGCTGGGACTCGAACCTGGGAACTACAGACTACGCCTGGCGCACTACCGACCGAGCCACCCCCGCCCCAGGTAGTTGGGGATGAGCTGTATCTATACGGTACTGTCTTGCCCTTGACCGTAGGTAGTGGTGAATATGGCATTTCCCTATACTGTTAGTGCTTTAGGCGGAACCAGTGGGTCTTGTCATCATATACTGTATATAGTTACCTATGACTCGAACCTGAGAACTGTTGATCACGAGTCTGACGCGCTACCGACTGAATCGCACCCGGCCACATGCAGGAAGCTTGGGGAAGAGTGCCACAGGAGGTTATGAGCAGTCTCTACTACTCACTGTAACGAGACATTGTTTAGTTTATTCCCAATAGCTGTCCTATTGTCCTATCCTATTGATGTGATTTATATTTTGCATAATAACATTGTCCATTTGTTTTGAAATATTAATCACTTCTTCCTTGTCTCCTATATTGCTTCATATGTGAATATCACTTGAATTTTGCCACCTCTTTTTGGTGTTGTAATTTTAACGTTACAGGATGTGACAATGCCTCCCGGTTATCCTGCATTTATGGTGAATGGAATTTGCCGGTTATTTGAATCTACCGGTTGCACGGAATATATTTTATGCCAAACAAATACCATAAGTGCAATTTGTATTCAAGCCTTATTTGCAATAAAAATACAGTTAAAAACAATGAAAATGAAGTATAATGCCTTTAATACAAATTTCTAAAACATAATTATCAGTAACTTTGGCAAGTGCTTCCCAAAGTTTCATAGCCAAGCGCGCTAACCACTCAGTCGTCCCGTGGACGAATTGTTAGCGCGCTTGGCTACTGATCAAGCGACTTGGTTTCGAGCCTAGGTTAACACATGGATGTTTGTATTGTATTTTTTGCTGATGTCCTGCCATTCTTACAGACCTTTTACTATGGCGTATAAACTGACAGGCTCCTGTCAGACATCTGTGGCAAACAGCTGCTTGAGAGATATTTATTTATGTTTATTTATTCACTGAAAGCCACCATAGAAAGAGTTGTAATATTGGTCGACAGATGGCGCTGAGTACCGAAGTGTTGATATACCTTTTTTTTCCTAATAACGAAATGTGAAAGAGAATTTTAAAAATTTAAATATCAGTGGAATCCTAGATACGAGAACAGCGAAACTAACCTAAAGTTTAATCTCAGAAAATTTATTATATCAGTGGAATCCTAGACACGAGAACAGTGAAACTAACCTAAAGTTTAATCTCAGAAAATTTATTATATCAGTTTGAAATTTTATCCCGTTGGATGAGAAATCTGGCTGATTGAGTTCCGATTAACCGGGAATATACTGTATATTAGTTACCTACCACTTCGGTTATAGTGAAAAATAACTAATAATAAATTCTTTGTTTTCAGTTTCATCTTTGCCTTTGATAATGGTTCGATCTCGAAAGTATCTCTGTAAGGTACAATATTAGATCTAAAGATAGATAAATCTTGAAATAACATCTAAAACAGTTCGCGACTTTTCTTACGAGTCGTATATGTGTATGTACCAACCAAAGAGGTTCTAAAGAGCATATGTGTATGTACCAACCAAAGAGGTTCTAAAGAGAAGATGGCGAGCTTCGGACAAACGTCAGTGGCACCACTCTGCGGAATTTTGCGAAGCTGAACATGAGAATTGGTGTACAACGACAAAACGTGTAAGAGGCGATCTGCGCATGCGCCGTGCCCCTGCAGCTGTATTTTTGCTTTTCTCTTCAAATATTTAATGTGATTTAATTAGTGTTTCAACCTGTCAACACTCATGGCTATTTGCATACAGTGGTAGCTGAGCCTAAAGTTATTCAATGAATATTTTATCCCGTTCCGGAATGCATTTTACGATAGCTGCAAATACGTAGTAGGTTTATTTTCAGCAATTTTTCAGAATTCTTAAAATTGATATGGAAATTAATACATTTAATCATCTTGAGAATATATTGTTTAAATCAATGTATGTTGCAGTTTTGTGCTCCCTGGAGCATATCGATGAATACAGATTTCTGCATTTTGTTCTAATAGTGTAGTTCTTTTATTATGGTTGATACAGAAGTACCTGCTGCCATCTGTTGACAGTTAATACAAGTAAAAAACTCTATATGATATTGTTTGAAAATATGTATAATCGTGTAATACATAATAGTTGTTGTTGTAAGTTGTAAGTTTTGGTGAAATTAGCCTCCAATAAGGGGCTAACTTGTGTACGTTAACTAAAAGCACTGCCATCTATCGAGTGAAACAGGAATTAATGACCTAGAGATAATTTAATATGCGCACTAAAAATAAATAAATAAATATCCCTCAAGCAGGTGCTTGCCACAGAGGTCTGACAGAGCATGTCAGTTTATATTCCATAGTAGAAAATCTGAGAGGATGGCAGGACCTCAGCAGAAAAACGGCACACACACATCCATGCCTTATCCGGGGTCGAATCCAGGTGCATTAGATCAGTAGCCAAGCGTGCTAACCACTCGGAGGTGCAAGTAAATTGCTTCGAAAGAACTAATAGTTCCAGAATTGAAAACACTGCCTTCTCTAGTCTGTAACAGGAATTACTGAACTAGAAAATGTTTAGTGCGCATCCTATCATAAAATGGAAGGTGGACTAGTTCACTTTGGTCTGTGTCAGTGAATTGTGAAATTAGAATGTAGTACGGAACTATGCTCGTTAGTTCGGTCGTTTGGCATAACTTTAAAATAGGTTTTCAGGTCAGTTTAATTTTTACGAAAATATTAACATAGATATTTAATGATGGGTTGGGTTGTTTTACCTCTGAGCGGCACTTTTTTGCACACCATGGGCTAAATGGCCAGGTCACATGGATCCCGAAGGCTCAGAGAAGGTTGGGGGAAGGGACCCACTGGAACAGCTGTCGGGAGACAGATGGTAGCCTCCAGTCAGGGCCATCCAGCGTGTTCTTTAACGTGCACAGGGTATGGCTCTCCCGCACACGGGGCCACGGCTTAACGTCCCATCCGACGGACGGCGGCCTTTCCAAGCCCATCGGTGTCCCCTACTGACCGTGGGCAGGGCGGGGAAATTTTGCAGAGATAAATCTCAACCTGACCCAGCTGGGACTCGAACCTGGAAACTACAGTTTACGAGCCTGGCGCGCTACCGACTGAGCCATCCCCGCCCCAAGCCTATTCAAAGGAATCGAACATTTGAAAAGAGGCATTTTGCCTATCAGTACCCATAGAACCTACGATTATAATTAAGTTATCGGAATTCCTCTAAAGAGCCTGCATGAAAAAAAAAACGTTTTATTTACAGCTAGTTTTGAACCAGAGATTTCAATATCACGAGCCAGCTGAAACTGCTTATCAGTTTTCTTTTTTATCGACGACTGACATTTCATTTTGAATGTAGCCGAATAATTCGCAAACAATCCAACAACCAACAAGCATTGCCCTCTGTTCTGAAACTGGAAATAGTGAACTGAACAACTACTCCTTTAATATACGAACTAGTTCGTTCGCGAACTACACTTCTCTACTACTTATGCTAGCGTCATAAATTTGGTCCCCTGTTCTTCTGTTATAGGAGGTGTTACTTAAATATCCGGGACGGGGGTGGCTCAGTCGGTAGCGTGCCAGGCTTGTTATCTGTAGTTCCCAGGTTCGAGTCCCAGCCTGGTCAGCGTTGAGATTTATCTCCGCAAAATTCCTCGCCCTGCCCACGGTCAGTAGGGGACACCGATGGGCTTGGAAATGCCGCCGTCCGTCGGATGGGACGTTAAGCCGTGGCCCCGTGTGCGGGATAGCCATACCCTGTGCACGTTAAAGAACACGCTGGATGGCCTTGACGAGAGCTCACCATCTGTCTCCCAACAGCTGTTGCAGTGGGTCCCCTCCCCCAACCTTCTCTGAGCCTTCGGGGTCCATGTGACCTGGCCATTTAGCCCATGGTGTACAAAAAGTGCCGCTCAGAGGTAAAACAACACAACCCAACTTCTTTAACATACGAATTAGTTCGTTCGCGAACTACACTTCTCTACTACTTATGCTAGCGTCATAAATTTGGCCCCCTGGTCTTCTGTTATAGGAGGTGTTACTTGAATATCCTGTAAATTCTCTCATTGTCCAGTCAAATATTTCATTAACAGATTTCCCCACCCCCTCCCTTGTCACCCATGTTGCGCAAAGCTTCATTCATATCTCTATTTACATATAAAAAGCAGATTTAGAACCACGAACAGCTTTTTCCTAACAATACTATTTTATAGCTTTTCGTTTAAACAAATTGAAATTTGTTACAATTATAATCTAGTTTCGTTATTTTCTTTCCCTTTTGCGTAATAAAAATCTTATATGTATGCTGAACCTCTGTAGTGCGAGACCTTGGGGGAAAAGGTTGGGTTGTTTTATCTCTGAGCGCCACTTTTTTGCACACAGTGGGTTAAATGGCTAGATCACAAGGACCATGAAGACTCAATGAAGGTTGGGGAGGGGACCCACCGGAACAGGTGTTGGGAGAAAGAAGGTAATCTCCCGTCAAGGCCATCTAGCTTTTTTTTAACGTGAACAGGGTATGGCTCTCCCGTATATGGAACCACGGATTAAGGTTCCATCCGATGTACAGCGTCATCTCGAAGCCTATCGGTGGTGGGGAAACGTTTTCAAATAATTCTAATTCTTTTTAATTCTAAAGTGTAATATTTGGTAAGTACCGTGTGTGTGTGTGTGTATATATATATACAGGGTGATTCAAAACTTATCGTTCAAATTTCGTGGGGAGGTAGGGAATACGTCAGGAAACCGATTTCACATAGGAAAGTATGTCCGCAAACGTCATCTACATGAACAAAATGGACAAGTAAAGTGAAAATAAGGAAACAGTACAGTTAAGTGGTAACGAATGTGACTTTTATTCCAACAAGGTAAAGTACAAGTTCACAGTAGGTGCTCAAAATTGCGACCATTTACACGGACACAGGATTCACAGCGCCATTGCATTGACCGCCGAACATTTTCAAAAACTCCTGGCATATCACGGACAATGCCTGCGGCGGCCACTATTCGTGCAACAAGGTCCATTTCACTGTTGACGGGGGTCTCGTACACATGGTCTTTCATGGCCCCCCACAAAAAGAAATCCATGGGCGATAAATTAGGTGACCTGGGTGGCCAAGCAATCGGTTCACCTCTACCGATCCATCGAGCTCCGAATGTTCGGTTCAGGTAATCACGCGCAACAATTGTGCTATGGGCTGGAGCCCCGTCATGTTGATACCACATATCTCGGCGGATATGGGCAGGAACAGCGCCCAGAAAAGTCGGTAACACTGTCTCGAGAAATATTAGGTATTTCCGGCCGTCCAATCGGGGCGGTAGCAAGTAAGGTCCCAACAAACAGTCACCAATGATTCCAGCCCACACATTTGTGGCAAAACGATGTTGCGCAGCGTGACGTCTCGTACCATGCGGGTTGTCGTAAGCCCACACATGTGAATTGTGTGTATTGAACACACCTTCACGAGTGAATGAAGCTTCATCTGTAAAAAGGACAGAAGCTGGAAAACTGGGGTCCACGGCACCTTTCTACATGAACCATTGTGCAAATTCCACATGCTTCGAATAATCGTCAGGATGCAGTAACTGCACCCTTTGAAGATGGTAAGGATGCACACGTTCCTCGTGCAGTATCCGCCACACTGCTGACTGAGAGACCCCAAGCTGCTGAGCAATAGCTCGTGTGCTGGTATTCGGATTATCTTCGATGGACTGTAGGACTTGTTCTGCGATGTTGACAGTCCGCGTCAGTCGTTTTCTCTCCGTATCCTGTATGTTGCTGCGCAGTGAATCACGTTCGCGCAGATTGCGATGCACACGTGCAAACATTTGATGCTGCGGTATTCTTCTGTTGGGATATCGATCTTCGTAAACTTGCCTAGCTCAGTGGCCGCTTTCGCCAGCTGCCCCATATGCGAGATGCATATCCGCTAGCTCTTGATGCGCAAAACGATTCATCTTATCACTAGTAAGTCAGCTCGTACACTGATGACAGCAGGAGTGGTCGGGCAAGCTGTACACTAGTTGGGTACACACAGCGCCCTCTACATACGCATGCGTAAATTTGCGGACATACTTTCCTATGTGAAATCGGTTTCCTGACGTATTCCCTACCTCCCCACGAAATTTGAATGATAAGTTTTGAATCACCCTGTATATATAAATACAGGGTGTCTCAAAAATATAGGTACAAACTTTCAGGGGAGGTAGATAACATCTAAAGAAATGAGAATTGCATAGGAACCTATAACCGGAAACATCATGGGAAAGTGGTACCAGAGGTACAAGATCTGAAAGGAAACAAGACAGTGATTAATGGGAAAACATTTATTAGACATAATTATTACAAATGGCGTACTAGACGATACATTTCATAATGTTACAGCAGATGCTCAAAGTTTCCACCATGAGATGCGATGTATGCGTGACACCGACGGAGCATTGATTGCCGGACCGGTCGAACACACCTGGAGTTTCTTTGATAGTAGCAGCAGTGCAGACGAGCCTTGCCACGAGATCCATGTGAGACTCCACAGGCGATTCATACACGGTAGCTTTGAGCCCCCCCCCCCCCCCCCCCCACAGAAAGAAATCATCGCTCGCTAAATCAGATGAGCGTGGGGGCCAGGCAACTGGTCCAGCACGCCCAATCCATCGTTGCCCAAAAGACATGTTCAAATGCGCACGAACACACCTTCCATAATGGGGAGGCTCCCCATCATGTTGAAACCACATGTTGCATCTCACATTTGCTGGAACATGGGCAAGTAAGCCTGGTAGAGCCTGTTTCAGAAAGATCAGATACTTTGCGGAGGTCACGCGGGATGGTAAAAGGTATGGCCCGACTAAGCAGTCGCCGACCAAACCTGCCCACACATTTACTGTGAAACGATCTTGTGCCACATGGGTGCGCACACCGTGGGGAATCTCGTGAGCCCACAAATGCGCATTGTGCTGTTTGAATACGCCATCAAGAGTGAAACTGGCCTCATCAGTAAACAAAACATATGCTGGGAAATTAACATCTTGGGCACTTTCTTGGAGATACCACTGTGCAAAACGCACACGTGCAGGATGATCTGCAGGGAGAAGTAACTGAACCCATTGGAGATGAAAGGGGTGTAAGGACTCACCGTGCAAAACATGCTGTACACTGCAACGAGACACTCCTAAGGCAGAGGCAACGGCACGTGTGCTGGTACTAGGATTAGTCTCCACGGCATCCAATACACTTTCTTTCACCCATAATCGCACAAATTTTGATGCGCACGTGCAAACAAACTGTGGCCTGGTACATGTCTGTTGGGAAATGTTGTTGATACATTCGTTGAGCGGCTCGTCCGTTGCCCTCAGCTATTCCATACACTAAGTGCATGTCTGCCAGCTCCCTGTTCGAATACCTTTGCATGTTCTTCATAAGCCGACTACCGCTCGAATGAGGAAATCCGAAATTTCCCCTCTAGCGCACTGATGAACAGTGCCGCCTATTGACTTACGGTAACGTTTCCGGTTGTGGGTTCCTATGCAATTCTCATTCCTTTAGATGTTATCTACCTCCCTAAAGGGCGGGGGTGGCTCAGTCGGTAGCGCGCCAGGCTCGTAATCTGTAGTTCCCTGGTTCGAGTCCCAGCTGGGTCAGCGTTGAGATCAAAGCTCCAATGTTGATCATCAGTCAGCTCCGCAAAATTCCCCGCCCTGCCCACGGTCAGTAGGGGATACCAATGGGCTTGGAAAGGCCGCGGTCCATCGGATGGGACGTTAAGCCGTGGCCCCGTGTGCGGGAGAGCCATACCCTGTGCACGTTAAAGAACACGCTTAATGGTCTTGACGGGAGGCTACCATCTGTCTCCCAACAGTTGTTCCAGTGGGTCCCCTCCCCCAACATTCTCAGAGCCTTCGGGATCCATGTGACCTGGCCATTTAGCCCATGGTGTGCAAAAAAGTGCCGCTCAGAGGTAAAACAACCCAACACAAATCAACCTCCCTAAAAGTTTGTACCTAGATTTTTGAGATACTGTCGTGCCCACAGGAATTGATCCTGCGGACACGACTTGGGCTAAAAGGTCCTTGGACGTGTTTTCTCAAAGTAAGAACAAAGACCTTGGTTAGTCATCTTGGTTTCCACGAACTTGCCCGTTAAACCAGATGACACTAGTGACTACCATCGCCCCAGGAGTAAGAACTTCCGGACCCAGAGTTTGGGCTCGCCATCAAAGGTGCCGAGTAGGTGGAGCGATGTTCGTCCCAAGCGTCCGACGTCCAATAGCAAGCGCCCGCGTCAGCCTTCCACGCTGACCACCGCTAGAGGTCGCGGTGGGAAGTGGCGGCAAGCTTGAACTGCGGGAGAGAAGAGCCTTCTTGTCCTCATGTTTCTGGTCCTGTTAAGACATCTTCTTTTTGGCCGGGAATCGGCTCGTCGTAGTGAGTTCTCGAGTGACTGGTAGCGAAGAGTAGTCGCCCAGTTTGCAGCGGTCGAACTGTTTAACTTGCTTTGTCTGACCGAACGTAGGCGATGGGCTTCCGATCGACAGTGCTGGGCTTCGCATCAAAGGCTCCTGCAGCGGCCACATACGACAGGTAGGGTCACCCTCATTTATAGATCTGGATTTCCATACCAACGTGTTATATTCTGTCTGCTACCGCCACCGTGCGCCGGAAAACAATCTACGTAATATGACTTTAGAGCTGGTAGCTCAAACCCAATGAACAGACTTTGCCAAAACGATTTCTTGGCGTCTCTTTGTAAAGGCGGACATCGCCTGAACGTCGAGTAAGAGCAGCTGTATCCCGACGAAGGGAACCCATGGTACTGGAGATTAGTTTATTAATGTTATAGTAAATAAATTGTATATAAATTGTAAAATCTGACTCCTCTCCGTTTCTCAAGATTGAGTGACGTTTATGGGTTATTGCGGAGAAGGTCCCCTTCTCGATAGTCAGCACATCGCAGCACGGCCAAATCAGTAGGAAGGAGTCAAACACTGATGTCGGACCTCCCTCATACGAAAGGGGGGGTTCACGTCAATACCTTGAATATAGTGAATATTACTGCCTAAAATTTTACTTCGGGTTTTATCCTTAGCATTCCTGGTTGTATTAGAAAACTCAGATGTCTTCCTATGATAGAATCCGCATTTAAACTGAATCACTGAAATTCTAGAGAAATAGGAAGATGGGCTTTGCACTGATTAACGAGAATTATTTCTGAGGAAGAAAGCATCGGATCGGCATTCAGGTTGGGTTGGGTTGTTTTACATCTGAGCGGCACTTTTTTGCACACCATGGGCTAAATGGCCAGGTCACAAGGACCCCAAAGGCTCAGAGAAGGTTGGGGGAGGGGACCCACTGGAACAGCTGTTGGGAGACAGATGGTAGCCTCCCGTCATGGCCATCCAGCGTGTTCTTTAACGTGCACAGCGTATGGCTCTCCCGCATACGGGGCCACGGCTTAACGTCCCATCCGACGGACGGCGGCCTTTCCAAGCCCATCGATGTCCCCTACTGACCGTGGGCATGGCGGGGAATTTTGCATTGAACAGAGGCACAGGATACCTTACGTCAGCTGGTGGATAATCCTGATCACAGGATATTGCAGGTAGCTGAAATCTCACTTCGCTAGTTGAGCATCGTCAGTCCTAAACTGGAGTAATATGTCTCAGGTAGGTCATATGATTCTTCAAAAGGTCTACTTGTGAAGGTGGTGTGTGAAGTTCCTACCAGCATGTGTGGCTTCAGTCTCTAGCGGTGGGGAAACAGGTTTTTGCCTCATGCCTGTGATCAGGGGGCTGTTTGATATTGTTGGCCCTACCTCTCTCAATAAGCGTAGTTTCTATAGAAATAGTACTAATCACTTTCTCTCTGAAGGTACTTGAAACGTGATGACGTGATGACGTTACATAGAGATTATTCTCTTGACGTCCTCATACAGTAATTCTAGCGTTATAACCTTGTTATTCTAGGCTTGAAAGAGACCAGATGGAGAGGTAAAGGTGAGATACTTAAAAATAATATAAATTTCTCTTTTCTGGGAGGGACGATGGAAAGTATCTCCAAGGTACAGGTTTGCTCAACAGTTTCCGTATTCGAAATACGTAACGTTTCCGATATATGTGGGGCGGGGGTGGCTCAGTCGGTAGCGCGCCAGGCTCGTAATCTGTAGTTCCCAGGTTCGAGTCCCAGCTGGGTCAGACGTTGAGATATATCTCCGCAAAATTTTCCGCCCTGCCCACGGTCAGTAGGGGACACCGATGGGCTTGGAAAGGCCGCCGTCCGTCGGATGGGACGTTAAGCCGTGGCCCCGTGTGCAGGAGAGACATACCCTGTGCACGTTAAAGAACACGCTGGATGGCCTTGAAGGGAGTCTACCATCTGTCTACCAACAGCTGTTCCAGTGGGTCCCCTCCCGCAACCTTCTCTGAGCCTTCGGGGTCCATGTGACCTGGCCATTTAGCCCATGGTGTGCAAAAAAGTGCCGCAAGGAGGTAAAACAACCCAACCCAATCTGATATATGTATATATTCCGAAACACCACTCCAGACATTTTTCACATTCTAGCCCTTGTTTATCAAGGTTTGATTTCTTCGTGATCTCTACGCACTTAAAAATATCAGCGGTCATATTTCGATTCAAATTTACGAATTGTGGTGTAGATTCCAAACCCTATGTGCATATTTTCAGAGCTCTACCATTTCTGCATCATAGTTGGAATTAGCGTGATCCGTTAACAGTTATCATTCAGTCACCAGTAATCATCGGTATCGGTGATTCTAACATTCTTTGCCTAACGGCACACTATTTTTCGCCGTGAATACTCGTGGCATGCTAAAAATTTGACTTGCCAACACTGGAAAAGGCTCACATATGCGCAGTTTGCTTTTAGTAATAGCCGTTTCTGTGGAGCCATTTGTAAACGCAAAGTTACTTTGTTAAAATTCTAATGTTCATTAAGGTTCGTGAATACGCTGTACGTGTTATGACGAAGGTTTGTGTTAATTTTGATTTTATCATTAAGATTTAATATATATAAGTTTTTGATCAAACAGAAATGTTTGGCGGGGGTGGCTCAGTCGGTAGCGCGCCAGGCTCGTAATCTGTAGTTCCCAGGTTCGAGTCCCAGCTGGGTCAGCGTTGAGATTTATCTCCGCAAAATTCCCCGTCCTGCCCACGGTCAGTAGGGGACACCGATGGGCTTGGAAAGGCCGCCGTCCGTCGGATGGGACGTTAAGTCGTGACCCCGTGTGAGGGAGAGCCATACCCTGTGCACGTTAAAGAACACGCTGGAAGGCATTGACGGGAGGCTACAATCTGTCTCCCAAAGTTATTGCAGTGGGTCCCCTCCCCCAACCTTCTCTGAGCCTTCGGGGTCTTTGTGACCTGGCCATTTAGCCTATTATGTGCAAAAAAGTGCCGCTCAGAGGTAAAACAACCTAACCCCTCAATACCAATAATTGAAATGTGAAGAAGTTCGTTATGTGTTCTCCCGTGACGTTCTCGAATCCAGTCCGAGTTCTAGGAAATTCCTGAGAAACAATAGTAAATTTATGATAAAAATTTGATTAGTTACTCCCGAGTAACGTTCCCGGGTTGGGATGTTTTACCTCTGAGCGGCACTTTTTTTGCACACCATGGGCTAAATGGCCAGAGAATCTTTATCCAGAGAATATAACAATAATATATAATCCAAATAATATAACGGCGAGCACATGTAAATATGGGAATAATATGTAATACATGTGAGCATAAAAAATTTGTATAGAGACAAGCACGTCAAGCCTGTAATAATATTAAAATCGGAAGAGATGTGGAAAACCTCGTTTTTTGTTGCCACTGTATTCCGTTTCTTTCGAACCGATTTGTTGCTGTAACAATACATAAGACGAAGAACATATGAATGTCTTTACATGTGGTACGGCTATCGGAATCTTGGAATCAAGCGAACACAGAGTAATGTTGCCATGGAGATAGGTGTGCAGCAATCTGTAGTGTCAAGTCTGTGAAGAATTTACCAAGGGAGAGGAAACTTTAGTCGTCCACGTGTGCAGAGTCACAATGGCTGAAGATAACCACTATGTGGCACTGACAGCGAGTTGGGTTGGTTGGGTTGTTTTACCTCTGAGCGGCACTTTTTTGCACACCATGGGCTAAATGGCCAGGTCACATGGACCCCGAAGGCTCAGAGAAGGTTGGGGGAGGTGACCCACTGGAACAGCTGTTGGGAGACAGATGGTAGCCTCCCGTCAAGGCCATCCAGCGTGTTCTTTAACGTGCACAGGGATAGTTTGCGGAGATATGGGTTGGAAACAGATGTCCAAGACATCGCAACGACTTGGAAACCGAATGTCCAAGACATCGGGTCTAAAATATATATTCGCAGGATAATAGGTATATTCCTGAGGTGCATCAACCATGAGTCCTTTAATCGCAGATAATTTATGGAGTATATTTTCATTTTGTACTAGGTCTCTAGCGCCACATTTGGTTTTTACAATTAAGGTCTCCTGCAACTATGGTAGGAGAGTTTTTATCAAAAATAATATCTTGTTCTTTTGGAAGAAGAGGCGTATTCAGAGGCTCGTATTCTGCGACCAGAGTCAGTTCTCCAACTTGAGTGGAAGGGAGTGTAATGACTGTAAGTTCCAAGTTTTTGATGTCACTGAAAGTGATTTCATGATGTGCTATGCTCCTTTTTACAATGATAGCTGTACCGTTACCTTTATTGTGGGTTCTGTCATTTCGGTACACATTATAGTTAGGAATTCCAATAGTCACTGGTTTCAACTTTCAACTTTATTTTACAAATATATATACATTTCTTTTCATATAAGTATAGGTAAGTAAGTTGGTTTTCAGATGTGTCTGGTTTAAGAGCCCTGCATCAACATTAAATTCCGATAAGAAATCTTTAAATTCTACAAGATCAATTTTTAGCCCATTGCAGTTCGAATCCGCAATCTGAATGTTTCCTATCTGCCGGTTATTATTCATAGCCAGAGAACTAGGTGACTATGTAATCTAGAGTTTTAATGCCCACAGTTAGTTTGTCCCATGGAATCTTGGAGCATTTGAAACCGGATAATAATGATTTGAATTCAGCCACAATTTCAGACAAATTAAAGCTTTTAAATGTATCAAAACTCTCCTTGAGGTCTCCGATAAAGTTACTCTCAGAGTTCTGAATTTTTTAGTTCATTGCACTTTACGTTTTTTTTTTTGTTTGGTAGAAGCCCTCACTGAACTCTTATCCACGGTTTGTTTAGTTTTTTTCTGTCACTGCAATATCTTTTCCTTTGAGTTGTGTGACCTGAGCATATGATTTATCATGCTGAGTTTTTGTTGATGAGGTTCTAACAAGACGCTTCTTTAGTGAAGTGCTTGGGGTCATAATTTGAGCCTCTTTAGGCTTGGGATGAAATTCATGCCTTTATAGTTTGCTGTGTGCTCTTTGTTACAGTTAGCACACTTGGGTGGGCTATTTTTTGTATTTCTGTCGCAAGTTGATGTGAGATGAGCACCTGCACATTTAACACATCTAGGAAAATTAAAGCAACTGCCCTGAGTGAGGCCATATCTCTGGTAACGATGGCATTGGGTAGCTCCAGGTCTCTACTTATAGCTCTCAACTTTAATTTTCAGATAGAACAGATCCGTGATATTATAAAATTTCTGGCTGGCTTCATTTATTGGAAGTTCCACAAAAAATATCGGTAGTTTCTTATCTTTACCACTCCTTAGTTGAAACACTAGGGAGATTTGAAAGCCCAGATGAATAAGTTCATTTTTAGATCCTCCTTAGCTACATCATCAGGGAGATTTTTGAATAGAATTTTGAGATTCTTTTCATTTTTAAGTTGGTACGTATGAAAAAAAAATTAGATTGTTCAAACCGTTTCACAAACGATCTATAATCACTTGTCCAACGGGTTTTTATGCGGATTGTCTCGCCAGAGATCTTAGCTGAAAAGTCTTCGACAGCTAACGAGACAAGGACCTTATGAAGGTTTATCCATCCCTCTATTTTCCTCAAAATAATAGGAGGAATAGTCTCTTTTTTTCTTATCATTACTTGTTTTTGCATTTTCAGATTCATTCGAAATTTGATGTTCGTTATCAGTCATTTCAGTGAGATTTTCAATATCATCATCAACTGCATGGGGCATAAAACTGTTCTTCGTTGACGTACTGGGTTCATCCGTGGATGTAAGAGATCTTTTTTTAATAACTTCAAAGTCGTTTCTTCCATTCTGTGAAAAAATGGGGCGGGGGTGGCTCATTCGGTAGCGCGCCAGGCTAGTAATCTGTAGTTCCCAGGTTCGAGTCCCAGCTGGGTCAGCGTTGAGATTTATCTCCGCAAAATTCCCCGCCCTGCCCAGGTTAGTAGGGTACACCGATGGGCTTGGAAAGGCCGCCGTCCGTCGGATGGAACGTTAAGCCGTTGCCCCGTGTGCGGGAGAGACATACACTGTGCACGTTAAAGAACACGCTGGATGGCCTTGACAGGAGGCTACCATCTGTCTCCCAACAGCTGTTCCAGTGGGTCCCCTCCCCCAACCATCTCTGAGCCTTCGGAGTCCATGTGACCTGGCCATTTAGCCCATGGTGTGCAAAAAAGTGCCACTCAGAGGTAAAACAACCCAACAACCCATTCTGTGAATCATTTATGCAGCGGGAAGCCAAGTTCCAAGGGTGACCATAACACTGAATGACCCACGACATAGCCTCTAGAACATTTGCTGTGGTTATGTTCTCTGATAGCTTTTTCAGTTCGAAAATGTTGGACAATAAGTCCATTAATATAGTCTGATTCGTATTTAGGTAGTTCATTTAATATATCACAAGATGAGAGTTTTTTTACGCCATCACTTATCGTAATAAAATGTGCTCTCATTTGACGAGGATTTGTTCATTTCGTGTCCATCAGAAGGCATCGCAAAACCTTTTCCAAGTGTCAGGTTGGTTTGTTTGTCAAACAAATTCCAATAAGGGTTGGGTTGTTTTACCTCTGAGCGGCACTTTTTTGCATACCATTGGCTAAATGGCCAGGTCACATGGACCCCGAAGGGTCAGAGAAGGTTGGGGGAGGGGACCCACAGGAACAGCTGTTGGGATACAGATGGTAATCCTCCCGTCAATGCCATCCAGCGTGTTCTTTAACGTGCTCAGAACATGGCTCTCTCCAGCACACGGGGCCACGGCTTAACGTCCCATCCGACGGACGGCGGCCTTTTCAATCCCATCGGTGTCCCCTACTGACCGTGGGCAAGGCGGGGAATTTTGCGGAGATAAATCTCAACGCTGACCCAGCTGGGACTCGAACCTGGGAACTACAGATTACGAGCCTGGCGCGCTACCGACTGAGCCACCCCCGCCACAAAAGATATTCACATTACACTTCTGAAATTCTTTCCAATAAGGGAAATACGTCAATCAATGAATGTTCCAGAAAGCGAAAGAATGTGACATCAATGAAGAAAAACAATTTTTGTCCCACGATAAGATCACAAATTAAAAAAAAAACACAAATTAAAAATGAACACAAATTAAATAAAATTTAAAAGTAGAAAATCTATGAGGAAATAATATTGAAAGGAAGAAAAGTGGCAGTAGCTTAAAATAGAAGACGTACGAAACTTAATATTAAAGTTATTTATGATTATTTTATAAAGGTCTATTATTTTTATCAGCAAATGTTCCTAATAGCGACACAATTAAAGTCATGTATTAAGTTGATAAACATAATGGAGAAAATAAACGTTATAAATTTTAGGTTGCAAACAACTTTATTGTTAACTTAGTTGATAGATTTTTAAATCATCAACTAAGACCAGGGGCGTAGCGAAGGACTATGGTTGGGGGGAGGGCGAGAAATCAAAAATTTTCCAACTCGAAATTCAAATTTTGCCAACAGAGCAAACTTATTTAGTTTGCGCTGGGTGGGGTGGGAGGGGTGGGGGTGGGTGGGGTTGAGGCAATTTTCACAACTCTCCTGCATTTTGCCATTTGACTTACAATTTTGCCAACTAACCGTTATTTGCCATATAACTTCCAATTTTGCCAACTAGCCATAATTTCACAGAATTCTTTCAAATATTTACATTTCGTCTGAATTGTAGCAATTTTCCCTTGATATGGCCAACTGTCCTGCATCAATCACTACAAACGTTTTAAACTCACCAAGATTTTGCCAAGTTTTCTCGATTTTAGTCAACTATCTGGAATTTCACACACCCAATCCCAATTGTCACAACTTGCTCGTATTTTTAAGTGGATTCGAATTTTACGAACTGCCCTACATTTGGTTCAGTTTCCTAGATTTGTCCAACAGTCCTTAATTTCACAAAACAAATCTCAATTTTCACAAATCGCCTGTAATTTTCCAACTGGCTTCGAATTTTGCCAACTCCCCTAGATTTTGACAAGAGTTCTTGATTTTCCAACTCTCCTTAGTTTCAGAAAACCAATCCCAATTTGTACAACTCACCTGTACTTTACCAAGTGGTTTCCAGTTTTGCCAACTTTCCTAGATTTTGCCATCTCGCCACAATTTTACAGGAAAAAAATCCCAATTTTACATCACACCTGATTTTTGCAAAGTCAATCTGAATTTTGCCAACTCCTCCAAGATTTGCCAACTCTCTAGATATTGCGAAGTTGCCTCGATTTTGCCAACACGCCATAATTTTACAGAAAAAAGATTGCAATTTTTACATCTCACCTGAATTTTGTCAACCCTCCACGATTTTGCCAAGTCACTCCGAATTTTGTCAACTGCTCCTAGATTTTGCCAACTCCCTAAGTTTTGCCAACTCTCTTAGATTTTGCCAACTCCCTAAGTTTTGCCAACTCTCCTAGATTTTGCAAACTCGCCATAATTTTACAGAAAAAAATCCAAATTTTCGCATCTCACCTGAATTTTACCAACTCCCCACGAATTTGCCAAGTCACTCCGAATTTTACCAACTATCCCTAGATTTTGCGAACTCCCTAAGTTTTGACAAATCGCCATAATTTTACAGAAAAAAATCCTAATTTTTACATCTCACCTGAATTTTGCCAACTCCCCACGATTTTGCCAAGTCACTCCGAATTTTGCCAACTCCCCAAGTTTTTGCCAACTCCCCAAGTTTTTGTCAACTCCCCCAAGATTTTACCAAGTCACTCCGAATTTTGCCAACTCCCTAAGATTTTGCCAAGTTGTCCCGATTTTGCCAACTCACCTGTTTTCACTAAGTGGCTTCGAATTTTGCCAACTGATTTAAATTTTGCCATCTCTCAATTTTCCAACTGCCTTAGATTTGCCAAGTTGCCTCGATTTTGACAACTCTCCTTAATTTTCCAAAAAATATTGCAAAATTTCACAACTCACCTAGATTTTACGAAATCGCTTCGAATTTTGCCAACTCCGAGTTACTTTGGGGGGAGCTTCCCCCATCCCCCATGGCTACGCCCCTCCCTAAGACTATCTATTTATGATAAATTTTATATCAGATATTTTTGCCTTATAAACTATAATAATAGGCTAACTTTTTAAAGCAGTCTGGTGGCCATATCGTCAAATCAAACTATAAATTAAAATGCATTTTTAACCGATTACGAGAAGGTGGGTTTTCGTTGAGTGGCAACTTCACCCTTACAGTAAACAGTTCGTACGTTATCGTTTGGCGCAACGTTCGAAATTTCGAAGCATGGTACTAATGACTTTTTGAACTTAGGTGATGAATGATAGAAAGAGCGATTAATAATTATATATAGAAAAGAGTGCTGTGAAATACTTGCCAGAATAGATGCCAGAATTTCGACTAAGGGTTAAAATTTGTAACTGAAAAATGTATTTTACTAGATTATCAGAAGAGTAATTTTTACTGAATGACAATTTCATTGAACTGTCACAGCTCCGCCTTTACAATTTTATTTAAATCTCCGCTTCAGCAGAGAACATTCTGGAGTTTAATAGTATAATTATGAAGGTTTCTATCAACTGAAAATATTAATAATAATACTTGTATCCACATTTCTAAATTTTATACTGGTAGTTGAAGATAAACCACCAGTATAAAATTTGACTAACAAACTTAGTAATGAAAATAACAATCGACAATATGTGTTTTTTATCCTTTTTTATTTCCCATGATTTTACACGAATATTAAAGTCTCATCACGAATAGTTTAGCCGAATTATTTTTCCATGCTATGTAATAGAATATATATAACTGATATCACACGCATTCCAAAACACGAAGTGTAAATAAAAGTATTTTTACAGATTTTGAATTATATTTGGATATTTGGAAACGTTCGTGAATTTCAAATAAATAAACAAAACTATAAATGAACTGATTTATTAGCTAAGGCAACAAAATTGCATAAATCATAAACAATTTCTTCACTAATCACACAAAACAGCAATATGCTATCAATCAGTATAAAATGATCCCAATGATCACAATTGCCAGATTTTTTTTAAACAAAGCGCATTTTTCTGCGATACAGATAAATTGCTATTTTACTTGAAACTAAAACCTTTCTTATCAGTTAAACATCCAAAACTGATCACTGAACATAACAGAAACTAAAAGCATCTCCAAAACCACACTTCTTACTATCAACACTCACAGATTATGATTAATCTCTTTCTTCTATACACATATTCTCCGAATTACTATTAGATATTCAACTATCTGGTACATAATCATAGGCAAGCAGGGAAGAAAGAGAATTCTGTTCTTTGATTTCAACTTCATCGTTCGAACTCGTAAGTGACGTAATTCTCACTCCGTACTATACCTCGAGTGGCATGTTGTAACAGTCTCGTTTTCCATTGTTGTACGTTCATGTTCCGTTTCAGTATATTGAAATTGAAGTCTTGTTCATAATACATATAAACAAACATAATCCTTCTTGATCCATGCGTTACGGAGTTTAAACCAGATTCCTTAATTTTGTTAGCCAAACGCATCTGTCCTGAGCTATACTGATGCACATGGTCATTGCAGACGACTTCTCAGAAGGTTCTGTTTGACATGTCCGCACATCCCACCTCTTTCTGAGGCTTTAGGCACACTGTTCCTAATCCTATTCGCTAATCTATAATTATCCATATGGGCAACATGGCCAAACCCATGGAGTCTCTCTCTGCCCAATATGCTGCCTCAACGAGGTTGCCGACTCCTTTGCCTAACCTCATCATTACTTACAAAATGAAACCACCTAATGTCAAAAGTGTTAAATCATCAGTATCATCTAAATCAGTGGTTCCCAAAGTGGTTCCTACGGACCACTAGGGGTCCTTGTGACCGCTGAGGGGGTCTGTGGCAAATTAAAATTAATTTGGTGGTGCGTGGACAGCGTCGGGGGTCCGCGAAAGGTTTAATATAAAGCAAAATAATTGTTAACCATTTTCATTATTATGAAAGTTAAAATAAATAGCAATAAATAAATTGGTAGCGATTTTTACGTCCTGATTAAAATATAAGTAGAGATAGATACATAAAATACAAGTAATGACAAGCATCGCACGGTGGGAGTAGTGCCGACCGCGCGCGTCTATCTAAATATTTATGTTGATTTAGACAGGAACGGTATCTCGCCGCTATATGCAATAACTTGTGTAAAATATGGCACTATAAAAGAGTCGTGCATCTAATCAACAATTTAGTTCTGTTTTGTGCGTAATGTTAAGTGCATGCAACAAATTTTCCTAGTTTGGAACAAAAAGCAGTATCATTTTTTGTATTTTTACGAAGATAGCGTACGTTACGTAAATATTTTTAATACAATTGATGTCTTCTTGTATATTAAATTTATTTAAGCAAAGTTATACTTTTGTTAAAGTTAATTTAAACGTAGCAATCTCATGTAACAATAACTATACTACAGAAGCTGACTCCTCATGAACGAACACAATTTCAAGTGGAAACAATAATAATACGCAGCGGATATCTCCATGAGATTGGCAATTCTAAAAGCACAAACAAAATAATACTGAAGCTTACTTCTAACGAGCGAATACAATTTCGAGTGACAATAATGATACGTAATGGATATCTCCATGAAGTTGACACCTCAAAGTAGCCGACGTAACTCAACAATACCTAAAGTGTAGGGGGGCGGGGGTGACTCAGTCGGTAGCGCGCCAGGCTCGTAATCTGTAGTTCCCAGGTTCGAGTTCCAGCTGGGTCAGCGTTGAGTTTTTTCTCCGCAAAATTTCCCCGCCCTGCCCACGGTCAGTAGGGGACACCGATGGGCTTGAAAAGGCCGCCGTCCGTCGGATGGGACGTTAAGCCGTGGCCCCGTGTGTGGAAGAGCCATACCCTGTGCACGTTAAAGAACACGCTGGATGGCCTTGACGGGAGGCTACCATCTGTCTCCCAACAGCTGTTCCAGTGGGTCCCCTCCCCCAACCTTCTCTGAGCCTTCGGGGTGCATGTGACCTGGCCATTTAGTCCATGGTGTGCAAAAAAGTGCCGCTTAGAGGTAAAACAACCCAACCCTAAAGTGTAGAGATGACGTCATGTCCTGTTTAACTAGTGTATGCGATGTGTGGGGGCGTGTCATTCATGAATTACGTGTCTCCTAACTACTGCGTGTAGTGCGTGTTTAATTAGTGTGTCAAAAATCAGAAACACAGACTGCACAATTTTTCTGAGTGTCCTTCGAAATAGCTAGATTCCTGCGCTGATTCCACTTCTGGTGTGTGTGTGTGCGGGAGGCTCAGTGAGTACTGCACAGACTCGCTCAGAAGCAAAGCTGGGTTGGGTTGTTTTACCTCTGAGCGGCACTTTTTTGCACACCATGGGGTAAATGGCCAGGTCACATGGACCCCGAAGGCTCAGAGAAGGTTGGGGAAGGGGACCCACTGGAACAGCTGTTGGGAGACAGATGGTAGCCTCCCGTCAAGGCCATCCAGCGTGTTCTTTAACGTGCACAGGGTATGGCTCTCCCGCACACGGGGCCACGGCTTAACGTCCCATCCGACGGCCGGCAGCCTTTCCAAGCCCATCGGTGTCCCCTACTGACCGTGGGCAGGGCGGGGAATTTTGTGGAGATAAATCTCAACGCTGACCCAGCTGGGACTCGAACCTGGGAAGTACAGATTACGAGCCTGACGCGACTAAGCCACCCCCGCCCCAAGCAAAGCTGTCCACGTGCATCACGTCTACTCAGTGGATCTCCCATTCCGTGCATTTGGAACAGCCCAGAATTCGCGGAATCTTCCACATCGGGGTAGCGACCGCTAGAGCGATCAGGACGGTAGCTGAGTCGGTCAAAGCCACCTTGATACACCAGGCCTGGACAACCTTGAGTAAAAGGAGGGAAGAAAGGGGAGATATTAATTGTGCATAAAAAATTGGCTTTTCATGAGAACCGCGCCTCTGCAGATAGGAAATGCTTGTCTGCACATAGTTGAGAATGTCGGAGTATATTCCTGACCAATATTAGTCGAATTTAACTCTCTGTTGTGTTTTTTCCCCACCCAGGGGACCTGAACAAGGGTTTGTCGTGACAACTTGAAAATTTGGATTCTTAGACCAGTTGATCTATGCCGTCAGTGCGAGAGCTTCGTGGGTGTGGGGGTGGGGGGGTGGCTCAGTCGGTAGCGCGTCAGGCTCGTAATCTGTAGTTCCCAGGTTCGAGTCCCAGCTGGATCAGAGTTGAGATTTATCTCCGCAAAATTCCTCGCCCTGCCCACCGTCAGTAGGGGACACCGATGGGCTTGGAAAGGCCGTCGTCCGTCGGATGGGACGTTAAGCCGTGGTTCCGTGTGCGGGAGAGCCATACCCTGTGCACGTTAAAGAACACGCTGGATGGCCTTGACGGGAGGCTACCATCTGTCTCCCAACAGCTGTTCCTGTGGGTCCCCTCCCCCAACCTTCTCTGACCCTTCGGGGTCCATGTGACCTGGCCATTTAGCCAATGGTGTGCAAAAAAGTGCCGCTCAGAGGTAAAACAACCCAACCCTTTATTACTTTTTTCCGCTCGATTGATTCTTGCCTCTTCCCCTCAACGCCCAACCGTTTCTTTTTTGTAGAACCAGGCCTATTGCAAACTAATGTTGTTAAATGGCAGAATGTTATACTAAAGCTCAATGTTTATAATATATTTCTTTTAAAAAGAAGTTACTAATTTCAATTTGTGGTGTATCTGCCTTTTCGTTTCTTGATACACCTGTTTTTGGCTTTACGGATAAATCAGGTTTTACTTTGCGAAACTGTTCATAGCGAATTCTGTTAAATAGCCTAAACTGTTCATCACCAGGCTCAGTTTTCAATTTCGAATATATATTAAAAACAATAAAATAAAAAATTCACGATTCTTATTTCTTGTATTATTAATTTTTTTAATTTTTCATAACACTACCTTCAGAAAGTTTAAATAAATTATTACAAGTAAGGAAATTTACGTTTAATCACTTCTTCAACCATCTGGAACATGATTTCATCGAGATAGGTTTCTGCACATGTGGGAACTGAATTAAATAAAAAAAGAGCAAAGTAAATGAGCAATGGCTTCGAGAATAGACGGTTGCTATAGACCCAACTTTCATGGAGTTAATTAGGGAATTAGAAAAATAATGAGCAATGAGTTGTTTTACCTCCGAAGAGCACTTTTTTTTTCACATAATGGACTGACTAAATGTCAAGGTAACAGGGACCCCGAGAGCTCACAGAAAGTTGGAAGGAAGGAACCCACTGGACAGCTGTTAGGCGATAGATGTTAGCCGCAAGTCAAGGTTATCCAGCATACTCTTTCACGTGCACATTACATGAGTTGGGTTGTTTTACGTCTGAGAAGCACTTTTTGGCACCTAATGGGCTAAATGGCCAGGTCACAAGGACACTTAGTGCTGAGAGAAGGTTGCGAGATAAGCACCCAGTGGATAACTGTTAGTCATTGCCCCTGATGGCGACGTGAATAGAAGAAAATGGTAGTGGTGGTATCGAAGCACTTCCGACATGTCCTTGAAGGTCAAATATATGCCACGTAGTGGTCAAACCTTGATCTACGAGGGAAATGTGAAACGATTGAAATGTGAAAAGTGGCGTCTGGGGTGTTTTGGGTAGTAGATGTCAGAAAAGTTACGGAATTTAAGATCCACTGAGCCCTTGAGGTGAAAGGTTAAATTTTGATCTATCGATGCTACAGAGCTAAAAATTGTTTTCTGGAGGTATTTTCAGTCGTACATCCCGAAAATGTAGTGAAATTTTGGATGCAATGGGTCCTTTGAAGTCGAAGTCAAATATTGAAATACCACGGCAGGATAGATGAAAGTTGGGGAAATAGGCACTTTCAGGCAATGGAACTCAGAAATAAGAGGAATCTTCAGAGTTGGGTTGGGTTGTTTTACCTCTGAGCGGCACTTTGTTGCACACCATGGGCTAAATGGCCAGGTCACATGGATCCCGAAGGCTCAGAGAAGGTTGGGGGAGGTGACCCACTGGAACAGCTGTTGGGAGACAGATGGTAGCCTCCCGTCAAGGCCATCCAGCGTGTTCTTTAACGTGCACAGGGTATGGCTCTCCCGCACACGGGGCCACGGCTTAACGTCCCATCCGACGGACGGCGGCCTTTCCAAGCCCATCGGTGTCCCCTACTGACCGTGGGCAGGGCGGGGAATTTTGCGGAGATAAATCTCAATGCTGACCCAGCTGGGACTCGAACCTGGGAACTACAGATCACGAGCCTGGCGCGCTACCGACTGAGAACGCCCCGGGCATGATTCCTGGCCCCGCCCCGGAATCTTTAGATCCGATGTCACTTTCAAGGTGAAATAGGAGTCGAATTGCGAAATTTATTTAAAAATTGTTCGAGACTCTTTCATAAGCAAACGGAAAGAGAGATTACAGAATAATGACTTATTCAACAATCAAGATACTTCACCTGTCTGCATTAACGAAAGCCTAACTTCTATGAACAAAATTCGTCTATGGCATGCAAAAGAAAATGATGTAAAATACGTCTGCTATACAAATGGAAAGATCTTTTTTAAGAAAGAGTGACTTAGGTAAGGTATGTTGCGTTGATCTATCATGTAACTTCCAGAACTTAAGTCTATAAATATAATATTTTCCTGTATTTTTCTTTTATCTATATATATTTTTTTCTATACCATGGCAGTTAAGTCGTAAAATGAAACTGATTATAACCGTGTCTTTCAGACTACAGACAGTTTGAAAGAATGGGTTGTCGAAGGTACTGACTATTTTGAAGAAACGATTTTTGTAATTCATATAAATTTAAGATCACTGAGGAAAAACTGGGATTCACGTACGGCACATATTGATGATAAATTGTGTAAGCTTGACATAATTATTATAACAGAGAGTAATATTAGAGTCCATGAAAACGATTTATACACAATTAATTACTTTAGCAATTTAAATTCAAATATTTTTGATGAAACAGGCAGGGGGGTGTAATAATATATTATCGAAATAATTTAAGTTGTACATTGGTCAACGAAGATATTACCCCAGCTGAAACTTTAACAATCTCTATGAAGAAATTCACGTTCAACTTCGCTTGTTGAAATATACTGATCCCCTAGCTCTGATTTGAAAATCATTCTTGAAAATTTTAGATATTGGTTTTAAGAAAATCAGTTTCTCAATGATGTTCTTTTAATTGAGGATTTTAATATTTATGTTAAAAATCCGCATAAATGTAGGGTAGAATAGTATAGAGATATTATCACAGATTTTGGCTATGATTAAATGATAGACGATTATACAAGAGTGAAAATCGGAAAAGATCAAATGACTCGTACATGTATCGATTATGTAGTAAACATCGATTCCCTACAGCTGTTACAACACAGATCGAGTCAACCATGAAGCATAGATCTCTGGGTTGATTTGTTTTATCTCTGAACGGCAATTTTTGTACAAAAGGGCATAGTGGCCAGGTTACAACTATTCCAAAGTCTCAGAAAATGTTGGGGAAGAAGACTCACTAGACAGGTGTTAGGAGACAGATGGACGCCTGTCATGCAGCGTATTCTTTGTCGTCCTCAGAGTATGGCTCTCTTGCAAACGAAGCCGTGACTTAATGATCAATCAGACATCCTTTCCAAGCCCATTGGCGTCTCTTCCTTTTAGAGTCGCTATTAAGAGAGGAAATCACAACCGTAAAAAAATTGAAACTCGAACCTGCAAACAAAGGATTATGATTCAGACGTTCTACATCTGAACCAGCCACAGTACCAAAATGATTGGGATGGAACCATGATGATGATGATGATGATAACCGAATAACTAATGATAATGATAAATAAAGATGATTGGTAAACTTCCTTCATAAGTTTTATTCTTAAAAAGTTTCAGTTCATCAGTTTACATTAGGAAAAGAAATTGGCAACATTTTTCATTCCCCCTCCTCCCCCCTCATCACTTTGTAAAAGTTCTAGGTGTATTAAATATTTACATATATAAGCATTGAAAACAACTTTCTTCAATGAAAAAAAATAGCTGAACAGGAACTATAATAAATAAAATTATAATACAAAAAATAGATTTGTCAATTGTAAATATATTTCAGGAAATGGTTTTCAGTAAAAAGTGTATTATTTGATATTTTATGTTAATCAAAACTAATTTTACATTTAAGGTTTCCAATATGAAGACATAGTGAGTGAACGGGATATAATGTTCGGGTCACAAGGATCATAATTGCTCATCTCAGTGAAAGATATATAGATCTATTCTGGAAGATTTTAGTATTTGATGCGTGGTTTAAGGGCAGAGCATTCTGGCATGTATCTGAAGAATTGCGGGTTCGATTCCCGCCATGTCAGCGATAATGTTTTTCAAATATTTTTAATAATTATTGAAGTTTATTTCTACAGGGAAACGAGTCTGAGAAATTCCCTACAAACTTCATTTGGATGTTTGTTAGTTGACCATTTATAACAAAACCATTTGCAGATATATAAAACCAGCTGAAACGGTAAACTAGGTTCCAAGAGTTTGGTATTTGAATCATACTGAACTAAATAAGTTAGGACTTCTTTTAAGATATTTTTAAAGCATCGTTTAAAATATATGAAAACGTGTTCCCAATACCTCAAAATGTTTTCACTTTGATTGATAATTTGGTCGAACTGGTACACCTATTCTTAAAGATTTCTGATATTAAATTTTTTCATTTGGCCTTCAAAGTTTTTATATAATATTATTTTTCAAGCTCAAATAATATATTTGTAAATGGCAACTACGATATTTTAGACATATTTAGGAACTTTATATTTAAAGAAGTTGCTCTTAAGAAATTTTTTCTACGCAATTAATTTCAGCTTTCAAATATTTATATAAATTTTAGCAATCGATAGTAATTGTGAGGATAATTTACAAAAAATAAATTAGAAAGTAAAACTCTACTGAATGTATAATTATTTTTCATTAGAATCACTAATTTTCAGAACTTGACTACGAATATGATCACATGTTGCTCCAAGTAGTTAAGCATTGGTTGACAAATTCATTATCCAAATGCTTTTAGGATAATTAAAGTAAGGACATTTTATACATTCTGAAGATTAGCAACGGTAAGTCCAAAATGGACTGTCATCAAGGACTGTTAGGTGCGATATGCGCATGTGCACTGAAATCATTTTACCCAGCGGCAAATGGGTTTGTCTTATTCTTCAAATATTTAACATGACTTAATTCGTGTTTCAACCTATTTGACGCCATGGTTAATTTGTCTACAATAGTAGCTTAGCCTAAGTTATTGAATGAGTATTTTATCCCTTTCATAAGTGCATTTTACGATAGCTGATAGAGTCGTAGAAAGGTATATTTGGAGTAAGTTTGAAGAATTTTTGCATTTCAGTAGTATCTAAATTAATACATTTAATCATTTTAAGAATATTTAAGTCAATATATGTTCCAGTTTTGTGCTCACTGGAATGTATCAATGAATATATATTTCTGTACTCTGGTCTAGAGTGTATTTCTTTTTTTACGTTTCATATGACAAGTAGCTTCTGCCATCTGTTGACTGAAAATATAACTATAAATCCCAATTTTTTTTAAGAAAATGTTCAATTCTCTAATAATTAAGAACGTAAAATTTCTTATCATGCACTGAAATATACAGCTCATTTGCAATAATATAGTAAATATCGTAGTGCTCAGAAAATTAACCTTTTCTTGTTGACTGTAATCATAACGTATTTGCAAAAACTGCAATTTTATTAAGAAAAATAATTTCAATTGTTGGTTGTTATTTTCTTTCCAAACAAAAAGAAAGTTATAACGAACGAGACATTTTGGAACATGAACATCTTTCAGAAGTCAAAAATGTTTCAGAAGTGATAAAATTAGTTACATATTGTAAACAATTGAAACCTTTGCACGGCAGTGAAAATACAACGCAGGGAACTCTCTCTTCTTCCCGACTAGGTGGCTTCAATGTAAAGCATGTCTTGGCAACGTTTAAAAGGCGCTTCAATCGCACAATTACGTAACATGTATGGAAGTTTCCTCTCTTCTCCCTTAGAAACTCCTTGTGATGTGAACTATCGAAGTTTTTTCAAGAAAAATCGATACTATCAAAGTTTTCTTAGTGTTACCATCTTATTAGTGATGGGTAAAATGACTCATTTTCAAAGATTCGATTCTATTGAATCGCCTCAAAAGATTCATTTGCTTGACTCATTTGACTCTCTGGCAAAGAAATTCTAAAAGGGGAAAGAAAAAAATTTAGGGCGCAATCTAAACTGTGCGACTGCAGCGCCCTCTAAACGTGGTATATTCGTCCATTCGTGCATTGCAGTGAAACCACGTAGCGGGCTTCGTTGAATTTGAAAATGTCTTGTTCAGGTTCATCGATTACTGTAGCATTGAACTAATAACAGCAAATTACTCCATTATTCTTACTAGCATTCTCTATGGGGATATGCCCTCTAGGGAACGCAGCCGGAGCTGCTAAGTTTGATACCAGTTTTCTCTGTACTGCGGGAAATCTTACAGCCAAGGAGATATTGTCTCCCCCAACATCCAGACCTGTTTGCGAAAGCACTGATGCATATATATGGTACTGTGAAAGACCGAAATGAGAGAATGTCGATATTCTCCGGTGAATGTCGACACATACGAAATACGTCGGTGAAAGACCGAATATTAGGTTATATTCTTCCACATTCGGCCCATCGCCGGTGCATGTCGACAAGCACAGATAAGCTCTGGTGTGGATCGAAACGAGAAGCCGAGAAGACACAGCCAGAGAGGCGACAAAAACGCCAAATCCTTTGTTCTGCCCGAGGTATCCACGTAGGATCACGTGGTGTCACGTGATCCTACGTGGCATCTATTTGTTCGACTCCGTGCAACGTTTGCTTAATTTTTATTTTTTTTATCCGATACCTTAATTTATATTGAATGGCTACTGCAGTGAACCGTGATCTTTTTTTTTTGAAAAGTTACGTTCATTAATTGCGAGTAAACGAGTAGATAATTATTTTTATTTTTCTCAAGAAAAGTACCCTAAAATACTTTCTGAAGTGATTTCTGCTAAAACTAAGTGTAATACACCTTTGGATTACAGACGATTAAAAGGTTTTGACATTTTAAAAATTAATGATGAAGAGAAGTTAATTGTGCCATTGAAACCAGGAAAAACGAATATACAGTATTATGTTACCAATGATAAACAGTTCAGTATACTATCCGAAACTCACTTCAGAATAGGCCGTGGAGGAAGAACACGTATGCTTAAAGAATTGCAAGTTAAATACAAAAATATTACATATGAAGTTGTAATGTTGTATTTAAATTTCTGTAAACAATGTCAAATGAAACCTAGTGCATCTAAAAAAGGTATTGTTGTGAAACCAATGGTCAGTTCGGAGTTAAACTCAAGATGTCAAGTCGATCTGATAGACCTGCAGTCACACAGGGATGGCGAATAGAAGTTCATAATGATGTATCAAGACCATTTAACGAAGTTTGTCCAGTTACGACCTTTGAAAACTAAGACAGCTGAAGAAGTAGCGTATCACCTTCTTCAAATATTTTTAACATTTCGTGCCCCAGCTATATTGCATTCAGATAATGGTAGGGAATTCAGTAATCGAGTCATATCCGAACTATGCGCTATGTGGAAAGATGTTAAGATAGTTCACGGAAAGCCTCGTCATAGTCAAACACAAGGCTCAGTTGAAAGGGCCAACCAGGATATACAGAATATGTTAACTGCATGGATGAACGATAACGATACAAATAAATGGTCAGATGGTTTGCCCTTTGTTCAATTTGCCAAGAACACAACATACCACGAAGGAATACGCCAAAGTCCTTATGAAGCCCTGTTTGGCGTTAAACCGAAAAGAGGCATAGCATCGTCATCTTTGCCTGGCGAGCAAATCGCAAATATTGAAACCGAAGAATAGCTCGAAGAAATTATTAATACTTTTGAAGACAATTTGAGTAGTGACCATACCGAAAACCATATTCCAAAGGAAAATATTGAAGAGGAGTTGCAACCTACCACGTCTTCATATCAAGCCCTGACTGAACAACACGAGTTTATTTCTATAAAAAGAGCGGCCGCGAAAGAGAATCTTCTACTGCAAGCAACGAAAATGTTACGAACCTCAAAAAGAAAATTTCCTCGTGCTCAAATTGGTGATAGTACGAATACAAATTCCTGATGTCGACCGTGGTCGTACAGATGCCCGAAATGTGTTGGCGGTTGTTGTTCGAATAGAAGACTGCGACTTTTATAAATTAGCAAACAAAAATGGTACCCTCAAGCAGCTTTATACCCGTAATCAGTTCGTAATTTGCAAAGAAAAGTTACTTTCCATAGATGAGATTACTTCTCAAGAAATGTCGCTGAGAGAAGCAGCTGCAACTAATTCGAGAAGTGGAGGGCAAGGCTATACACGCTGTAAATGCGAAAAGAAGTGTTCCACTACTAAATGCAGTTGTAAAAGCAAGGGACTCTTGTGCAATTCAAAGTGTCATAACAGTTTAAGTTGGTGCAATAAATAAGATTGCATAACGTTAATCACAAAATTTATGTGTAAATTTATTATTTTCTTCTCTCATTTAGAATGTACTGTTCGTTTTAGGTTCAACAGTTTATTTACATGTGCTGTTACTTAAGCTTTCTCCTATTTTGACATATATCATAATATGTTTTAATAATAAAGTATGATTTAAAAAGTTGCATTTTTGTCTTAACGTAACAAAAATATTTCTATTCAACATTCACCATCAGTGCATGCTGAATGTCGACATTTGCCGGTGTAAGTGACAAATAATGATATTTAGCAAATATTTCGGGCATACACCAAGCGACTATGTGAATGCTGACATTCACCGGAGAATATCGACATTTGCCAGATATCGGTCTTTCACAGAACATATACATTTCTATTATTAATTAAAAATATGTTTTCTCATTGGAATGAGAGATCGTTTCGAGATATATTCCTTTACATTCATATGCATGAAATCTAATTTCAAAGAAAGTATATTAATATTATCCTTATATTTCGCAAACGGTAGTTTAAATTTATATTCCATTTAGAGTACAGTTATATAATGTTTTTACTGAATTTTACGCTTTGTACCGGATTAGAAAACAACGATTGATTAAGGTCGTTTGAAGCTTTAAACTCAATCAGAATATTTTAAATAATTGTGAATTTTAAACCAAATGCTATGAAAACCGAGGGTTTAAATAAAAATAAAATATAAAATAAAATAAATACCCCCTCAAGCAGCTGCTTGCCACAGAGGTCTGACAGCAGCCTGCCAGTTTATATGCCACAGTAGGAGATCTGAGAGGATGGCAGGACCTCAGCAGAAAAACGACACACACATCCATGCCTAATCCGGGGCTCGAACCCAGGTCCCTTAGATCAGTAGCCAAGCGTGCTAACCACATAGCAGAGAAGAAACAGGGAATTGATAATTGAGTTTGAACAACTTCAACTTAGTGAAATGCGTTCCTGATTGTAAACTTTCAAAATTATTGAATTGAAATTTCTATTGGAAATATTCACAACAGAACTACTTTAAACTCACGAAATGATGCAATTTGAAATATGCAACCACCTTTTGAAAAGAGAAAATCGCTCCATAATACATACATTGTTAATTTAATGACAGAAATATATTCGCATCATTAATTTAACGTATGAGAGGCTTAAGACCATTGCTTCTCTCGGGGGAGCGTTGCGCTTTAGCTCTCTCTTGCAGTGTTTATTGTTATCTAGCCCCTAGGGACCCACTCTTTGTGGTTCGTGCTTTGTGTTTTATTTAATTATGCCTTCAAGGCCTATTAATCATAATGAGATGGTTATGGGCACACTGTGCCTCGTACATCGATAGTCAATGTACGATGTACGATCTATGATTCTTTTGAACTTTTCTGTTTCCGGTTATTTTGTGGAAAAGTCGAAGTAAATATGCAATGGGAATTATTTTTCGTAAGTTTTCTTCAGCGATCAAAACATGAGAAAGTTACCGCTGGGAGGAAAGTCTAATTAATCAATGAGGTACATTCATCATCTATTGGTTGAGGTATTCTGAGACTCCCCTAGATTTTCCGAGGATATTATTTGATCTTATAGAAAAAGACATCATGAATTCGACAATTTTTCACATTCGCAATTTTATTTTATACTGTTATTCTTTAATATCTTAATATTGTGTTTAAGAAATTTGATTTACTTGTAATTTTCCAAGTTGGGTTGTTTTACCTCTGAGCGGCACTTTTCTTGCACACCATGGGCTAAATGGCCAGGTCACATGGACTCCGAAGGCTCAGAGAAGGTTGGGGGAGGGGACCCACTGGAACGGCTGTTGGGAGACAGATGGTAGCCTCCCGTCAAGGCCATCCAGCATGTTCTTTAACGTGCACAGGTATGGCTCTCCCGCACACGGGGCCACGGCTTAACGTCCCATCCGACGGACGACGGCCTTCTCCAAGCCCATCGGTGTCCCCTACTGACCGTGGGCAGGGCGGGAATTTTGCGGAGATAAATGTCATCGCTGACCCAGCTGGGACTCGAACCTGGGAACTACAGATTACGAGCCTGGCGCGCTACCGACTGAGCCACCCCCGCCCCAATTTTCCAAGTAATAATTTTTTAAATAAATGAAAAAAGCTTTATTTTAGAAGTTAGTTTGAGTTATACAACAACTTCCAATCGGAAGTTTAGTAATCATTTTGGAAAAGAGTCGTCCCGTGGCCGAGTGGTTAGCACGCTTGGCTACTGATCTAAGGGACCTGGGTTCGAGCCCCGGAATTAGGCATGGATGTGTGTGTCGTTTTTCTGCTGAGGTCCTGCCATCCTCTCAGATCTCCTACTGTGGCATATAAACTGACAGTCTCCTGTCAGACCTCTGTGGCAAGCAGCTGCTTGAGGGGGTATTTATTTTTATTATTATTTGGAAAAGAGTTAAGGCTAAGTTTAAAAATAGCAGGTGCTATTTTATAATCTATAGTCTTCAAATTAGTTTCTGCCTATGTGGAGACGATAATATTACGTCCTAATAACGTTAGAAATAGTGATAGGGTAAAACAAAAATATATTTCGTCTAAGATCTTTCATTAATAGCATGATTGAGTTGTTTTAATACCTCTGAGTGGCATTTTTGCATCCAAATTGCTTAACCCATTTCTTCCCAGTGTTGCGTGTAAATTAATAATTAATTATTAATTTATTATTAATAATTAATAATAAATAATTATTAATAATTATTACTTAATTCTTTAAGTCTCGAATAAATTCCATTAATGTTTCGAATGCAATGTTATTCCTGTTTAGATCCATGAAAAATTTTTCCCTACATAAATAAATAAAACTAATAAAGACTAAAATGTAATAATTAAATTAAAATACAAAATTTAAAAAATCTCTATGTTAATTGTTGAATATGTTACCGCTAAAGCTCGAAAGCCGTTAATGTGCACATTACCTAGCTAATCTGCAGATTAACTGATTTGCTCCGTTAACGTGCGGAATCAAGAGTTTTCCGCATTTTACCTAGGTAATGTGCACATTAACGGCTTCCGTATCGTTAAAGTTCAAAAGTTTGTTTCTCTCATAGTGGTGAATCTCTTGAATATGAATTTTCGTGTCACGTGATTCACTCGACGCATTATAAAAAACGTCCCGGATGAGCGGAGGCCAAGTGAGAACGAATCGGTAAAGTGATTCATTCTTGATAACGAATCACTAAAATGATTCGTTCTCACTTGGCCTGCTCATTTTGGGGGCGTTTTTTATAATTCGGACGACTGATTCATGTTGACAGAGGGATGACCCTGGTTTCAACTCTACTCTCGGACACTAGATAAATAACATTATGTTAATTTAAGCGTACAGAAACGTTCCTGTTGTTCCAGCAAAGATCTTATTTTCACTTTAACGAGTGCCTAGTAGGTAATGCGCAGATTATCCAGGTAATTTGCAGATTACCTAGGTAATTTGAGAAATGAAACAATTTTCCGCACTTTAACGGATCACCCTAGTTAATCTGCACAATACCTAGATAATCTGTAGAATAACTGTTTTCTGCACTTTAGCGGTAACAAATATACTGTATTTCTTGTTACAGGAAACAATTCTCTGAAACGTACATTATTTAAAAAAATCACATTAATCAAATATAATTTTACAATTAGTGTTCCCATATGGTCATATGAAGTTGATGCTCATATCACAAAGCTCCTAATGTCTCCAAATTTCAGAATATAAGGAGATCCTCCCTCCTATGGAAAGTTAAACCGTAGTGCCACGTGAAGGATAGCAATACCCAACCACGCATACACCCGTGCACGTGAAATATTCACTCTTAGTTTACCGTCGGTATCAGTTTAAGAGGAAAAATTGACCTGAGTCGAATGGGATACGAACCCACGACCACCTGAGAACAACAAAAAAAATTCCCTAAAATTGATATTGACGATAAACTAAGAGTGAATATACACCTGATGTTGAACAAAAACGTCGTTGGATTTCTTCAATTAAGTAAATCATAATATTTCAGGTCCAAGTCACAAGGACCCCCAAAGAACTCAGAGTTGAGAAGAAAATCCATTGGACTACTGTTAGGAGACAATGGGAATCTCTCGATATGGTCATCTAACGTGTCCTTTAACGTACTCATAGTAGGGCTCTCCTAAACAAGGAGTCACGACTTAATGTTTCATTTGACGGACGGCTGTATGTATAATTTTATATGGCATATGTATATTTTGGCGAGCTGCAGCCGCAGCCAAGTTATGACAGCGAAATGGACACGCTGATTCCCAACCTTACCCCTACAATCTATCAAGGTAAAATTAAATATCTGTGAAATTAAATATCTGGACAATATCAAAAAAAAAAACATTCGACTCTGCTTGTTACGCATATTGAAAAGGGTTCTTAGTATAGAATCACCAAAATATTACCTATATTGTTTAATTGCATGTGTCTCTGAAGATGTATAGCTACATTAAAGCCGCCCCTGAAAGCTCTCAGACCATATGGCATAAACTGCCTAGTCCTGGAGCGGGGGTGGCTCAGTCGGTAGCACGCCAGGTTCGTAATCTGCAGTTCCCAGGTTCCAGACCCAGTTGGGTCAGTGTTGAAATTTATCTCCTCAAAACTCCCCGCCCAGCCCACGTCAGTAGCAGACACCGATATGCTTCGAAAGATCGCCGTCCGTTGGATGGGACGTTAAGCCGTGGCCTGTGTGCGGGAGAGAGCCATACCCTGTGCACGTTAAAGAACACATTGGATGGCCCTGACGGGTGGCTACCATCCCTCTCTTAAAGCTGTTCCAGTGGGTCTCCTCCCCCAACCACCTCTGATCTTTCGGGGTCCTTGTGACCTGCCATTTAGTCCATTGTGTGTAAAAAAGTGGCGCTCAGAGGTAAAACAACCCAAGCCTAATCTCGAGATGCCTAAATAAGCATCGTCATTTAAAATAGAGTTTAAGTTCCATCTTGTTACAGACATTTCTTGCGGGGGGGGGGATTTTTCTGTATGCCATTGTATGACAAATAAACAGACTGGCTCCTGTCAGACCTCTGCGGCAAGCAGCTGCTTTAGGGAGTATTTATTTTTTTATTTAATTATGTTCCTGTAAACATGAAATGCATATTCATGAAAGGTTTGTTGCAAAAATGAAGTTTAGCTTCAACTGGGATACGAACCCGTGACTCTCTATTAACATGAGAGCTCTGCTTTTTTCGCAGCAAATTGTGACTCTTGAGAATTCCCGTATGCATAGATGTTCATAGTAGCATTTTATGCCAAATTGAAGCTTAATAGTTTGTTTCCGTACGTTCAGAAACAATTCGTGGTCTCAAGAATTTTACTCCCGTCTTATTTCACTGAATTTAAAATTATATTTATAATTATTTAACTAGTTTTATTACTGGTAGGCATTTCAGAAGGCAAATGATATATTTTCATAAAATTTAAAATATTTTGAATTGAAATCTTTTCTCATGCGGTGGCTTATTATTGAGATCAATATATTATCAAAAGATCAAAAATTTGATGTTTCATTTGGACATGGTTACTTTTAGAATAAAGGTTTCGAAAGGTTCGGTTAGATTTCGCTTCCATCTGCTTGGAGAGAACTGTTTGGCCACCCCTATATTTCGATTTAGCATAATTTGTTTATGACGAACCGAACTTTCATCAGTTGGATTTAATTCAGTTACCCGGAGAAAACCTTGAATTGTACGAAATTTTGGATAAAACAATTTAACTGAAAAATTGCCACTCAGATGTATTGAAACAGCTAATTTCCCACCTTATAATTAAATTATGATTCACAACATAATTGAATACAAAAAGATAAAAGAAAATTACCAACATCTATTTAAGGAAACATTTATGCAATCTACAAATTACTAATCTTCGAAAGGCTGCCGCATCCTTCAGATGGAGGAGTGTGCAGAAGAGCCATTGCCATGTGTGCAGGTTAAAGGACAAGCTGGATGGTCTTTTCGAGATAATTCCATATGTCTTCTAACAGTTGTCAAGTGGATCCCTTTCCTCTATCTAGATCTGATACCTATCATAGAAGGGTTGGGTTGGGTGGTTTTACCTCTGAGCGGCACTTTTTTGCACACCATGGGCTAAATGTACAGGTCATGTGGACCCCGAAGGCTCAGAGAAGGTTGGGGGAGTGGACCCACTGGAACAAGCTGTTGGGAGACAGATGGTAGCCTCCCGTCAAGGCCATCCATCCGCAAGGCAATACCATTTACCGTGCACAGGGTATGGCTCTCCCGCACACGGGGCCACGGCTTAACGTCCCATCCGACGGACGGCGGCCTTTCCAAGCCCATCGGTGTCCTCTATTGACCGTGGGCAGGGCGGGGAATTTTGCGGAGATAAATCTCAACGCTGACCCAGCTGGGACCCGAAACTGGGAACTACAGATTACGAGCCTGGCGCGCTACCGACTGAGCTACCCCCGCCCCTATCATAGAAGGAGCTTTATAGTTTTGTTTAATACGAAAATTTTATAAAGTGTCTGTATTCAGGGTAGCTGTTTATTATTACCTATCTGTCATCATGGGAATATATGATTCAAAATTAATATTTAAATTATGGTTTGATATGGAAGCTTAAACATCCCTATCACACCAATATCGGGAAATTTGGGAGGATGATCCAGGATTTGTACTCTCTCCCCATTTAACATTTTAATTGCTTAAGTTACAACATTACTTAGAGTTTGTAGTTTTTAAATAAAATTTGAAACTCGTTGTTAATATTTAGATGTATTTTATATTTCAATTTGTAGTGCGTGTTTAATTTCAAAATGTAATTTTGTCTACTTTTTATCCACCACACGTTAATGGTTCACAAAGTATTTAACAACCATTATTGCATAGAAGTATTCTGTTGATATATTTTCAGACGAAAGTTTGTTACAACAAAGTTTCATCAGCAAATGCTATTATGTGAGCATGAAATTTAATCTCTAAAATATCATTCATAAAAAAATTGAATAAAATTAGGCTGAATACTAACCTCTGAGGCACACAAATAAAAATTGTTTGAAATGTTATTTAAAATTATTTTCTTTAATGATTTACTTTTTATGTGATAGATAAAATAAAATTCATAAGTGAATAATACCTTACTCAAATAAAAAAGCTTACGCAGTTTTGTTAGTCTTGTGATTTACTAAATCAAATGCCTTTTTCAATGCAAAATATAGCAATCAATTTCTCGCATGCATTTAATGTATTATGTATCGTATTAGTCATATTACTATTCCTTTCATTTATAAAAAACTTTCTAAAATATCGTAATGTCGTAAGTTTAAATTTAAAATACAGATGTATTGCTCTTTTCCATCTGTTTGCTCCATCTGTTTGATATATATCGGAACTGGTTTGATATACAGGGTGATTCAAAACTTATCGTTCAAATTTCGTGGGGAGGTAGGGAATACGTCAGGAAACCGATTTCACATAGGAAAGTATGTCCGCAAACGTCATCTACATGAACAAAATGGACAAGTAAAGTGAACACAAGGAAACAGTACAGTTAAGTGGTAACGAATGTGACTTTTATTCCAACAAGGTAAAGTAAAGGTTCACAGTAGGTGCTCAAAATTGCGACCATTTACACGGACACAGGATTCACAGCGCCATTGCATTGACCGCCGAACATTTTCAAAAACGCCTGGCATATCACGGACAATGCCTGCGGCGGCCACTATTCGTGCAACAAGGTCCATTTCACTGTCGACGGGGGTCTCGTACACATGGTATTTCATGGCCCCCACAAAAAGAAATCCATGGGCGATAAATCAGGTTGGGAGTGGTCGGGCGATCTGTACACTGGTTGGGTACACACAGCGCCCTCTGCATACGCATGCGTACATTTGCGGACATACTTTCCTATGTGAAATCGGTTTCCTGACGTATTCCCTACCTGCCCACGAAATTTGAACGATAAGTTTTGAATCACCCTGTATATCGGTTGGTCTTCTACTTTCAGAATGCTCAGAAGTGTAACGGAGCAAAAACATTCTGAAAGTTAATATCAATTTTATAGATTTTCAAAAACCTTTTAAACACATTTAAGACGTAGGGGGAAATCTTATACTGCAATGCAATTGCAGCTTCTTGTCCTACTTTTGTCCTCCTCGATCAAGTCAATTACCTCTCACCCACCTTTGTTTTTTCTAAATCCGGGCCTGAACTGGTAAATATAACTTTTTTTTTATCAGTATTGGAAGAAGATTGACAGTTAAATATCTAATGTAGATCAACAGGTAAATAATGCATGCTTTTACAATTCTGGGAACAAGCCATATTTTTTTCCTTTTCCGTTTTTGCCATACTACCATTGGGGGAAGAATTGCCGATTCGTGTATATGCTGACCATATGCTGACCCATAGTATAGTTTTAAATAGTTTTAATAGCGAACGTTTACAGCTTACCAACTGACCATTTTGTGTAAATTTGCAATCATTTGGGTAGCCACGATTTTTGAAATGTGGGCGTAGATATCATATCAATAATACTCTTAATGTAAATCGACGAATTGATGATTTCTAAATAATAAATGTATCTTCCGATTATCTCTAAAATAAATTAAAATCATTGTAATAATATTTTCGTAATCTTCTTGTATTGTCCTCTGTAGCTAGACAGAGAGTTGTAGGGAGTCATCAATTATTCCTTTTGTTGTTTTTTACGATAGAGACAAAGTGCTTTGATTTTGTACTTTTTCCCAAAAGGTGGGTTTGGCTCAGTTATAGGACGCAAGGTACACGATCTGATATTCGCGAATTCGAGTCCCAACTGTACCTGTATTGTTATTTTCCATCTGTTTTCCCCATCTGTTTGAAAAGGGACACCGATGGGCTTCGAAATGCAACCTCCATTGTGCGTAGCGAATATACCATAATCTTGTGTGCAGGAGAGGCACAGCCTGTGCATATTAACGTAAATAATAGATGGTCATGAAAGGATGCTTTCATATGCCCCTAACAGACAGTGGCCTGTTTATATGTATCAGAGATATGGAACGTTGTTTCCATTTTGAATATCACACTTTCTGGATTAATAGAAATGTTTTGCAAGTTTTTCTTTTGAGTTGTCTTCGTGTTTGGTGTACCATTTTCAATGCGACGACTGATGTTTTCAATTTAAATTGTTTCTGTACCCGCCATCCGCCATCCTCCCAGACTTTTTACTATGGCTCACAAACTGACAGGCTCCTGTCAGAACTCTGTGGCAAGCAGCAGCTTGAGGGGGTTGGGTTGTTTTACCTCTGAGCGGCACTTTTTTGCACACCATGGGCTAAATGGCCAGGTCACATGGACCCCGAAGGCTCAGAGAAGGTTGGGGGAGGGGACCCACTGGAACAGCTGTTGGGAGACAGATGGTAGTCTCCCGTCAAGGCAACCCAGCGTGTTCCGTAATGTGCACAGGGTATGGCTCTCCCGTACACGGGGCCACGGCTTAACGTCCCATCCGACGGACGGAGGTCTTTCCAAGCCCATCGGTGTCCCCTACTCACCGTGGGCAGGGCGGGGAATTTTTGCGGAGATAAATCTCAACGCTGACCCAGCTGGGACTCGAACCTGGGAACTACAGATTACGAGCCTGGCGCGCTACCGACTGAGCCACCCCCGCCCCACTTGAGGGGGTATTTATTTTATTTTATTTATGGAGGTCTTACGAATTAACCTACTCTTGTGAGATCTCAAAAGCGTTTTGTGTGCTGGTAAACGTTATCTTAAATGAAGTTACACTACACAACAAATTGAAACTTTTTTTATAACATTGGCCAAATAGGATGTTTTTAACTAAATTTAGGGTGCTGAATTCAAATATGGCTGTGAAACATTTGCAGCACGCAGTGTTTTTTAAATTACGGATTGATGTATTTCAAAGAATATGCATATTTGGGAAATGAAAATAAATGCGATTATTTTAATAAATTGCAACTTAAAACTCATTAATTAATTATATGATTACAGTGAAAAAAAATTATAAACATCGTAGTTATAGACACTGAATATAAAGTAACAAATGAAATAATATTGAAACGCAAAATAAGAAAACATGGGTAAGGATCTTTTATACTTACAAGAAGTTCATTTTTGTCTTTTATGTGCTGAGGTATCTTCCTTCTGCAAGAACCAGCAGTAGTCACCCATCATTGCTGGGTCCCAACTGCCTTGTTATCTCTCCTCCAAGATTCGAATATCCTGGTGAAATCTTTCAACTTGCTCTTCGCTAACAGCTCCTAAGTTCGTGGGAAAGAAGACGAGATGCTAATGCAAGAAATGGATCTTCAAAGCATTCGGCAGCCAAGATTTTAATAGTTTTTGAGAAGATCTTGAATGAGCTGAAGATAGTTTTCCTCTTTGTGATTCCTCAGAAAATCCTGGACCACAGACGTGAACGATTTCCATGCAGCGCGCTCCTTTATATCTGAGAACCAACAAAGATCCTTTCTTTGAGTTTAACATCACTTAGTTTTTTGGGGTTTTTTCACTTCAAGGGCAAAAACCGTTTACCAGTTTTGTCTATAGCCTTTACAAAGCTTTTCATAAGCCCCAGTTTGATGGGTAGTGGAGGGAGCAAAACATCAGAGGGGTCAACTAGAGGCTTATACATCACATTACTCTTTCCAGGAATGAAAACATCTCTTTTGGGCCAGTCTTTTGTTTTGTAGTGTTCCTTTCTGGCCCTACTGTCCCACAAATACAGAAAAAACATTTTGTGAAGCCTTCTTGAAGCCCGAGGAAGAGAGATTGACTTTTAGGTCACATATATTGTCCACTTAAACTAGTCATATTTATAGCAGTGAGTATTTTTTCCATGCTTTCATAAGTTTCCTTCATTCCCACAGCGTGTGTTACCGTAATGGAAGTTTTTGGTTTCCTTTATGCAAAAGGACAACTTTTAATTATCTTGAGAGCTATGTAACAGACACTGGTGATGTGCGGCATGAGATAAATAGAAGAATAGGGATTGCCGCTGTGACTTTTAAGAATCTATGGAGAGTATGGAAAATGGGCGTATACACCTAACGACTAAAATTAGGCTGTATAATAGTTTGGTTCTTTCTAAGGTTAGTTATGGTAGCAAAACATGGACCCTTTGTAAGCATGATAAGAAATTTGATACCTTGGATTCTAGATGCTTACGCAGTATCTTGGGCATTAGCTGGTTTGATTTTGTAAGTAATGATGAGGTTAGAAGAAGGAGTCATCAACCTCTTTTGAGCAGCATATTGTGCAGAGGGAGATTGCGTTGGGTTGGCCATGTTGCCCGTATGCATAGCTGCAGATTGACAAAGAGGATTATAAACAGTGTGCCTAAGGGTATCAGAAAAGAAGGAGACCTAGGTTGCGATGGGCAGACAATGTCAAACAGGACCTTGCTAGAATTGGCCTAGAGTGGCCAAATGCAGCAGCTGTAGCTCAAAAGAGATACATTTGAAGAGGAAAAATTACGCAGTCTGGTTGGACCTCCGTAGCCCATGTACTGCATGAGGATTTTATATGTATGTATGTATGTATGTATGTATGTATGTATGTATGTATGTATCCAAACTGAGATATAGCTTTCTGAGGATGTAGGCTGATTCAGATGCACATAGTTTCTTGATCATTAGGGCTGACTCAGATGTAGGTTTCTGAGCTTGCAGACTGACTTAAATAGAATATTTGGTGTTACATCTTAGAATATTTGGTGTTACATCGTTAAAACTGATCGAAATATTATCCAAACACTTCTTTCTTTCGAATGAAATCTTATTTGTTATGCAAACGCAGAGTACAACTACCTAATCCTTATTTACAAATCATTTCATTTATGTATTTTATTTATATTTTTATCGTTTTCTTGCTCATTCATCTGCCTGCACCCATTCATTAGATATTAAACCATTATGGTAACATAGAGTGGTTGGGGGATCCAATTTCTAATGATATGACAATTTGTAATAAGAGTAGAATACCACTTCATGTTGCACGTCATTATTATTGAAGTAATAAGCCTATGTTAACGTAGATTCACACATGAAATAGGGAAATTCCACAGTAAATGGTACTACCTTATTAGAATATTATGGACACCCCCCCCAACTCTATCCTTTTTTTTCCTTAGAAAAGAAAAACAAAAACTAGGACATAATGCTCGATATGAAAGAATGCTAATATAAAAATAGAAATAATTGAAATTAAAATATAGAAATGTCGATATGTATAATATGATTAGATATTAAATTTGCCTTTAATAATATTAAACTTGTTAAATCCTAGCTACTCTTAGGCGAACGAAGACCACACCGATATGAGAGAATACGAATTGTTAGATTAAAGGTTGTCTTTTGAGATGTATGAGTTGTGCATCCATGTTTTAAATATCCGCTTTTCATTGTGGAGCAATGCTTTAATAAAACATTTTGAACGTAAATGCTGAAGCTTAGAATTATAACTTCAAAGCATTTCCCAGAAATGCATTCGTTTTGCAAAATTAGATTAATGCCCGACTCAGTTAACAATAAATCATGGATGCAGAAACGTTTTTGGCAGCGAGCCACATAGAAATCTTTTGCTGTGGAAAAATAAATGACAGAGGGTGCAATATAACGAAGAAAAAATAACTGTTTTTTTATATTTCACTTGTTACGTATATGGGTACAGGGATGGATCTGAGGGGGTCATGCAACCCTCCCCCCTTTAAGGATACTAATAAATTTTTATTTTATTTACATTTCATGCATTTATCAGGAAATGTGTTTAAAGACCTGTGAAATGGAGGAGGAAATGTTATACTTCACTGAAAATCCAGTCTCTTGATTCCCCCCCCCCCTCTCTTTCCTTTTTTTCAAATAGATTGTGTTTTTTGGCAACCCTCTAACTCTCGATTTTTTTCCAGATCTGGGCCTGTATTGGTACAAAATAATATTAAATTTAATATTAACATAAAATTCATTTTAACGTCAAAACTTTGTGACCTTCTGGAAGCAGTATATGAACTATGGGACTGCATATATGAAATGAGCTGTTAAATGTTAGGCTGCAATGACGTTGTACCTAGTCTATGATATTTTTCAAATGTTTGTTATTAAAATGCTTTTCACCTTAATAAATCCAGATTAAAAATAATTATTATTTTAGAGTTTCGAATTTTTACGCGGGCCGTATAAAATTATTAAAAGTATTCGAATTAATGCACGACTGATATAAACAATAAACACCCTATATGTTCCCATAGCAACAATTTATTTGTTGTTAGCAGCGGGAAATTATTGACACTTTATTCCGTTACGCATACTACTTCCGACAATATAAAATATTCAAAAATGTTATTGTTTTCAAAAATAAACAACCAATCACAATGCAGCAACACTCACACAAGCAATAACGGAACTAAGTAGTGTCTCACTTCCGGTAAAAAAATGCTTACACAATATCGATTTATGAAATGATAAAATTTTGCATTGGAACGTATATTTACTACAAAAATAACGTAAACACTAAATACTGTATAAAGTACTTAGTGTTTACACAGTACTCATTACTGTGTAAACACTAAGTACTGTACTATGTAACTGTATGCACACAAAAAACATTAGCTATAAATAAAATTCACAATTATTATTTTGTAAGTAAATATGACATATACTACTTTTTTCCTCAAAATTTTTATTTTTAAATTCCTATATAAAACTTTGATTCTCATGTGGTTGTTGTTGTTTTGGGCTGTAAGCGGTACATTTATGCACACAGTGGGCCAAATGACTAGGTCACAAGAACTTCAGTGACTAAGGGTTTGATTCTTCAATTTTTCCAGCTTATTCTTCAACGTGGTTATAGCTCTCCTGCACATGAGAACACGGCCTAATGTCCCATTCGACGGACAGTGACCTTTCAATCACAGAAGTACATTTCATCACCGGAACAATTGGGACTCCCAACAAAGCTTTAAGTTATTGGAACGCGAGCAGAACTCGGAACTGCGAATTACGAGCCTAGCAGATTACTGGCCATTATGAGAAGGAGGTTCATACAAGCGAAGATCGTGATCGCCTATAGCGCTAAGTTAAATGGGGAGCAAAATTCTAGAGTAATAAAGTTTAAAATAAATAAAGTGGAATTTTTAAGAAATACAAATGAAACAACGAAATTCTAAACTTAAAGCTTTGTTGGGTGTTTGACGTATAACCTTTATCCTAACATAATATTTTAAGAATAGGGTCCAGTAAAGAAATCACGTCTCAGTGCCCAGAAAAAGAAACCTCGTCCGAGGGACCTGTGTCACCTTGCTACACCACTGCTTAAATATATTAAAAGGGTCGAAATGTTTCCCAATTTACTAAACACCTAAGCCTGAATCTGCCCTTGGAAATTGAGAGTAAAGACTCCTATTACATTATTTTCCTAGGATAGTGATTCCCAACTTTTCTCAATCTAGTAGTACTTTCATCTTTCCTAATGCTGGCATGTCTCTCCAATTTATTTATTTTTTTATTTATTATTGTGTTTTTATCGTATTTTTTGTTGTTGTAAATATATATATCTGTATGTGGTGTATTTTTGGAAGTGTGCTGTTGAGGGGATGTGACTCATGAGCTGTTGTTTTCAGGGCTGAGCTGGCTGACTGCACATTACTGACAATTCGAAAGCACTTTTACGATTATTTACGACTAGCCTCGGGCGCAAGTGCTAGCGCTGGAGATAAGGGCATCAATAATGAACAACAGTCTGAGCATCGATGTCAAACAAGAAGGACGTTTGAACACTCATCAAACGACGTTGTTCTTTGCTCAGAAAGAAAACTCTTAGGAGTGAGTTCGGTTCTATCTGAACCAAGATACGATATGTTGAACCAGGGTTTAGTTCTGTGTGAATTGCGATACGGTCTGTGTGAACCAGGTTGTAGGCCAAGACTGAATATCCTTTCACCGAGTTTGAAGTCGGTAAAGCGAGAATCTGCAAAGCGCAGGTTTCCACATCATTGCCTGATTTTTTGCAGCAGCAAAGCAGCAAAGGCTCAAGGAATCGAGCTCATCCCCTGCTCGTAATTGTATACAGGGTGATTCAAAAATCTCTGGCCAAACTTTAAAGGGTGATAGAACACACCTAAATAAGCACTTTTCGTCATACGATGCATGGTCAGAACTCAAGCGGTGAAGCACTAGAGGGTGCTCTCCAGTGAATATTTATAATCGCTGGTTTTGGCACTCGTCGTCATTTCAACCGTGGATTGCAGAACGGATGTATTGTTTCACGAATCAGGAGAAGGCGGACATATATTTCATGTGCGGAGCTGTGGACGGGAATGCGAGAGAAGCCCAAAGATTGTACCGGGAGCGCTTTCCGATCAGGCACTCGTCTGCTTGGATCACATGCTGGATCTTTTTTAAAATTTAAGCGGTAGCTGACATTTTACAATAAAATGTGATTTACACAAAACAAAATTAAATTCAATGTTTACCTAAAAAATCACCTTTTAACAATTCTCATATTATTTTCATAAACAAACTAATAGCAATAAAACGTAAAGCAAAAAGACTAATGAATAGAAATAACACATTCAGAGACTGTTAAAACTTCCAAAGGTTGTCTAATCCCATCTCAAAAAACATTAAAAATATACAGAAATCCAATTGGCACAGTTTTACAGAACAACTATTCCCTAACACTAAAACTTCTAATCTCTGGAAAACATATAAAAATCCTGACAATAATTTGACCCGCACTTCTCCTTATCACTTTATGATAATAATGACCTATTCACATATAGAAAAATTTGCCCATCATCATTTAAATAAAGGTAAAGACTCCCAGTACCGAAATTAAAAATACGACAGGTATTTGGTGCATTAATTTTATATTGGACATAATATATCAACTTCCGATTTTTTTCTTTGAACTCAACAGTGCTCTAAAATATCTAAAAAATAATACAGCAGTTGCGCCAGATGGTATCTCTAACAAGCATCTTGAAAATATTCCATTGGCTTAAAAAAACTATTACAAATCTTTGATCAATCTGGAATTCAGGTAAAATTCCACCACAATGGGCTGATAATTATTTAATTTTCATTCACAAAAACAAAACGATGTCTTTAATTTTAATTAATACAGACCCATCTGTTTATCCTCAAATATGCTAAAACTTTATGAAAGATTAGTTAATTATCGACTAACATGGTATTTAGAACACCACAAGATCCTTAATGACAATTTCTATGGTTACAGACCTGGTAGATCCACCAAAGATATTCTATTGCATAATTGTACTGATATTGAACATGCTTTCTCTAAAACCAATATTTTGTTGCAATCATTATTGACATAAAAAATGCATTTGAATTTCTCAACTATACAGTTCTAATCCACAAAACCAAACAAATTCAAATATCTGGTAATATATACAAAATTATTTTCTCCATTATCTGCAATAAGAAATTTAAAGTTAAATTAACTAACATATTCTCTAATGAGTACCCTTTTACCACAGGAGTAGTACAAGGAGATATACTCTCTCCTAACTTATTCAACATATTACTTTCTGATATATGAAATATTTACCTCTAAAATACAATATGGCATATATGCTGATGATATAATAATATGGACATATCATGATAATCCTAATGTTATACAACATCTTTTAAAATTGAATCTTAACAATCTACATTCCTACGGCAAAAAATGGAATCTAAAAATATCTTCAGAAAACACATTCATCCTTTCATTTCACAAGACCAACTTGCTACCTAAAGATTTTAAAATTTTAATAGATGATTGTAATCTCTCTATAGTTAAAGAAGCAAAATTTTTAGGCTTACATTTTGATCAGAAAGCCGTCCCGTGGCCGAGTGGTTAGCGCGCTTGGCTACTGATCTACGGGACCTGGGTTCGAGCCCCGGGTAAGGCATGGATATTCGTGTTGTTTTCTGCTGAGGTCCTGCCATCCTCTCAGATCTTCTACTGTGGCATATAAACTGACAGGCTCCTGTCAGACCTCTGTGGCAAGGAGCTGCTTGAGGGGGTATTTATTATATTATTTATTTTATATTTTGATCAGAACTTTTATGGAAATTTCATGTTAACAAAGCTATAAATACTGGTAATCCACTTTTTAACTTCCTAAAATATCTTGGTCAAGCCAAAAGAGATGTACCATCCAAAATATACTTCTTATTCACAAAAATATTATCTCACCCAAATATCAATATGGCATAGAGTTTTTAAATAACTTATCAAATCACAGAGCAAAACTTTTAGAACAACTTCAAACCAAAATTTTAAGACGCTCACTAGGTCTTCCAAATGGAAGCAAAAACATTCACCTATATGCTGAAACAGCTATTCCTCCTATTCACATTAAGAAAAAATATTTATTATCCAATCTAATTTGAAAATGATGTTGGTTTTTAAAGTTCGATAATTAAACTCCAGCACAGTTGTTTTTGAAGTAAAACCAGCTTTTGTGATATGCATTAAAATCTCCAAGCAAGATCGCTGGGTGTAGAGATTGTGAAATAATATTTTTATAAACATTAGGTTGAATATTTTCATTATGAACATAAATATTAAATAAAGTATAAATAACACTATTTATAATTAAATCAATAGCAACATAGTCAACTTTTGTCGTGGAATTGTAAAATAATTCGATATTTGGGTAGTAATTGTTTTTGTACATAGATGGCAGCACCTCGATTCTGATTTATAGTGAAGTAGGAGTAACAGAGTTATTTAAATGAATTAATTTTTCAGTTTTAAATTCTTGAAGGGCAGTAACATTAAAGTGGAAATATTTTATCATTACCAGCAATTCCGTCTTCTTAGAAGAAAGGCCCCAACAACCCCAATGAAAATATTTTAAGAAAGAATCTTTATTTTAGCGACTCCTAGAATATCACTGATAAGTAGGAAAAAATCTTCGGTATTTTCTACAAATCGCAGAAACTGTAACACCGAGTCTATGTGATGTTACTTTGGCGTGGCTCAATTCTTTTTCAATGGTGATAGGTGAATGGATCGTAGTGAAGTCTTTGCTAGGACGTAAGAGTTCCTGCTTTGTTGTAACGGAAGCGTAGGTATTCAAGTTTGAACTGGTCGTGTTGGTTAATATATTTTCAGGTGAAGTTTGGCAGACTCGGCGTAAATCCGGCTTGGAAGCAGAAGGGCGAGTCAATGTAGGGAAGTCCTTACTTAATGTCTCGGGTCTAAGATGTGAAACTTTGGTGGTCTACATATTCATAGTTACGATAAGATGAATTAGGCAAATTTCCACGATTTTTGGTTGTAGGAGTATTTTTTACGGTTGGATAGAGGTCTTTAGAATCATCATAGTTTATATTTTCAGCTAATTTTATAGCAGTATTCCAAGAAACATTATATTTTACATATTAGATTGGCTTTGCATCCCAGGTGTTTAGCTGTGCAGGCATAACACGTTGAGGGGTATGCACCTTTACAGTTAGGTCAGCATAAATAGGTAGTTTCACATAATTTAAAGTAGTGTTCACCTAAATATTTTTTACACCTTGTCTTACCTGTACACCTCAGAGAGTTATGTCCAAAACGATTACATCGGGCACACATAGGTGGGGGTAGTAATATGGGATGATATTGAATCTGAGAAATCCTATGTAGACTTTAAGTGGAATAAAGCTTTTGATCGAGTATATAATCATCTTGTCAGTTGGGAGTTGTACAGACTTAGTGTGATCAGCATTGGGTTGATAATGAATCATTCTTTGTATTTTATAAATATCGTGTTTTTTCAGTTCCTCGAGGATAAAGTTTTCTTTTCATTTTTTAGCAACTCCCTCAATCTTTCCATAACAGTTTCCTCTTCAGGTATACGAAAGGAGACATCAATATTTAATATCTTGTCTCTTTTCTTTAATAAATTTAGATTTTTGAGTTTTGTAGGATATAATGCAATGTTACCATTTCTGGTGTAAAGACTTGTAATTTGTTTTTTAATTTTTTTAATAAAAATTTTCGTAACATCTTCAAAATGAAGATCTTTCAGCCTGCCCAATTCATCGTAAAAATTATGGATAATTCTTGTTCTTCTTCTAGTAATTTATCCACATTTTGTGAATTTAATAAATGTATTTTATCCTTTTCCACAGTTATGAATGAGTTCAGAGATAATTGAATCATTGTCATTTGAGTCCGATTTTATGTCCGAGAAGCCAGATATTAAATTCTTTTTTGAATTATATAGAGATTTGTCAGTGAACATTTTTCTCTGACATTTGTCGAAAATTGCATTATCTTCTGTTAAGTCTTGAGTATTGTTACAAGAGTTTGATTTAGATAGACTTGTACTTTTCTCCTCCTTTTTTGTAGTTCATTTCCTTTAATATTTTTAGTTTATTTTCCAGATGTTTAATCTCTGTTAGTTGATCAGATTTTTGTTCAGTTAGATTGGGTTTCTTCTTTTTTGTTGTCTGCTTACCCGTAGTTTTCTATGTTAGTAGTGTCCTATGTTAAAGTTCCTTTGGAACGTGAATATCACCAAACTTAATAATTCAATCACACTCAAACTTTTTGTGTCCGCTTCACTTGACCTCTCAGACCAAACTCGTTGTGTTTAAGCTTTCACTCTATATACATATACACTGAGATGCCAAAAGTCAAGGGAATAGATTTAAAGTAGAACTAGCGCGCTGTACTCGTAACCGATGAATTGGACATCAACCGCAGAATGGCGCTGCAGTAGCCTACAAACCCAACATTCATTTCGGAGTAGTTGTTAATTCATTATGACTGCACATCATGAGTCACTTTGAACGTGGCTGGATCGTCAGTGCCAGAAGGATGAGTCATGCAATATCGTAGATCGTGGAGGAATTCGGTTTTCCCAAGTCTACGGTGTCGAGAGTTGATCGTCAGTATTCTGTTGACGGCATTCCTACACACGTTAACCAGCGAACTGGATGGCCACGTGCAATTGACGAACGGAACGCTCTTCGGTTCTCACGAATGGTAACGATCAACAGACGGGCTACAGTGCATGAAATCACTGCCAATTTGAATGCGGACCAAATACAAAACTTTTCAGAAAAAACTGTCCGTCACCATCTACACTCCATCGTATTTGGTAGTCGAAGACCCACTTGTGTCTTATTGCTTACATGTCGTCACAGAGCTCAATGACTGAAATGAGCTGGAAGACATAGAAATTGGACAGTAGAACAGTGGCGTCGGATAGCATTGGTCCAATGAATCAAAGTTCCAGTTGTTTCGCGCTGATGGGCGCGGTAGAGTGTGGCGTAGGCCCCTTGAAGCTATGGACCCTTCCTGTCTGCAAGATACTGTTCAGACTGGAGGGGCTCTGTGATGTTGTGGGGGGGGCATGTTCACGAGGTCTACATTGGGCTCTCTCGTCCGTTTGGAGCAATCGCTGACAGGTACGAAATACGTGGACATTCTCGCAGATCACGTGCACCCCTTTATGACTCTAGAGCACCCATTAATGGTAAAGGTGAATTAATGGTGAAGGGGTATTCCAACAAGATAATGCAACGTGTCACCAGTCTTTGGTTGCTAGGAGGTGAATCGAGTAACACTCCACGGACTTTACCACCGTGAAGTGGTCCCCCGATATGAACTCCTTGGAGCATCTGTGGGACACAACGGAAAGAAGATTACGATCCATGAATCCAGCACTATCCAATGCAACACAATTATGGTCTGCACTGCAGGATGTGTGGGCTGCCATCCGTGCAGAACGGTACCGGCAACTCATTGACTGCATAGGGCTCGAAGAGGACCAACCTGTTATTAGGCACGTATCATATTTTTGGCCTCTCAGTGTATATCACTAGTTTTAATATTCTGGGATGTTTCCGAAAGGGTTCATCCGAACTCGATAGTTTCATCTTAGAGAAATGTATTCCGTGATTAAACGGAAATTACTCAACTTGTATTAATTTTGCCCATAATTCGACTGGTAGTTTTATGTTTAGAAATGTTTTAAGTTCAATATGTCTCCAATACTGGTAGGTAGAGGGAAATTTTTAACGCCATGCAAATCAAGTTTGAAATGCATTAAATAGAGAAAAAGGGAAAATTTCTGTTTGTTCAATCAATTGTCACTTTCCAGGTTCAGCTCTTTTTACTATTTCAGCTACTTCATACCAAAAATATTTCTTTTTTGCTTAAAAAATGACGGAGATAACTTGTAAGCTTTTTCACACACAACACGATATAAACACTTACACAGAACATGACAGCTAGAATAGTAGTCAGGTACGCTAACCACTAGCCCAGGTAGGCTAATTTGATTTTGGATTTGCTTTTTCAGACTTATGTACTAGATGACGAAAGTCTAACCGCGAACAGAAAGAATATACACATTACCATGGATAAAATGGCTAAATTAATCATAAAAATGTTATCATTCGCATAACATCTTTGAAACACGGGCAGCCTCTTGTTTCAGAAACGGCTAATCGACGATGGATCATTACAGGAATCATCTGGTCCACGCTCCTGCTCTGTCATCTGATAGCAGTTTCCATTGGCAGGCTTCTGAACTGCTGCGGATTATAAAAAGCTTACGCATACGAACGATTTTCTGATTTTAGAAAAAAACGGATGCAAAAAATGTTATTTCGTTTAAAACTTCGCTAAGGACAACAAAATTCATTAACCTTAAGATTATTTTTGATTTTACAACACAATCAACAAATATAAATGCATGATTCTCCAGAAGCCTGATATTCCTTCCGTACTTTCCTTCGCTATTTCAAAATAGGAAATGATATTATTTGAACCCTCCCGGCTGATTTTAAAGTATGTTCCACTTATTCATTACATTGGATTGATGTAAAATCCATATTATGGACTCTCGAGCACTGCAGGTGTTTGTTGTTTGCAGATGAGTCCAGATTTGCTCTATAGAGTTGATATACATATTTTAAAGCCAAAAATTACTTACACGTAATTTAAATTAATTTTACACATAACTATCGATTTCGCTCTTATAAATGGTGGCGTAAATCAAGCATGATTTTCTCGTATGAAAAAATGGAAATTTTAGGGTTAGGGAGGAGGCACTGCCTCGAAATTCATATATCTGTTTCCTCCACTGTCTTTAGTATAGAGTATTTATTTGTTACAATAGCAAAAACATTAAAGTATTTTACAGTAATATTAAAAACGAACTAATAGAGCGTATCAAAAAGACACATCTTCTCGATTATAGTTATCTTTTATGAATTGATTTCTAACTCCGAGCGATGTCTCCGATGGCTTCCTCTTGCAAGTTGTTGGATTGAAGGAAGGTACATAGTAAGGGGCCATCTGTGCAGAGAGAGACGGTTGAGATTCTGGATTTATGCTTCCCTGTATCTTAAGGTAAGAAAGCAGCGATGTTTCAGATACTTTCATTTTCTTTTCAATCTTCTGAATACAAACTGAGTTATTCCCAAAACACTACGTAAATATAAAAGGGATATAAGTACATTGACCACGCTATTTCAGACATGCGCAATTCTAGTCCATGGAAATCTAGAGCTAACTCTATTTCAAAAGTATTATCACTTTCCTTTGGTAAGTGTAAGGAAAGAAGCGATGAATACATATTACTGGAGATATCCGAAAACCAGAGATAATTACGGTAATGCAAGAATTTATTTTGTGAGGACTGTTTTGCATTTCTTTAAATGCTGGGTATGCTGAATAGAATTTAAAACTGACCTCAAGCATGCCACTGTTGTTTTACCTCCAAGTAGCATATTTTTCACACAATGAGCTAAATGGCCAGGAAAAAAAAACTGAAAAACCTTCTGAAGAATAAAACCACTAGCAGAATTATGCGCAAAATTAATAAAATAATATAGCTTTCGTTTAACAACACGCTATTCGAGAGAATGAAATCTACAGTGGTTGGATGAACCTTTCCGGACACACGTCGGCAAGGATCAGGAAGACGATGTATGACCGAGGAGCGACAGGATCGCCAATTGCGATGCATGGCATGGCTTGACAGATTCGAGACTATAATGACAATGCAAAGGGACTGGAAACAGGTAACACACCGAATACCTACCAGGCGGACGGTAAACAATAGGCTTTTACAGTTTTCATTGCGAGTCTATCGTCTGGCACTGCGTTTGTCCCTAATATCTGCCCACACGCAAGCACGTCTTCAGTAATGTTGCCTCAGACACAACTGGTGCAAACACCCAGCGCGTGCGACATCGTCACACAACTCCAACATCTGGTGTCTTGGTGTGGGGTGCCATTATTCGGACATCTCGGTCAGAACTGGTCATCATAAGGTGATCTCTAACTGTGCAACGATATGTTATCAACATTTTGCAGTAAGTGGCTTTCCCATTTGTTCAGCAGCATCCTTTTACCGGCAAGATAATTCATGTCCCCACATAGCCCGCATTAGTCTGCAGTATCTACACGAGCAAAACGTTCAGGTACTACCATGGCCAGTACGATAGCCGAACCCTTCACCTATTGAACACGTCTGGGAAATGTTAGGCAGACAGCTCTAACACCCAAAAGCTGACGATGAAATCTTCCTACAGAAAAGTTGAGATCAGCTCTGCTTGTTCGACCAACATATATACCCCTCAGCACACGCAAAATCAAAACATTTCTTCTATACTATAATGCAGTGGTTCTCAACCTTTTATGCCTCACGTAATCCCTGAAAATGTGTATGTAACTGGCGTACCCCTTGTTTAGATAGATAACCCTATAGTTATAGTATAATAATGGGAATAAAATAATATATATATAACATATATCTAGCGACTTTTGAGCTCTCACGTCGTACCCCAAAATATTTTACCGCGTACCTCACGTTGAGAATCCCTACAATAGTGCACAGACAAAGGCAAACTACATTTTCCTTCACACTCTAATTCTTCTTAATTACAACTCTCTTATTCTTTGTTTTTAAGTTAAGTTCGTTCGATGTGGTTGCTGACGTAATTCTCATGCTGAAGCACATGCGAGCATCGAAATGATATATTAAATAACAAGTTCATTGTATTACGTTTATATGTCGTTACCGTATTATGAATTTCTTCTGGTTGATTTACATTTGTAAAGCAAAATCCCTTAAATATACTTCGAGTTATGTACGAATTTTTGCATTAAATAAGAATGAATAATAAATAAATACCCTCTCAAGCAGCTGCTTGTCACAGAGGTCTGACAGAAGCCTATCAGTTTATAGGCCATAACAGAAGGTCTGCGAAGATGGCGGGATCTCAGCAGATAAAACGACACATACATCCATGTCTTACCCGGGGCTTGAACCCAGGTATACCTTAGATTAGTAGCCAAGCGCACTAACCACTCGGCCACTTACTCGGGGCTTGAACCCAGGTACCTTAGATTAGTAGCCAAGTGCCCTAACCACTCGGCCACGTACCCGGGGCTTGAACTCAGGTACCTTTGATTAGCAGCCAAGCGCACTAACCACTCGGCCACTTACCCGGGGCTTGAACTCAGGTACCTTAGATTAGTAGCCAAGTACACTAACCACTCGGCCACTTACCCGGGGCTTGAACTCAGGTACCTTAGATTAGTAGCCAAGCGCACTAACCACTCGGCCACTTACCCAGGGCTTGAACTCAAGTACCTTAGATTAGTAGCCAAGCACTCTAACCACTCGGCCACTTACACGGGGCTTGAACTCAGGTACCTTAGAACAGTAGCCAAGCGCCCTAACCACTCGGCCACTTACACGGGGCTTGAACTCAGGTACCTTAGAACAGTAGCCAAGCGCACTAACCACTCGGCCACTTACCCGGGGCTTGAACCCAGGTACCTTAGATTAGTAGCCAAGCGCACTAACCACTCGGCCACTTACCCGGGGCTTGAACCTAGGTACTTTAGATTAGTAGCCAAGCGCACTAACCACTCGGCCACTTACCCGGGGCTTGAACCCAGGTACTTTAGATTAGTGCCAAGCGCACTAACTGTCAGACCTCTGTAGCAAGCAGCTGCTTGAGGGGGTATTTATTTGTTTGTTTTTTTTCTTATATATTTTTTCGTTCAAAATTCCACAGGTGGTTCCTAATTCATTCATTGATTGATTCGAAAAGCATTCAATAACATTTAAATGAAGTCTTAGTATATTACCTTATTCTATGCTCTTCTGAATTAAATAGCTTGCAGTTACATTTCAAATAAATGATTTAAAAATTTAAATAAATAAATAACCCCTCAAGCAGCTGCTTGCCACAGAGGTCTGACAGGAACCTGTCAGTTTATATGCCAGAGTAGAAGGTCTGAGAGGATGGCAGGACCTCAGCAGAAAAACAACACGAACATCCATGCCTTACCCGGGGCTCGAACCCAGGTCCCGTAGATCAGTAGCCAAGCGCGCTAACCACTCGGCCACGGGACGGACATGTATTAAATTACTCTTTTTGCTTTTCTCTTATTTTTCCCTTCTTTTCTTGATGACAGCCCAGGCCAGTTTTATCGATGTAGTTCTCGCTGAGTTGGGTACTTTTATGTGTGAAGGATATTTTGTGCATACAACGGGTTACATGACCCACTCATAAGAATCCCAATGGCTCAGATACTGTGTAGAGAAAGGAGCCCATTGTACAGTAGTTAGGAGACGATGAAACATTTCCATCAAGACTCTCTTGATCAGGGCCGTCCCCAGATTAGATCGCGCACTGAGGCAGACAATTAAATATCGCCCCTCAAATGGTCGGAGTTGCGCATGCACAACTCCTACGCTCGGAACGAGAATTGCAATGTCCAAAAAATTAAATAATAATCTCCAAATGATACATCTAAAATAAATTAAGCAAAACTGGTTAAGGAAAAGTGAATGGGTGGACCATCACAGGGTTGGGTTGGGTTGTTTTACCTCTGAGCGGCACTTTTTTGCACACCATGGTCTAAATGGCCAGGTCACATGGACCCCGAAGGCTCAGAGAAGGTTGGGGCAGGGGACCCACTGGAACAGCTGTTGGGAGACAGATGGTAGCCTCCCGTCAAAGCCATCCAGCGTGTTCTTTAACGTGCACAGGGTATGGCTCTCCTGCACACGGGGCCACGGCTTAACGTCCCATCCGACGGACGGCGGCCTTTCCAAACCCATCAGTGTCCCCTACTGACCGTGGGTAAGGGCGGGGAATTTTGTGGAGATAAATCTCAACGCTGACCCAGCTGGGTCTCAAACCTGGGAACTACAGATTACGAGCCTGGCGCGCTACCGACTGAGCCACCCCCGCCCCGACCATCACAGGCGCCGTGAGGCAGGCTGCCTATATGCTACACCCTGTGAACTGTACTGCTCTTGATGTATGTCCTGCACAAATGGGATTACTGTCCCAACCGACGAACGACGCCTTTTCCAGAGATCGTCTACTTTAGAATTTTACAAGAGATTGTCTACTTTCGAATTGGAGGTAAAGCGAGCGTTGGCATCGAAATCTGAATCTAAGTAGAGTGAAGACTCGAACATAGCAACATCAAATTATGACCCCCGAGCAAAGTGGGAGTGGGGAGAATAGGTGATAATCTTTTCCTATTCAAAAGAAAAAAGGCTAACGGAAGGAGTCAGAGAAAACCATTGTCCAGTTCCAGTGTTTCCGGTTTTTGAGAGTTGTTCTTTGCCTTCTCGCAAAATCGTGGAAACAAAAATGTGTATCATCCCTAGCGTGCTACCGACTTAATCACCACTTACTCAATTGTTGAAAGGAAATATTATTGATGCAAGGAAATAATGGCTCATGTAAGTGTGTTATTTACAATACATATATTTATTACTATTTATTGAATTTTCGCTTGGGTTTACTTCTCTGAAAGGAGTGAAATTGTGTTTAAGCTCTTACAGTATATTATGTGTCATTCTACATTTCAGATGTTTGAATGCATTCGAAAATGTTAATCGAGTCAAATTATTATCCACCCGACTTCTTAAGAACTGTTTGTTAACTAAATAGAGCAGTTACACTTGTATTAATTTCGGACATAATTTGGTTGGTTACTTAAATGTTTAAAAATATTCTCAATTTCTCACATGTATCATCAATTGTGATACGTACAGGAAAACGTTAGCACTCTGCAAACAAAGTTATAAAAGTTATAAATAGCTAAAAATGAGAAATTCCCGTTTTTCAGTCAATTAGTTGTTTTATTTGTTTCGTTCCTTATCTTTTATTTTACAATAAAAAATATTTCTTTTGGTTTTGGCTTCTTTGCACATGTACGTTAGGTGACGAATGGATAGCTGGATACAGAAAATATGCTCAATATCACACAGATAAGGACTAAATTCGCCATAAACTATTTACAGAATTTTGTGTTTCGAAGATATTACAAGAAAAACACTAAGAAATGGTCTATTATTTCAGGAATATTCCGATCCCATTCTACCCTCCTCCAATTTGTCATCTGACGGCCCTTCCATCATCAAGCTGCTAAACTGCTACAGATTATAAAGCGTACGCAAATAATATTCTGATTTTTTTTTTGAAAACTGATTTAATCTCTACCATGCCTGGCTCAAACTTCAGGTAGCAGGTAGTGAAGTGAAAGGAATAACATTGATTTGAATAGTCTACTTAAAATGTCGCCCGTTTCTGCTTTTTAATTAGCTTTTAAAACCAAAAGAAAAGCCTGCGTCCGGATTGACCCCATGATATATTTAACCAAAAGAAAAGCCTGCTTCCGGAATGCAAAAAAGAAAAATGCTATTTCGTTTAGCTCTATTAATGGCTAAACAATTCGAGGCTTAGGAGAACCTTAATGTGCTTTTTTTAAACATAATATACAAAAAAAAAAATGGTACCCTTCTTCGGAAACTTTAAAAGGAAATTTTCTCTTCTATCAGAAAACAGTAAAAGCACCAATTGCACTAATTTAGAGTGTGTTCTGCTTATTCACTATACAGAAGGGGAAGCATTAATTGATGTAGACAGCATATTATGGACTCAAGAACATTAAAGGTGTGAGTTGTTTTCATATGAGTCCAGATTTCCTCTTTAGAGTGATTCAGAATGTACAAGCATCTGATAGGAGAGAGAGAGAAACATTCTCAACCATCTAACATCATTGAAAGTGACAACTATGATCATGGTTGTGTGATGGTTTGGACAGTCGTTTCTTTGGCTGTACGTACCGATCTCTATGTGCTTTAAAGGAGCACTAGAATTTCAGAAATATAGACATAATATCTCATGGCATATGAATAGGATATTAGTGATGTGGCATTCTTATGACTCCCGTACGAGATCGTATGCAGGAGCAATGAAAAAACATCCATATTGTGCAAAAAATTGCCGCTCAGAGGTGAAAAAACCGAACAACCCAATGAGAAAACGTTTCACCGTAAAAGACGTGCCACCCATTCGAACAGTATGTCTCGAATTATCTGCAGGTTGTAAAATTAAACCGAATGGTTATAAAATTAGACTATTTTTATGTATGTTATCTTAAAGGAAATTTTAATGTTAAATAAATAAATACCCCCTCAAGCAGCTGCTTGCCACAGAGGTCTGACAGGAGCCTGTCAGTTTATATGCCAAAGTAGAAGATCTCAGAGGATAGCAGGACCGTTTCGACTGAGGTTTTTTTAATTATGAATATTAATAAAGGGGGTGTGGCCTGTTATGTAATGATTACGTAATAATTACGTCATGGGGGGTTACGTTATGGGGGTGGGGTCTGTGACGTCATAGGGGGAAAGCACTAGTGGGAGATCCATGGGTTGGCAACAAACTATTAACATCGATGGGCTAGGAAAGGACGCCGTCTGTCGGCAATGTCCCTGTGCGTTAGAGATGTGTCCATCGATTTTTTTATGGCAAAGAAGAATGGTAGTGTATATGTGTATATTGGTGGGTAGGGGATCAAAAATACAGTTAGCCTAGTGACATATTCCGCATCACAAACTTTCAGTTAACACCTTTCTCGTATATATATAATGTATAGTTGGCAATGCAGCCTTACATTCCATAGCCAGGCTCATAATCTATAGTTCCCAGATTCTTCTATGAGCTAGGTCAACATTGAGATTTATCTCCGCAAAATTCCCCGCCTGACCTTGGTCAGTAGGTGTGACCGTTGGACTTGGAAATTCCGCCGTCAGCCTGATGGGACGCTTAGCCGTGGTTCTGTGTACATTAAGAAACATGCTAGGTCGCCTTGACGAGAGGCTACCACATGTCCCCCAATAGCTCCCCAATGGATACCTTCCACTCAAAATTCTTTGAGCTCTCGGAGTCCTTGTGACATAGCCATTTAGTCTATTGTGCGCAAAAAAGTCCTACTGAGAGAGAAAACAAAGAAACAGAGAAAATAATTTGGAAAGAGAAATATCACAATCCATGGATACCTTTACTCATTCTAAGAATTAAAAAAAGATAAAGTCGCTTAAAAAATATTCGAACATTATGGTTAATTACAGAATTTAGTAAAAATATCTGGCAACGATTTCTTTAGAAATTAGTGATCTGGCACCCTTCGTGTAAGTACACGAAGGGTGCCAGATCACTAATTTCTAAAAAAATGGTATTCTATAGAAGGGAATTGGGGATCACACTTAAAACCAAAGACATATTATTCTGTAGAGTTAGCAGACATGTCGGTTACTTCTTCTAACCAAATATCTCCATCCTTATCTCTGGTATGCTGAAGATCTTCATGAATGAGTTACCGATTTCTGCAAATTTCTTCGACACATGTGTTACCTTAGTACGCTTGGCACCACGACTTTAGATTCTAATTGTAAACACTGTGAAAGGAAAGGGGAAAATTAATAAAATCATTGGAAAATATGCAAATAAATAGACTTTGAATAAAATAAAAAAATTGCATTTAGAACACTCTTTCGTTATGATCAATTAAACTGAGAAAAAGCCATTTGCTATCTGAAATGAAAATGATTTTTCTCATTCAAAATTCTGTTCCAGCTGATTTTCGAAATATAAATTCGAAAGGATTATCTCTTCATTAATAAATTTTAGATGTAATGTGACGATGGTGATTTATTAGAAGAGATAAATTGCATGTGTTTCTGATTGTTCGTTCTTGAGGAAAAGTCCTTATATCCATAAGTTTGAATATTGTAATATTTGCGTTTGTATGCTACTAATGCCTTATATCCATAAGGTTGAATATTGTAATATTTGCGTACGTATGCAAGTAATGCCTTCTTCCCAATAGCTTTTTACATTACCATGCATTCCAAAATTGTTATTCACTGCTGAAGTAGCATAATAAATAAATTATTTTATTTTATGACATATTAAAATGCGTAATTTAGTGAAGTTCAGAAGTTTTAATCATAGAAATTTCATTATTAACTACTTTTTTTCCGTTTACCTTTCTTGGCATCGAAATAAGATCATAGGTTTGTCCTTATTCGATGGCCTCTAGGGATATTTAGCTCGTTTCGAGAAAAAAACATAAATAAAAACGAGCTAATAGTTTGAATTTGTTATTTGTCCCTCTGTAGGAATAGAACTTTCTTCTTTTTAGAGATTTATTGAAAAGTATTTTTGGGTTGAACAGGTATTGATGAATTATTCCGATGTGCATTTTCAGAATCCCTATATTCCGCCCTCTAACGTAGGAAATTATGAAAACTGCAGAATTTAAAACTAATGTTGCAAGAGATTTTATTATGCTAGAAATTTGACATTTTTGTTATTAAATATGAATAATTTTTTTGATATAAATTGAAAATTTTTTGGAGTTCAATGATTATTGATAAACTGTTATGATTTAAAATTTTGGAAATTCCAAAAACCAATATGTTTATATTACATCACCAATTTGTCCCTTCACTCCACGAATGGTGGGTAACCGCAAAAATTTTGAAAAAAATATTTTTTTGAATTGAATGTGCGCTAACGAACTATGACGATTCATAGTTTTCGGTCGTTCAAAATCCTTAATTTAGTTTTTTTGAGAATGCTAGGTGTAGAAAATGGTAAACTTGAAATAATATTGCAAACGAAATTGATCACTAATTTCTAAAAATATCGTTACCAAATATTTTTTCTGAATTCTGTAATCAACCGTAGTGTTCGGACTTTATTTTGAGCGACTGTGCCATTTGACACCCGTTGAAATTCTGCTAGCAGTATTACCTCCAATCACATCAGGCATTTTATGTCAATTTAACACCACATATATTTCCTGTTTACGTTACTGTTTAAGAATACTTTGCTTGTATTTGTTAAACACTTTGCATTTGTAAAACACTTTCAAATACGGAAAAAGCGATAACCCCAATATGAACAATGGTTTGGAATGGCTCTAAGAAAAAGATTCCAGAGACTGGATTCTATACTATAAATGCCACGTGATTCAAGCAAAGTTAGGTGTGGGATTTGTAAATGCAATATCAGAGCAAAGAGAGGAAAATTCTTACCTTCAATAACAATAGATGTAAGAAACATGGGTGACGCGAAGTCAATTTGATTACGGATTCATTATTAAAAAGGGATTGTGCCACCAAAAGCTACGAGGTTGAACTGCAGTAAGCTTGGGTATAGCGGTGCCGAGCCATGGGTGTTGTTGTTTTTCTGCTGAGATCCTGCCATCCTCACAGATCTTCTGCTATGCATATAAACTGACAGGCTCTTGTCAGATTTCTGTGCCAAGCAGTTGCTTGAGGGGGTATTTATTTATTTTCTATCTTTGGAATTGTTTAGCAAGTTAAGAAGTTATAGTGGAATAGCAGTTTTCACAAGTACAATCTTAATATAAGGGGAAGTGGAGAAATATTTGGAAAACAGCTACCACTAGATTTATAAAAAGAAGTAATACAATATCATATTGCTCGTTCAATCCAAATTTGGAAACCTACCCGGTAGAGTGTTATATCACGGATGTATCTCTGTGATATGTCCAAAGTTTGAAAAATTAATTTTACCCTGAATTCATACTTAATGGATATTTGTATCATCTCTATTTCTTCTTATCACATATTTAATTTATTACGTCAAAATAAATTTCCGTTTGCTAATTTAGCTGTTAAAAGGCCCATTAATCATGATTTCAACATATAATGGTAATATGTCGAGCCACTAGCATCGACCAATGCCATTTTTTTGTCCACTCTAAAGGAGTTTCGTTAAAATGGAGATTGTGGCAACACGGAAAGTAACGAACTTAGCGGCCAAAAATTGCTTTTTCAGTTTTCATGTTTTGTATAGAATTTTTAATGCTCTTTCTTGTGAAAGAGAGTGCATGGTAATAACATAGTTTTTTTTTATCTACATGAGTTTGAATCAGAGAGAAAAATTTTACTTTTTTCATTTATTCAGTTCACTTCCTTAGGAAAAATAAAAAAACACTATAAAAATTAGAGCTAAGAAATAGACATGCTACTGCTTCTTAGATGTTGGCCTAGTTCCATATTTTATTTTGTTTCACTTTTTAAGTGTATATTTACTTTTCATTAAAGCTCCGAAATCATTTATCTAATTCCTCTTGTCATTCTTGAAACATCAAACATTAAAAGAATATAACACTCGAAAGCTGAATTAGAAACATTTCTATATAACAAATCGTAAAATCAACTATAGGTAAAATGTTTTATAATGGTCAGCATTGTTTTGAACAGTTGTTTGAACATTCTGATTATTCACAAATGACGGGGAGGGGGTGGCTCAGTCGGTAGCGCATCAGGATCGTAACTGCAGTTCCTAGGTTTGAGATCCGCCTGGGCCAGCATTGAAATCATCGTAAAATTCTCCTCTCTGCCCTCAGTCAGTAGATGGAAACATCAGTCATCGATGTGTCATCGAATATTCAGAGAGTTCAGATGTTCGAGTGTCATCGATGGAAGATTTACGAAGATGACACGATTACGAAGTTTTCTTCGATGTCTGATGATATTCTACAGAAGGGAATTAGGATCACACTTAGAACCAAAGATATGTCATTTTGTAGAGTTGGGTTAGGTTGTTTTACCTCTGAGCGGCACTTTTTTGCACACCATGGGCTAAATGGCCAGGTCACATGGACTCCGAAGGCTCAGAGAATGTTGGGGGAGGGGACCCACTGGAACAGCTGTTGGGAGACAGATGGTAGCCTCCCATCAAGGCCATCCAGCGTGTTCTTTAACGTGCACAGGTTATGGCTCTCCCGCACACGGGGCCACGGCTTTCCGTCCCATCCGACGGACTGCGGCCTTTCCAAGCCCATCGGTGTCCCCTATTGACCGTGGGCAGGGCGGGGAATTTTGCGGAGATAAATCTCAACGCTGACCTAGCTGGGACTCGAACCTGGGAACTACAGATTACGAGCCTGGCGCGATACCGACTGAGCCACCCCCGCCCCTTTTGTACAGTTAGCAGACATAGATCGGTTACTTCTTCTAACCAAATATCTCCATCCTCATCTCTGGGTATGTCGAAGATATTCATGAATGAGTTACCGATTAGTGCAAATTTCTTCGACACATTTGTTACATCAGTACGCTTGGCACCACGACTTTAGATTCTCATTGTAAACACTGTGAAAGGAAAGGGGAAACTAAGTAAAATCATTAGAAAATATGCAATTAAGTAGTCTTTTAATGAGATAAAAAAATTGCATTTTGAACACTCTTTGTTATCACTAATTAAGCTGAGAAAAAGACATTTGCTATCTCAAATCAAAGTGATTTTTCTTAGTCAAAATTCTGTTCCAGCTGATTTTCGAAATATATATTCAAAAGGATTATCTCTTCGTTAATAAATTTTAGATGTAATGTGACGATGGTGATTTATTAGAAGAGATAAATTACATATGTTTCTAACTGATCTTCTCTTGAGGAAAAGGCCTTATATTCAAAAGTTTGAATATTTTAATATTTGCGTTTGTATGCAATTAAGGCGTTCTTCGCAATAATTTTTTACTTTACCATACATTCCAAAATTGTTATACACTTCTGAAGTAGCATAAAAAATAAATAATTTTATTTTATGACAGATTAAAATGCGTAATGTTGTGAAGTTTAGAAGTTTAAATCATCGAAATTTCATTTTTAACTAATTTTTCCCATTTACCTTTCTTGACATCTAAATAAGATCAGAGGACTGTACAGTCGCTCAAAAAAAGTATCCGAACACTATGGTTGATTACAGAATTCAGAAAAAATCTGGCAACGAATTTTTTAGAAATTAGGGATCTGGCCACCTTCTTGTAAGTCACTCAAAAATAATCCGTGTACGTACACGAAGGTTGCCAGATCGCTAACTTTTAAAAAAATCTTTGCCTGATATTTTTTTCTGAATTCTGCAATCAACCATAGTGTTCGGATATTTTTTGAGTGACTGTACCTAACAATGAAGATAAGCTTTTTACGGAAAAAAGTCACTAGACATAAATTGAAGATCTCGGTCAGAGTATAATATTAATCTAATATTTAAAGAATTATGGAAGCTATAATATTTAACAATAGACGTTATCACACACCACACTTCCAAAACATTTTCCTCCGAAATTTGTGAAAACTTCAAAACAAACTGTAAGGCGTTGTTTGCCACGCTACGCAAATGCGCAGTATGCCAATCTCATTTTCATGTTCCCTGTTAGTTCATGCCATCGAGCCAAGGAGTGATCTAGCCATTGTAACTGCCATTGTATTCTTGTTCATCGTATCGTTTTTCTACTTTTCCAGCTGCTGCAGTCAGTATGGATACTTCAAATATGGATTTCGAGGTCGCTTCAGTTTCCAGGTGAGTGTGGTTTATTATATTTTAAATATTAGATTTGAGTACTATTGCTGTATGTTTTAGGCTTAGAAGAGTCTAATAAGTTAAACGTAGTGATTATGGCCACTTAAATTTAATTTCATATTAAATCACAAGATGGTGATTATAGGTTAACCTCTCTCCATTTTTAATAAAATTATTTTAAGTTATATTTCGATTAAGTTACCCTAAAGTTTCTATTCAATAATATCTATCCCATAAGTCCCTAAGGGAGTAAATCCTCTCCAAGCGTTAGCTAGCTATCAAAATAAAATATCCCCTCAGCAGCTGCTTGTCATAGAGGTTTAATAGTAGCCTGTCTGTTTATATGCTATAATACAAAGTTTGTGGGGTTCAATGTTATGGCTGAACCTCAGCAGAAAAACAAAACAGACATCCATGCCTTCCCCGGGTTCAAACACAGGTCATTTTTTTCAGAAACCAAGCATGAAACCAGGCATAAGTAAACAAAACTATCATTGATAGCCTCCCCAAAAAATTATTAAGTGGATATCATGAAATCAAAGTCTATTAAATGTTTTGCTCTATGTTTTAAACATATTCGGTACACCATACAGTGGTGTACCGAATATGGTACATACTGTGGGTGTTGCTGATAACAGGCTAATCTTCAATACCAATTCCTTCAAGTGCCATAACTGGCACATGAACCAATCATTTCAAATTATTTAAACTGCTGTTGCTGTTTTTTGGCAAATTTCGTTTTTTTTAAATGGATGAGCATTATTGAATATGAATTTCAAGTGCTCTTTCGTATCAATTATGTAGTGTCACAAACTATTTTGTTGTTAGAAATTGGACACAAACAGTGATGTTGTAGCTCCATTGCTCAGTAGTAGCCTCTTACATGTAATTGCAGTGAATAAAATAGTGTCTAAGCAAATATTCATCATTTATGGCTTTTTAAAATAGTAGTTTGAACTTTAGCATAAACTAAATGTATCCATTGGTAAATCTGTTAGTAATATTTCAATAAACAAATATTTGGGATATCAAGTAATGTGTATATAATACTTTTAGTGTTTAATTTTACGATTTCAAGAATTTTTTAATATTTGTGAATTGTTATTTGAAGATTAATGGTTTAATATTTTTTTTTCAGTATTGAAGCCATGAGACTTGGAATGAAATGTGCCATATGTGGAGCTACAAAGCAGCAATAACCAGAAAGGAAATTTTTCATGTTTCCCATGAATGCATCAAGGTACTACTTTTGTAGCTGTTTTCTCACTAATTTTTAATACAAGCTAATGTATCTCAACCAATATAGTATTTACCCTTCAGAGTATGCTGGATGTTATTTGGAGAGAAGAGACAATACAACTTAAATGTCTTAATATTTATTTTAGGTTTTATAATGGCTTGTAATTTATATACAATTTACACTAATCATCCAGTTAGCATAAAATTGTTTGAATAAAACTATAAAATTGAGGAAAAGATGTTTTTAAAAATGTTGTAAAGTTGTTTGTTATATATATTGCTATGTTGCCAGCCACGGTGAGTCGCGGACACTGATGAGCTTGGAAAGCCACCGCCCATTGGATTCCACGTTAAGGCCGTGTTCCTGTGCTCGGGTGAGCCATATCCTGTGCACATTAATGAACTGGATGGTCTTGACAGGAGGCTACCATTTGTCTCCTAACAGCTGTTACAGTGGGTTCCATATCCCAACCTTCTCTGAGCCTTAGGGTCCTTGTGACCTGGCCATTTAGACCATTGGGTGCTAAAAAGTGCAACTTAGAGTTGAAATAACCCAACTTGATATCATCAATTTGCTGTATATTGCTAAGTTGTCATTGCATGTTTGCTATTTATTGCCAAGTTTTTATTGCATATTTGCTATATATTGCTTAGTTCAGGGGTGGGCAAATAGCGGCCCGAGGGCCACATTCGGCCCGCTAAGAGTTTTTTGTGACCCGCCAAGACAGTCAGAAAAATCCGCCTTGAACCGAGATTTCCTTCCCGTGCAGGCCTTGACAATGAATCTCTTGTTGCGATCTTATGCAACCACGGCAATTCCCGCTTCCGCTTGTACAGCACTACCTGGTTATGAAGAACCGTGCTTATCTAGAGCCGGGGGCAAGGAATACGCCCTATAGGCGCACCTCAACCCCAGCCTCACATGGCAGTAGTCTTATAAAAAGGAAAGCTGACCATCGGAAGAAATAGGGAAAGACGTAAAAGACCGGCTCCATCGACGGTACTTCTCCGATCGCTTCGCGGCAGCTCTCGATTCCCGTAACGGCTTCCCATCGACGCAGTTCACGGCTCCATCGACGCAGTTCACGGCTCCATCGACGGTACTTCTCCGATCGCATCGCGAACGGCATCCCTTCGACGCAGTTCACGGTAGGCTCAACCACGTTTTTTGTACCTTCGATTTCCTTTGTTTATTCATTCGAAACAGTCTTTAAGAGACTAATTTCTATTAATTTCTTTCAATTTCTTTTGTTTTCTTGTTGTCTTCTGTGATTATTCTATTTTTTATATCTGAACAGTCTTTATGAGACTACCCTTTCTATAAATTTTTTCGATCCTTTGAGTCTGCTTTGCCAATTTTCCTACTCTTACCAATAAAGTCCGATCGCCTTTGTACGCGCCTCGTTTTTTGCAAATCTACGTTTGTGTGTACAATCTGTTTGATTCCTTTCTCCTTGGAACAGTCTTTTCGAGACTATTTCATTTCATTTCTCTACTTCCCAACTACTTTAAACAGTCTTTTCGAGACTATCTTTCATATAGTTTCTTTTTATTTCCCATCTCATTTTAACAGTCTTTTTTGAGACTATTCCAATTCTTTCATTTCCCATTATGACTTCGCTGAAGGATGTCCGCCTACAAAACTCCTTTCGCTTCTATCTTCAGGATACCAATATTAAAGATGTTATTAGTGAACTTCATGCCTATTTTCATGATGTAAATTCAATTCTTGTGGCACAGGAAATCTCACGGTCTGTTGCCATCTTCACTTTTTCTTCTTCTGTGTTCAGTGAGAAATTACTTCAGCTTTCCTCTCTGCTAATAAATGACAAAGAAATTTCTTTCCAATATCTTGGTTCCACCTCCAAACGGGTAGTCATTTCAAAATTACCTTTTTTCATTGCCAATGATGAAATTACCCAAGTTCTTGCTAAATTTGGCTCAATTAAAGATATCTCGTTTGAATATTATATTGAAGAAAATTTCAATTCCATTAAAACAGGCAACAGAATCTTAACTATTGATTTGGAAACTCATATTCCCAACTTTATTTCAATCGCTGGATATACCGCCACGATCTCTTATCCTGGTGTCATTAAACTTTGCAGGAGATGCAAATCTCCTGGCCACTTCGCGGATTCCTGCCCTGTTTCAAATTCCTCAACTTATGCCTCTCGACTTTCAAACTTGCCTAATAAATCTCCAAAAGAACCCACCATGGACGTCCCGATAACCCCTTCAAAGTTAGATTCATCTATGCTTAACCTCACTACCCCCCCTAACATTAAAGCTTCTAACGAGGTAATAAATCTCGACTCTTCCAGTTCCTCCCTTAATATTAATTTTGCCCAAAATTCGACTCCCTGCACCTCAGACCCTCCATATCGGGAACTTGATTTTTCCACTCCTGTAGCCACTCATAATTCTAACAAGCCAATCGATGCCCTCATCTTTAATACACCTAATGAAAAGTTCAACGCAGATGAAACCCAAGACCTAATTATCAACTTCCTAAAGCACATATCCACTCATGAAGTAAATCAATTAAAACACACCCCAGAAAACATCCTAATCTTGAAACAAGCGATGCAACCAAACCAAAAAGTTAAACCTGGTTACAGTGTATTCTTTAATACTATTGCTAACGCCTTTCAATCCCTTCAACCCTGTGACATGTTACATCAGTGTGCTCATTACTTCCCATATTTTCAAGCCCATGGAAAAGATAAGCTTATGAAACAAATCTACAATGATCTCATCCACCATCCTTGCTTTACCGGCTTGTCCGCTCCCTAATTCTGTTCCCTTTTGCATTTGTGATTTTATTTTTGCCTCTCCTCCTGTAGCTTTGTCTGCTGCCTTCTCGTCGACTCGTTGTTACTTGTTTTCCTCTTTTGAGGAGCTCCGATCTTTTTTCCTTGCCTTGCGCACTTCCTTCCGTTACATCTACTCGTGCGCGCGAAATCTTTCGCGACGGTCCACTGCGACCGAGGTAGTTCTTTACGTGGCTTGTCACCCCTCCCCCCAAAATCTCATGACAAGGCAGATATGGGTCCTAGCACCCGGCGCTGCATAGCCATTCTTAGACCTGAGACCTGAGGAAGAAATAATACTTTAATCTATTCCCCGGTTAGCCATGAACAAGGATATATAGATCCAAGTTCGATCGGCGTCCGGGTGGAGACTCTTAGTAGGACCCAGACTTTTGTGAGGGCTCTGGCTTACTAGGAATCAATCCGTTCTGCCGAGCCCTCGAACAGCTCCACTGAGCTCCTGATAGGTGAGGTCTCCGACGCCGTCACCATCCGACCGGCAATCAAGCCAGCCAGCAGCATCTTCAACCTCGGTTGGCTTCAGCAATGCTCCAGCCGGGGACCACCCCAACCGGCAAAACCTTGGCAATGCTCCAGCTGGTGCCCACTGCAGCCGGCAAAGCCTTCGGCATGCTCCAGCTGGGGATCATCCCGACCGTCAAAGCCTCAGCCGGGTTGCTGGGCCCTAGGCCCCCCCACCACGACAAGGTGATCCCTTATCGGGGGGGGGGGGGGGCAGGCCTTGACAGTGGATGCCTTGACAGTGGATTTTCCTTCCCGTGCGAATCTTCGGTGCGCGACCGAAGATTCGTCTCGTATTTTCCACTAGGACGGCCACGTCACTACGCATGCGCAGTGTAGATACGAAAACAATTGCCCACCTCTGGCTTAGTTGATATTACATGTTTGTTCTTTTTTGTTGTTGAAGTAAACATATGCTATATATATTGTTCATTCTTTCTTTTAGGATTATGCAGTATGGAGTAACCACGTATAAGTGGTATGTCTTCTGCCATTTCAAGGAAGCTCCATCAGGCTGAACAGTGTGATCGTCTTTAGCATAAAGTGAGTCTTTCTTCTTATAACACATTAAATTTCCTTTTCCTAATTTAGCTGCTAAAAGGCCCATTAATCATGATTTCAACACATAATGGTAATAGGTCATATGGTTATTTTATTGTCCGCTCTAAAGGAGTTTCGTTGAAGTAGAGTTTGTGGCAACACGGAAACTAAGGAAAGAAGGCCAAAAATTGCCTTTTCAGTTTTCATATATTTTGTATAGAATTTTAAATGCTCTTTCTTGTGAAAAAGAATGCATGGTAATTACAGAGTTTTTCTTCTACATTAGTTTGAATCAGAGAGAAAAATTTTACTTTTTTCATTTATTCAGTTCACAACCTTAGGTAAAAGAAAATAACACTATAAAAATTAGAGCTGAGAAGTAGACATGCTTCTCTTTCTTAGATGTTCACCTAGTTATGACATGTTCCATATTTTATTTTGTTTCAATTTTTAGGTGAACTTTTAGGTTATATATACGGAATATCTTATTTCGTCACCAGATCATTTCTCTACGTGAGACATTTAACACTAAAAATTTCTTCACCCTCAGGAAATTAAAATACCGGTCATAATAAATAAAGTTACATGCCTTTTTGGTGCTACTCTATTTCTCGCGTCCTATAAAAGTATCAGCAACATAATTTAAGAATGATCTGATCCATAGAGTGAAAACAAATTTATTTTTATTCAAGCTGTAAACATGAATCCTTCAGGGAATGTAAACCAAATTTCAGACAATCTGTGGTATTATTTACATGGAAACAAATGCCAGACAAATTTGTAACACAGAAAAGCGATACGGTAAATAACAAAATAAGTCTCTAGTGACTTTCTATCGTTTAATGAATGATCGGTTATTATTTTCTGCTTAAATATTTTCATCAGATCTGTTATCATTTTTGGTAAATTCCACACTGGCAAGTTAAACGCATGAAATGTGATGGATGATCATTTAATTCCGAAGCTCTAGTTTTAGCTCCTTTGTTCAAGAAAGTTATTACGGATTCATACGGATAAAAGATGAACTGATTTTAAATCCATCTTCGTATGGTTATTTACCTAGAAATCAACACGTCAAAATCTGTACTGTGCCCAGAAGCACTTCAAAATAGAGATTATTATTCAATAGACTATTAGTGTTGTTTTTCTACCATACATTTGTCTGAAGATCGTCTATCTTGACGATGAAGAACGAAAGGAACACATCCGTTTTATTCCATATGTCACAGTCTCTTTCACATGGGGCGGGGGTGGCTCAGTCGGTAGCGCGTCAGGCTCGTAATCTGTAGTTCCCAGGTTCGAGTCCCAGCTGGGTCAGCGTTGAGATTTATCTCCGCAAAATTCTCCGCCTTGCCCACGGTCAGTAGGGGACACCGATGGGCTTGGAAAGGCCGCCGTCCGTCGGATGGGACGTTAAGCCGTGGCCCCGTGTGCGGGAGAGCCATACCCTGTGCACGTTAAAGAACACGCTGGATGGCCTTGACGGGAGACTCCATCTGGCTCCCAACAGCTGTTCCAGTGGGTTCCCTCCCCCAAAATTCTCTGAGCCTTCGGGGTCCATGTGACCTGGCCATTTAGCCCATAGTGTGCAAAAAGTGCTGCTCAGAGGTAAAACAACCCAACTCTTTCACATATCTGTGATTCTCATGGAATAATCAGATGTGTAGATGGCTGAATTCAGTTTTTTTGTGTTTTATAAACTTTGTGATAATTCCAACTCATTTTGAAATTTTTGAATACATATTCGTGTATATTACCTTTAAGAAAATTATACATATATGATATCATTATACAGGGTGTCTCAAAAATATAGGTACAAACTTTTAGGGGAGGTAGATAACATCTAAAGGAATGAGAATTGCATAGGAACCCATAACCGGAAACGTTACCGTAAGTCAATAGGCGGCGCTGTTCATCAGTGCGCTAGAGGGGAAATTTCGGATTTCCTCATTTGAGCGGTAGTCGGCTTACGAAGAGCATGCTAAGGTATTTGAACAGGGAGGGGAGCTGGCAGCCATGCACTTAGTGTATGGAATAGCTGAGCGCAACGGACGAGCCGCTCAACGAATGTATCAAGAACGCTTCCCACACAGACATGTACCGAGCCACCGTTTGTTTGCGCGTGCGCATCAAAATTTCTGCGATTATAGGTCAAACTTCGTGCATCTGCTGTAACATTGCGAAATGTATCATCTAGTACGCCATTTGTAATAATTATGTACAATATATGTTTTCCCATTAATCACTGTCTTGTGTCCTTTCAGATCTTGTACCTCTGGTACCACTTTTCCATGACGTTTCCGGTAATGGGTTCCTTTGCTATTCTCATTCCTTTAGATGTTATCTACCTCCCCAAAAAGTTTGTACCTATATTTTTTAGACACCATGTATATGTATTAAAAAGATTTGTGAAATCCAATTAATTTTGGTTAGAAAGTTTTGTTAATGAAACGATAATCTTTTCACTTTAAAGAACCCATTGTACCCTGTTGCGGAAATCCACAATCAACCTTCATTTACTTAATAATGTGCTGATATTACCACAAAATTTCACTGTGGTTTACAGAACACAAAGTGTACAGTCGCTCAAAAAAGTATCCGAACCCTCTGATTGATTACATAATTCAGAAAAAATATATGGCAACTTTTTTAGAAATTAGTGATCTGGCAATCTTCGTGTACAGTCACTCAAAAGAGTATCCGAACACTGTGGTTGATTACAGAATGCAGAAAAAAATATCTGGCAAAGATTTTTTTTTTACAAATTAGCTATATGGCAACCTTCGTGTACAGTCATTCAAAAAATATCCAAACATTATTGTTGATTACAGAATTCAGATAAAATATCTGGTAACGATTATTTCAGAAATTAGTGATCTGGCAACTTTTTTCAGCGACTGTATATTATTCTCCAAGGAGTTGATCAAAATTTCTTGCACTGTTTCAGTCCAAATCTGATCATCCTCTTTCTGCCTAACAGATGTAATTATCGTGGTCAACTTAGTGTCTTTTCAAGCTAGATCTAGATTTCTAAAAACCTTTTTAGCTTGAAACATTTTATTGCTCAAAATTTATCGTTTTTATCAAATCAACTGGCTTTTTTCCGTTTCATTTTTAAAGCCTTAGTCACTTTAAAAGATAAAATTCTGGCACTTTCGTGTAGTTGCCAGGTCACTAACTTCTAAAAAAACTTTGCCAGATATTTTTTCTGAATTTGTAATCAACCATATTGTTCAGATACTTTTTGGAGCGACTGTACATCTGTTAGCTAGAGAGAGGATGACCGGATTTGGGCTAAAACAGTGCTACGAAATTATGAAGAACTCCTTGGAGCTTAACGTATATGGAGATAGGTGTTTAATTATGAACATCTCCTTGGGGAATAACGTATATGGAGATTGAGGTGTTTAATTATGAACATCTCCTTGGGGAATAACGTATATGGAGATTGAGGTGTTTAATTATGAACATCTCCTTGGGGAATAACGTATATGGAGACTGAGGTGTTTAATTATGAACATCTCCTTGGGGAATAACGTATATGGAGATTGAGGTGTTTAATTATGAACATCTCCTTGGAGAATAACCTATATGGAGATTGAGGTGTTTAATTATGAACATCTCCTTTGGGAATAACGTATATGGAGATTGAGGTGTTTAATTATGAACATCTCCTTGGGGAATAACGTATATGGAGATTGAGGTGTTTAATTATGAACATCTCCTTGGGGAATAACGTATATGGAGATTGAGGTGTTTAATTATGAACATCTCCTTGGAGAATAACGTATATGGAGATTGAGGTGTTTAATTATGAACATCTCCTTGGAGAATAACCTATATGGAGATTGAGGTGTTTAATTATGAACATCTCCTTGGAGAATAACCTATATGGAGATTGAGGTGTTTAATTATGAACATCTCCTTGGGGAATAACGTATATGGAGATTGAGGTGTTTAATTATGAACATCTCCTTGGGGAATAACGTATATGGAGATTGAGGTGTTTAATTATGAACATCTCCTTGGAGAATAACGTATATGGAGATTGAGGTGTTTAATTATGAACATCTCCTTGAAGAAAAACGTATATGGAGATTGAGGTGTTTAATTATGAACATCTCCTTGGGGAATAACGTATATGGAGATTGAGGTGTTTAATTATGAACATCTCCTTGGGGAATAACGTATATGGAGATTGACGTGTTTAATTATGAACATCTCCTTGGGGAATAACGTATATGGAGATTGAGGTGTTTAATTATGAACATCTCCTTGGAGAATAACGTATATGGAGACTGAGGTGTTTAATTATGAACATCTCCTTGGGGAATAACGTATATGGAGATTGAGGTGTTTAATTATGAACATCTCCTTGGGGAATAACGTATATGGAGATTGAGGTGTTTAATTATGAACATCTCCTTGGAGAATAACGTATATGGAGATTGAGGTGTTTAATTATGAACATATCCTTGGGGAATAACGTATATGGAGACTGAGGTGTTTAATTATGAACATCTCCTTGGGGAATAACGTATATGGAGATTGAGGTGTTTAATTATGAACATCTCCTTGGGGAATAACGTATATGTAGATTGAGGTGTTTAATTATGAACATCTCCTTGGGGAATAACGTATATGGAGATTGAGGTGTTTAATTATGAACATCTCCTTGGAGAATAACGTATATGGAGATTGAGATGTTTAATTATGAACATCTCCTTGGAGAATAACGTATATGGAGATTGAGGTGTTTAATTATGAACATCTCCTTGGAAAATAACGTATATGGAGATTGAGGTGTTTAATTATGAACATCTCCTTGGAGAATAACGTATATGGAGACTGAGGTGTTTAATTATGAACATCTCCTTGGGGAATAACGTATATGGAGACTGAGGTGTTTAATTATGAATATCTCCTTGGGGAATAACGTATATGGAGATTGAGGTGTTTAATTATGAACATCTCCTTGGAGAATAACGTATATGGAGATTGAGGTGTTTAATTATGAACATCTCCTTGGAGAATAACGTATATGGAGATTGAGGTGTTTAATTATGAACATCTCCTTGGAGAATAACCTATATGGAGATTGAGGTGTTTAATTATGAACATCTCCTTGGGGAATAACGTATATGGAGATTGAGGTGTTTAATTATGAACATCTCCTTGGAGAATAACGTATATGGAGATTGAGGTGTTTAATTATGAACATCTCCTTGGGGAATAAGGTATATGGAGATTGAGGTGTTTAATTATGAACATCTCCTTGGGGAATAACGTATATGGAGATTGAGGTGTTTAATTATGAACATCTCCTTGCGGAATAACGTATATGGAGATTGAGGTGTTTAATTATGAACATCTCCTTTTGGAATAACGTATATGGAGATTGAGGTGTTTAATTATGAACATCTCCTTGGGGAATAACGTATATGGAGATTGAGGTGTTTAATTATGAACATCTCTTTGGGGAATAACGTATATGGAGATTGAGGTGTTTAATTATGAACATCTCCTTGAAGAATAACGTATATGGAGATTGAGGTGTTTAATTATGAACATCTCCTTGGAGAATAACGTATATGGAGATTGAGGTGTTTAATTATGAACATCTCCTTGGGGAATAACGTATATGGAGATTGAGGTGTTTAATTATGAACATCTCCTTGGGGAATAACGTATATGGAGATTGAGGTGTTTAATTATGAACATCTCCTTGGAGAATAACGTATATGGAGATTGAGGTGTTTAATTATGAATATCTCCTTGGGGAATAACGTATATGGAGATTGAGGTGTTTAATTATGAACATCTCCTTGGGGAATAACGTATATGGAGATTGAGGTGTTTAATTATGAACATCTCCTTGGGGAATAACGTATATGGAGATTGAGGTGTTTAATTATGAACATCTCCTTGGGGAATAACGTATATGGAGATTGAGGTGTTTAATTATGAACATCTCCTTGGGGAATAACGTATATGGAGATTGAGGTGTTTAATTATGAACATCTCCTTGGGGAATAACGTATATGGAGATTGAGGTGTTTAATTATGAACATCTCCTTGGGGAATAACGTATATGGAGATTGAGGTGTTTAATTATGAACATCTCCTTCGGGAATAACGTATATGGAGATTGAGGTGTTTAATTATGAACATCTCCTTGGAGAATAAAGTATATGGAGATTGAGGTGTTTAATTATGAACATCTCCTTGGGGAATAACGTATATGGAGATTGAAGTGTTTAATTATGAACATCTCCTTGGGGAATAACGTATATGGAGATTGAGGTGTTTAATTATGAACATCTCCTTGGAGAATAAAGTATATGGAGATTGAGGTGTTTAATTATGAACATCTCCTTGGGGAATAACGTATATGGAGATTGAGGTGTTTAATTATGAACATCTCCTTGGGGAATAACGTATATGGAGATTGAGGTGTTTAATTATGAACATCTCGTTGAAGAATGACGTATATGGAGATTGAGGTGTTTAATTATGAACATCTCCTTGGAGAATAACGTATATGGAGATTGAGGTGTTTAATTATGAACATCTCCTTGGGGAATAACTATATGGAGATTGAGGTGTTTAATTATGAACATCTCCTTGGGGAATAACGTATATGGAGACTGAGGTGTTTAATTATGAACATCTCCTTGGGGAATAACGTATATGGAGATTGAGGTGTTTAATTATGAACATCTCCTTGGAGAATAACGTATATGGAGATTGAGGTGTTTAATTATGAACATCTCCTTGGGGAATAACGTATATGGAGATTGAGGTGTTTAATTATGAACATCTCCTTGGAGAATAACGTATATGGAGATTGAGGTGTTTAATTATGAACATCTCCTTGGGGAATAACGTATATGGAGATTGAGGTGTTTAATTATGAACATCTCCTTGGAGAATAACTTATATGGACATTGAGGTGTTTAATTATGAACATCTCCTTGGGGAATAACGTATATGGACATTGAGGTGTTTAATTATGAACATCTCCTTGGGGAATAACGTATATGGAGATTGAGGTGTTTAATTATGAACATCTCCTTGGGGAATAACGTATATGGAGATTGAGGTGTTTAATTATGAACATCTCCTTGGAGAATAACGTATATGGAGACTGAGGTGTTTAATTATGAACATCTCCTTGGAGAATAACGTATATGGAGACTGAGGTGTTTAATTATGAACATCTCCTTGGGGAATAACGTATATGGAGATTAAGGTGTTTAATTATGAACATCTCCTTGGGGAATAACGTATATGGAGATTGAGGTGTTTAATTATGAACATCTCCTTGGGGAATAACGTATATGGAGATTGGGGTGTTTAATTATGAACATCTCCTTGCAGAATAACGTATAAGGAGATTGAGGTGTTTAATTATGAACATCTCCTTGGAGAATAACGTATATGGAGATTGAGGTGTTTAATCATGAACATCTCCTTGGGGAATAACGTATATGGAGATTGAGGTGTTTAATTATGAACATCTCCTTGGAGAATAACGTATATGGAGATTGAGGTGTTTAGTTATGAACATCTCCTTGGGGAATAACGTATATGGAGATTGAGGTGTTTAATTATGAACATCTCCTTGGGGAATAACGTATATGGAGATTGAGGTGTTTAATTATGAACATCTCCTTGGAGAACAACGTATATGGAGACTGAGGTGTTTAATTATGAACATCTCCTTGGGGAATAACCTATATGGAGATTGAGGTTTTTAATTATGAACATCTCCTTGGGGAATAACGTATATGGAGATTGAGGTGTTTAATTATGAACATCTCCTTGGAGAATAACGTATATGGAGATTGAGGTGTTTAATTATGAACATCTCCTTGGGGAATAACGTATATGGAGATTGAGGTGTTTAATTATGAACATCTCCTTGGAGAATAACGTATATGGAGATTGAGGTGTTTAATTATGAACATCTCCTTGGGGAATAACGTATATGGAGATTGAGGTGTTTAATTATGAACATCTCCTTGGGGAATAACGTATATGGAGATTGAGGTGTTTAATTATGAACATCTCCTTGGGGAATAACGTATATGGAGATTGAGGTGTTTAATTATGAACATCTCCTTGGAGAATAACGTATATGGAGATTGAGGTGTTTAATTATGAACATCTCCTTGGGGAATAACGTATATGGAGATTGAGGTGTTAAATTATGAACATCTCCTTGGGGAATAACGTATATGGAGATTGAGGTGTTTAATTATGAACATCTCCTTGGAGAATAAAGTATATGGAGATTGAGGTGTTTAATTATGAACATCTCCTTGGGGAATAACGTATATGGAGATTGAGGTGTTTAATTATTAACATATCCTTGGGGAATAAAGTATATGGAGATTGAGGTGTTTAATTATGAACATCTCCTTGGAGAATAACGTATATGGAGACTGAGGTGTTTAATTATGAACATCTCCTTGGGGAATAACGTATATGGAGATTGAGGTGTTTAATTATGAACATCTCCTTGGGGAATAACGTATATGGAGATTGAGGTGTTTAATTATGAACATCTCCTTGGGGAATAACGTATATGGAGATTGAGGTGTTTAATTATGAACATCTCCTTGGGGAATAACGTATATGGAGATTGAGGTGTTTAATTATGAACATCTCCTTGGGGAATAACGTATATGGAGATTGAGGTGTTTAATTATGAACATCTCCTTGGAGAATAACGTATATGGAGACTGAGGTGTTTAATTATGAACATCTCCTTGGGGAATAACATATATGGAGATTGAGGTGTTTAATTATGAACATCTCCTTGGGGAATAACGTATATGGAGATTGAGGTGTTTAATTATGAACATCTCCTTGGAGAATAACGTATATGGAGATTGAGGTGTTTAATTATGAACATCTCCTTGGGGAATAACGTATATGGAGATTGAGGTGTTTAATTATGAACATCTCGTTGAAGAATGACGTATATGGAGATTGAGGTGTTTAATTATGAACATCTCCTTGGACAATAACGTATATGGAGATTGAGGTGTTTAATTATGAACATCTCCTTGGGGAATAACTATATGGAGATTGAGGTGTTTAATTATGAACATCTCCTTGGGGAATAACGTATATGGAGACTGAGGTGTTTAATTATGAACATCTCCTTGGGGAATAACGTATATGGAGATTGAGGTGTTTAATTATGAACATCTCCTTGGAGAATAACGTATATGGAGATTGAGGTGTTTAATTATGAACATCTCCTTGGGGAATAACGTATATGGAGATTGAGGTGTTTAATTATGAACATCTCCTTGGAGAATAACGTATATGGAGATTGAGGTGTTTAATTATGAACATCTCCTTGGGGAATAACGTATATGGAGATTGAGGTGTTTAATTATGAACATCTCCTTGGAGAATAACTTATATGGAGATTGAGGTGTTTAATTATGAACATCTCCTTGGGGAATAACGTATATGGACATTGAGGTGTTTAATTATGAACATCTCCTTGGGGAATAACGTATATGGAGATTGAGGTGTTTAATTATGAACATCTCCTTGGGGAATAACGTATATGGAGATTGAGGTGTTTAATTATGAACATCTCCTTGGAGAATAACGTATATGGAGACTGAGGTGTTTAATTATGAACATCTCCTTGGAGAATAACGTATATGGAGATTGAGGTGTTTAATTATGAACATCTCCTTGGGGAATAACGTATATGGAGATTAAGGTGTTTAATTATGAACATCTCCTTGGGGAATAACGTATATGGAGATTGAGGTGTTTAATTATGAACATCTCCTTGGGGAATAACGTATATGGAGATTGAGGTGTTTAATTATGAACATCTCCTTGCAGAATAACGTATATGGAGATTGAGGTGTTTAATTATGAACATCTCCTTGGAGAATAACGTATATGGAGATTGAGGTGTTTAATCATGAACATCTCCTTGGGGAATAACGTATATGGAGATTGAGGTGTTTAATTATGAACATCTCCTTGGAGAATAACGTATATGGAGATTGAGGTGTTTAGTTATGAACATCTCCTTGGGGAATAACGTATATGGAGATTGAGGTGTTTAATTATGAACATCTCCTTGGGGAATAACGTATATGGAGATTGAGGTGTTTAATTATGAACATCTCCTTGGAGAACAACGTATATGGAGACTGAGGTGTTTAATAATGAACATCTCCTTGGGGAATAACCTATATGGAGATTGAGGTTTTTAATTATGAACATCTCCTTGGGGAATAACGTATATGGAGATTGAGGTGTTTAATTATGAACATCTCCTTGGAGAATAACGTATATGGAGATTGAGGTGTTTAATTATGAACATCTCCTTGGGGAATAACGTATATGGAGATTGAGGTGTTTAATTATGAACATCTCCTTGGAGAATAACGTATATGGAGATTGAGGTGTTTAATTATGAACATCTCCTTGGGGAATAACGTATATGGAGATTGAGGTGTTTAATTATGAACATCTCCTTGGGGAATAACGTATATGGAGATTGAGGTGTTTAATTATGAACATCTCCTTGGGGAATAACGTATATGGAGATTGAGGTGTTTAATTATGAACATCTCCTTGGAGAATAACGTATATGGAGATTGAGGTGTTTAATTATGAACATCTCCTTGGGGAATAACGTATATGGAGATTGAGGTGTTAAATTATGAACATCTCCTTGGGGAATAACGTATATGGAGATTGAGGTGTTTAATTATGAACATCTCCTTGGAGAATAAAGTATATGGAGATTGAGGTGTTTAATTATGAACATCTCCTTGGGGAATAACGTATATGGAGATTGAGGTGTTTAATTATGAACATCTCCTTGGAGAATAACGTATATGGAGATTGAGGTGTTTAATTATGAACATCTCCTTGGGGAATAACGTATATGGAGATTGAGGTGTTTAATTATGAACATCTCCTTGGAGAATAACTTATATGGACATTGAGGTGTTTAATTATGAACATCTCCTTGGGGAATAACGTATATGGACATTGAGGTGTTTAATTATGAACATCTCCTTGGGGAATAACGTATATGGAGATTGAGGTGTTTAATTATGAACATCTCCTTGGGGAATAACGTATATGGAGATTGAGGTGTTTAATTATGAACATCTCCTTGGAGAATAACGTATATGGAGACTGAGGTGTTTAATTATGAACATCTCCTTGGAGAATAACGTATATGGAGACTGAGGTGTTTAATTATGAACATCTCCTTGGGGAATAACGTATATGGAGATTAAGGTGTTTAATTATGAACATCTCCTTGGGGAATAACGTATATGGAGATTGAGGTGTTTAATTATGAACATCTCCTTGGGGAATAACGTATATGGAGATTGGGGTGTTTAATTATGAACATCTCCTTGCAGAATAACGTATAAGGAGATTGAGGTGTTTAATTATGAACATCTCCTTGGAGAATAACGTATATGGAGATTGAGGTGTTTAATCATGAACATCTCCTTGGGGAATAACGTATATGGAGATTGAGGTGTTTAATTATGAACATCTCCTTGGAGAATAACGTATATGGAGATTGAGGTGTTTAGTTATGAACATCTCCTTGGGGAATAACGTATATGGAGATTGAGGTGTTTAATTATGAACATCTCCTTGGGGAATAACGTATATGGAGATTGAGGTGTTTAATTATGAACATCTCCTTGGAGAACAACGTATATGGAGACTGAGGTGTTTAATTATGAACATCTCCTTGGGGAATAACCTATATGGAGATTGAGGTTTTTAATTATGAACATCTCCTTGGGGAATAACGTATATGGAGATTGAGGTGTTTAATTATGAACATCTCCTTGGAGAATAACGTATATGGAGATTGAGGTGTTTAATTATGAACATCTCCTTGGGGAATAACGTATATGGAGATTGAGGTGTTTAATTATGAACATCTCCTTGGAGAATAACGTATATGGAGATTGAGGTGTTTAATTATGAACATCTCCTTGGGGAATAACGTATATGGAGATTGAGGTGTTTAATTATGAACATCTCCTTGGGGAATAACGTATATGGAGATTGAGGTGTTTAATTATGAACATCTCCTTGGGGAATAACGTATATGGAGATTGAGGTGTTTAATTATGAACATCTCCTTGGAGAATAACGTATATGGAGATTGAGGTGTTTAATTATGAACATCTCCTTGGGGAATAACGTATATGGAGATTGAGGTGTTAAATTATGAACATCTCCTTGGGGAATAACGTATATGGAGATTGAGGTGTTTAATTATGAACATCTCCTTGGAGAATAAAGTATATGGAGATTGAGGTGTTTAATTATGAACATCTCCTTGGGGAATAACGTATATGGAGATTGAGGTGTTTAATTATTAACATATCCTTGGGGAATAAAGTATATGGAGATTGAGGTGTTTAATTATGAACATCTCCTTGGAGAATAACGTATATGGAGACTGAGGTGTTTAATTATGAACATCTCCTTGGGGAATAACGTATATGGAGATTGAGGTGTTTAATTATGAACATCTCCTTGGGGAATAACGTATATGGAGATTGAGGTGTTTAATTATGAACATCTCCTTGGGGAATAACGTATATGGAGATTGAGGTGTTTAATTATGAACATCTCCTTGGGGAATAACGTATATGGAGATTGAGGTGTTTAATTATGAACATCTCCTTGGGGAATAACGTATATGGAGATTGAGGTGTTTAATTATGAACATCTCCTTGGAGAATAACGTATATGGAGACTGAGGTGTTTAATTATGAACATCTCCTTGGGGAATAACATATATGGAGATTGAGGTGTTTAATTATGAACATCTCCTTGGGGAATAACGTATATGGAGATTGAGGTGTTTAATTATGAACATCTCCTTGGAGAATAACGTATATGGAGATTGAGGTGTTTAATTATGAACATCTCCTTGGGGAATAACGTATATGGAGATTGAGGTGTTTAATTATGAACATCTCGTTGAAGAATGACGTATATGGAGATTGAGGTGTTTAATTATGAACATCTCCTTGGACAATAACGTATATGGAGATTGAGGTGTTTAATTATGAACATCTCCTTGGGGAATAACTATATGGAGATTGAGGTGTTTAATTATGAACATCTCCTTGGGGAATAACGTATATGGAGACTGAGGTGTTTAATTATGAACATCTCCTTGGGGAATAACGTATATGGAGATTGAGGTGTTTAATTATGAACATCTCCTTGGAGAATAACGTATATGGAGATTGAGGTGTTTAATTATGAACATCTCCTTGGGGAATAACGTATATGGAGATTGAGGTGTTTAATTATGAACATCTCCTTGGAGAATAACGTATATGGAGATTGAGGTGTTTAATTATGAACATCTCCTTGGGGAATAACGTATATGGAGATTGAGGTGTTTAATTATGAACATCTCCTTGGAGAATAACTTATATGGAGATTGAGGTGTTTAATTATGAACATCTCCTTGGGGAATAACGTATATGGACATTGAGGTGTTTAATTATGAACATCTCCTTGGGGAATAACGTATATGGAGATTGAGGTGTTTAATTATGAACATCTCCTTGGGGAATAACGTATATGGAGATTGAGGTGTTTAATTATGAACATCTCCTTGGAGAATAACGTATATGGAGACTGAGGTGTTTAATTATGAACATCTCCTTGGAGAATAACGTATATGGAGATTGAGGTGTTTAATTATGAACATCTCCTTGGGGAATAACGTATATGGAGATTAAGGTGTTTAATTATGAACATCTCCTTGGGGAATAACGTATATGGAGATTGAGGTGTTTAATTATGAACATCTCCTTGGGGAATAACGTATATGGAGATTGAGGTGTTTAATTATGAACATCTCCTTGCAGAATAACGTATATGGAGATTGAGGTGTTTAATTATGAACATCTCCTTGGAGAATAACGTATATGGAGATTGAGGTGTTTAATCATGAACATCTCCTTGGGGAATAACGTATATGGAGATTGAGGTGTTTAATTATGAACATCTCCTTGGAGAATAACGTATATGGAGATTGAGGTGTTTAGTTATGAACATCTCCTTGGGGAATAACGTATATGGAGATTGAGGTGTTTAATTATGAACATCTCCTTGGGGAATAACGTATATGGAGATTGAGGTGTTTAATTATGAACATCTCCTTGGAGAACAACGTATATGGAGACTGAGGTGTTTAATAATGAACATCTCCTTGGGGAATAACCTATATGGAGATTGAGGTTTTTAATTATGAACATCTCCTTGGGGAATAACGTATATGGAGATTGAGGTGTTTAATTATGAACATCTCCTTGGAGAATAACGTATATGGAGATTGAGGTGTTTAATTATGAACATCTCCTTGGGGAATAACGTATATGGAGATTGAGGTGTTTAATTATGAACATCTCCTTGGAGAATAACGTATATGGAGATTGAGGTGTTTAATTATGAACATCTCCTTGGGGAATAACGTATATGGAGATTGAGGTGTTTAATTATGAACATCTCCTTGGGGAATAACGTATATGGAGATTGAGGTGTTTAATTATGAACATCTCCTTGGGGAATAACGTATATGGAGATTGAGGTGTTTAATTATGAACATCTCCTTGGAGAATAACGTATATGGAGATTGAGGTGTTTAATTATGAACATCTCCTTGGGGAATAACGTATATGGAGATTGAGGTGTTAAATTATGAACATCTCCTTGGGGAATAACGTATATGGAGATTGAGGTGTTTAATTATGAACATCTCCTTGGAGAATAAAGTATATGGAGATTGAGGTGTTTAATTATGAACATCTCCTTGGGGAATAACGTATATGGAGATTGAGGTGTTTAATTATTAACATATCCTTGGGGAATAAAGTATATGGAGATTGAGGTGTTTAATTATGAACATCTCCTTGGAGAATAACGTATATGGAGACTGAGGTGTTTAATTATGAACATCTCCTTGGGGAATAACGTATATGGAGATTGAGGTGTTTAATTATGAACATCTCCTTGGGGAATAACGTATATGGAGATTGAGGTGTTTAATTATGAACATCTCCTTGGGGAATAACGTATATGGAGATTGAGGTGTTTAATTATGAACATCTCCTTGGGGAATAACGTATATGGAGATTGAGGTGTTTAATTATGAACATCTCCTTGGGGAATAACGTATATGGAGATTGAGGTGTTTAATTATGAACATCTCCTTGGAGAATAACGTATATGGAGACTGAGGTGTTTAATTATGAACATCTCCTTGGGGAATAACATATATGGAGATTGAGGTGTTTAATTATGAACATCTCCTTGGGGAATAACGTATATGGAGATTGAGGTGTTTAATTATGAACATCTCCTTGGAGAATAACGTATATGGAGATTGAGGTGTTTAATTATGAACATCTCCTTGGGGAATAACGTATATGGAGATTGAGGTGTTTAATTATGAACATCTCGTTGAAGAATGACGTATATGGAGATTGAGGTGTTTAATTATGAACATCTCCTTGGAGAATAACGTATATGGAGATTGAGGTGTTTAATTATGAACATCTCCTTGGGGAATAACTATATGGAGATTGAGGTGTTTAATTATGAACATCTCCTTGGGGAATAACGTATATGGAGACTGAGGTGTTTAATTATGAACATCTCCTTGGGGAATAACGTATATGGAGATTGAGGTGTTTAATTATGAACATCTCCTTGGAGAATAACGTATATGGAGATTGAGGTGTTTAATTATGAACATCTCCTTGGGGAATAACGTATATGGAGATTGAGGTGTTTAATTATGAACATCTCCTTGGAGAATAACGTATATGGAGATTGAGGTGTTTAATTATGAACATCTCCTTGGGGAATAACGTATATGGAGATTGAGGTGTTTAATTATGAACATCTCCTTGGAGAATAACTTATATGGACATTGAGGTGTTTAATTATGAACATCTCCTTGGGGAATAACGTATATGGACATTGAGGTGTTTAATTATGAACATCTCCTTGGGGAATAACGTATATGGAGATTGAGGTGTTTAATTATGAACATCTCCTTGGGGAATAACGTATATGGAGATTGAGGTGTTTAATTATGAACATCTCCTTGGAGAATAACGTATATGGAGACTGAGGTGTTTAATTATGAACATCTCCTTGGAGAATAACGTATATGGAGATTGAGGTGTTTAATTATGAACATCTCCTTGGGGAATAACGTATATGGAGATTAAGGTGTTTAATTATGAACATCTCCTTGGGGAATAACGTATATGGAGATTAAGGTGTTTAATTATGAACATCTCCTTGGGGAATAACGTATATGGAGATTGAGGTGTTTAATTATGAACATCTCCTTGCAGAATAACGTATATGGAGATTGAGGTGTTTAATTATGAACATCTCCTTGGAGAATAACGTATATGGAGATTGAGGTGTTTAATCATGAACATCTCCTTGGGGAATAACGTATATGGAGATTGAGGTGTTTAATTATGAACATCTCCTTGGAGAATAACGTATATGGAGATTGAGGTGTTTAGTTATGAACATCTCCTTGGGGAATAACGTATATGGAGATTGAGGTGTTTAATTATGAACATCTCCTTGGGGAATAACGTATATGGAGATTGAGGTGTTTAATTATGAACATCTCCTTGGAGAACAACGTATATGGAGACTGAGGTGTTTAATTATGAACATCTCCTTGGGGAATAACCTATATGGAGATTGAGGTTTTTAATTATGAACATCTCCTTGGGGAATAACGTATATGGAGATTGAGGTGTTTAATTATGAACATCTCCTTGGAGAATAACGTATATGGAGATTGAGGTGTTTAATTATGAACATCTCCTTGGGGAATAACGTATATGGAGATTGAGGTGTTTAATTATGAACATCTCCTTGGAGAATAACGTATATGGAGATTGAGGTGTTTAATTATGAACATCTCCTTGGGGAATAACGTATATGGAGATTGAGGTGTTTAATTATGAACATCTCCTTGGGGAATAACGTATATGGAGATTGAGGTGTTTAATTATGAACATCTCCTTGGGGAATAACGTATATGGAGATTGAGGTGTTTAATTATGAACATCTCCTTGGAGAATAACGTATATGGAGATTGAGGTGTTTAATTATGAACATCTCCTTGGGGAATAACGTATATGGAGATTGATGTGTTAAATTATGAACATCTCCTTGGGGAATAACGTATATGGAGATTGAGGTGTTTAATTATGAACATCTCCTTGGAGAATAAAGTATATGGAGATTGAGGTGTTTAATTATGAACATCTCCTTGGGGAATAACCTATATGGAGATTGAGGTGTTTAATTATTAACATATCCTTGGGGAATAAAGTATATGGAGATTGAGGTGTTTAATTATGAATATCTCCTTGGAGAATAACGTATATGGAGACTGAGGTGTTTAATTATGAACATCTCCTTGGGGAATAACGTATATGGAGATTGAGGTGTTTAATTATGAACATCTCCTTGGGGAATAACGTATATGGAGATTGAGGTGTTTAATTATGAACATCTCCTTGGGGAATAACGTATATGGAGATTGAGGTGTTTAATTATGAACATCTCCTTGGGGAATAACGTATATGGAGATTGAGGTGTTTAATTATGAACATCTCCTTGGGGAATAACGTATATGGAGATTGAGGTGTTTAATTATGAACATCTCCTTGGAGAATAACGTATATGGAGACTGAGGTGTTTAATTATGAACATCTCCTTGGGGAATAACATATATGGAGATTGAGGTGTTTAATTATGAACATCTCCTTGGGGAATAACGTATATGGAGATTGAGGTGTTTAATTATGAACATCTCCTTGGAGAATAACGTATATGGAGATTGAGGTGTTTAATTATGAACATCTCCTTGGGGAATAACGTATATGGAGATTGAGGTGTTTAATTATGAACATCTCCTTGGAGAATAACGTATATGGAGATTGAGGTGTTTAATTATGAACATCTCCTTGGGGAATAACGTATATGGAGATTGAGGTGTTTAATTATGAACATCTCTTTGGGGAATAACGTGTATGGAGATTGAGGTGTTTAATTATGAACATCTCCTTGGAGAATAACGTGTTTGGAGATTGAGGTGTTTAATTATGAACATCTCCTTGGGGAATAACGTGTATGGAGATTGAGGTGTTTAATTATGAACATCTCCTTGGAGAATAACGTACAGAAAAAGAGCATTTAAATTATTAAATCTTTCAAAAAACATTTCATTCCGTCAGGACCTGTGTTATCTATTTTGCAGCCCAGAGCGAGCAGGGACTCTGCGGCCCCTTTATCTAGGTCAAATTTTACATAATAATGATTAATTTGACTAAATATAATGTCATTTTAAAGAACAATTCAACTGTCAAACTTACTCGAGTTAACTTTACTGCAGGTATGGTCATTAGTTTACTTGTAAAGTTGCCACCCTTAAAATAAAAATGCCATTTTAAAAATTACGTAGCTCAGGTTGCACGTTCTGTAACGCCGCCAAAGCATTTTGGATCTAAGAAACTATCAGACAATATCAATGTGTATGCCAAAGGAAACCAACGTTTGCAGCTCAGAAACTTTAAAAACAAACCTTCCCTCAAATAGTAGGGAAAGAAAGCTCTGGATCTAAATCAAGTTTAACTGAATTTTGAATTTGAGCAGAATTATTTAAGTAAGTAAAGAATGATAGATACAAGATTGCTGAAGAACAAAATTTGGCAGTTGAGCACAAAAGTAAGTTGTGAAGGTAAGTTGACGAAGGTTACCAGATCACTAATTTCTAAAAAATTCTTTGCCAGATATATTTTCTGAATTCTCTAATCAACATAATGTTCGTATATTTTTTTCAGCGACTGTACCAAATTTACATTCAACATCATTTTTTCATAATGCTTACTATTATATACTCATTGTAATCCGGTCTTTTTTGGAGCGTCAACAAGTTTTGCTCTGATATTTAGCACAGAATTTCGGTATAGGAGGTTTGCAACCAGTAAAATAATTGGATTTATGTTCTATATTTCAGTTACAAATTATAAAAATCGCCACTCTATAAACTTCATTCTACACAAATTCACTAAAAAATTTATGTTTGAATTAGAATCAATTACAAAAGGGTTGGAGCACTCTCAAACACTTATCATTCTATTTTTCGTTTTAATCTGGGTAAACAATTTCGTCCACATCCAAAACGATGGGAATACATATAACTAGATTTTAATGAAATCCAAAGGAATATCCCCGTTTTTAAAATTTCATTATACAGTGAGTAGATTACTCAATGAGAAGACTTGAATCGTAGAGTATTTAATACTCTATATATACATAATACAAACTTCAATATATATAATTCGAGGTAGTGACACGTACACTATATACAGTTATGAAAGATATTCAAAATGTGCAGCGTATTAACAGTATCAACAACAAGTATCAAAAACTTCTAATGACACATTCACACTGTAGTAAACTATACACAAAATAATCGGAGTGTTCTAGTCTGTAGACTAGCCCAATTATTTCAATTTGATCCAATATCTAAGGTTCAGTGTTGCGATCGTCTCTCCTTGCCGTCAGCCACTATCTGTTATATCAGTGCGCCGACACTTGAGTCGTAAAGGTCTCGAGCATATACGGAATCAGGAATGAATGGACTACCGACACTGGCACTGGGTAAACTTAACAAACATTTAATAACACAGACTATTACACCCAGCACACGAAAACATAGTGTTTTTCAACATCAACTGTTTTTTTTTATTTTCGTTTCATTTTTGAGTTTTTTTAAGTCACTTTAAAAGATTAAATTTTCGCTGAATTTCATTTCCAAGTACATTTTAATAACTTCTATCGCTTATACATGTACCGTTTGATACCCGGTGAAATTCTGCTGGCAGTATTACCTCCAATGCTATCAGACATTTTATGTTAATTTAACACCACCTATATTTCCTGTTTACGTTACTGTTTAAGAATTCTTTGCTTGTATTTGTTAAACACTTTGCATTTGTAAAACACTTTCAAATATGAAAAAAGCAAAAACCCCAATATGAATAATGGTTTCGAACGGAATGGCTCTGAGAAAAAGATTCCAAAGACTGGATTTTATAAATGCCATGTGATTCAAGCAAAGTTAGGTGTGGGATTTGAAAATGCAATATCAGAGCAAACCGTTCTTACTTTCAATAACAATAGATGTAAGAAATATGGGTGAAGTGAAGCCAATTTGATTATGTATTCATTTATTAAAAAGGGACGTGCCATCAAAATCTACGAGGTGGAACTGCAGTAAGTTTTGTATAGCAGTGCCGAGCCCCGGGTAAGGCATGGATGTTTGTGTTGTTTTTCCGCTGAGATCCTGCCATCCTCACAGATCTTCTATTATGACATATAAACTGACAGGCTCTTGTCAGATCTCTGTGCCAAGCAGTTGCTTGAGGGGGTATTTATTTATTTACTCTCGTTGCGATTGGTTAACAAGTTAAGAAGTTATAGTGGAAGAGCAGTTTTCACAACGAATACAATCTTAATATAAATCGAAAATTAGAATAATTGGACAACAGCTACCACTAGTTTTATAAAAAGATATAATATAATTAGATACCGCTCGTTCAATCCATAATTGCAACCTAAGGCGGTAGAGTGTTAAATCACGGATGTATCTCTTCGATATGTCCAAAGTTTGAAAAATAGATTTTACCTTAAATTCATAGTTAATGCATATTTGTACCATCTCTATTTCTTCTTATAACACATTTCATTTATTATGTCACAATAAATTTCCGTTTGCTAATTTAGCTGTTGAAAGGGCCATTGATCATTATTTCAACACATAATGGTAATACGTCATATGGTTTTTTTTTGTCCACTCTAAAGGAATTTCGTTGAAAAAACGGAAAGTAAGGAAAGAAGAAGGCGAAAAATTGCTTTTTCAGTAGTCATATGATTTGTATAGAATTTTAAACGTTCTTTCTCGTGAAGGAGAATGCATGGTAATAGCAGAGCATTTTTTTTCTACATTAGTTTGAATCAGATAGAAAAATTATACTTTTTTCATTTATTCAGTTCACTACCTTAGGAAAAAGAAAATAACACTATAAAAATTAGAGCTGAGAAATAGACATGCTACTGCTTCTCAGATGCTCGCCTAGCTATGACATATTCCATATTTTGTTTCACTTTTTTGGTGTATATTTACTTTTCATTAAAGCGCGAAATTCTTGATCTATTTCCTCTTGTCATACTTTAAACTTCAAACACTAAAAGAATATAACACTCGAAAGGTGAATTACAAACATTTCTATATAACAAATCGTAAAATCAACCATACGTAACATATTTTATATGGACAGCATATTTTATTTGAACAGTCGAAAACATTCTGATTATTCACGAAAGATGTTGCGGGGGTGGCTCAGTCGGTAGTGCATCAGGATCGTAATCTGCAGTTCCTAGGTTCGAGCTCCGCCTGGGACAGCGTTGAGTTTATCGTAAAATTCTTCTTTCTGCCCTATCAGTAGGAGACATCGATGGGCTAGGAAAGGCTGCCGTCTGTCGGCAGTGTCCCTGTGCGTTAGAGATGTGTCCATCGTTTTTTTATGGCAAGGAAGTTTGGCAGTGTATATGTGTATATGGGTGGGGTGAGGGATCAAAAGTACATTTAGCCTATGACATATCCCGCATCACAAGCTTTCATTTAACACCTTTCCCATATATATACACTGTATAGTTGGCAATGCAGTCTCACAATTCATAGGTAGGATCATAATCTATAGTTCCCAGATATTAGTATGAGCTGGGTTATCATTGAGGTTTATTTCCTCAAAACGTTCAGTGTCTACTCTCTCCTCCAGGCTGTGTGGTGGACAGCAAACGATCCTCTCCAGTGAGCGGAGCCCCAAAGTGTAAACAATGAGTATGCGGAGAAAGCGCTATGCAGACGGTGACTTCAGTTTTGATAGCGGCGAACGGTACAGCGAGGTCTTTCCATAGAGAGGTCTGACTTGATAAGGTAGGGGAAAATATTCATTGAACCTGGTTTTGCTTTTCCACCTGCATGTTTTTCTCTGTGAACTGCCGTAACGTTGTCCCGAGTGGGACCTTCTTAACTGTTAAGGACTATTACACTCACAAGCAAGTAGCTCGTTCATCATGAACTTTTAATGAACTGATCTCCTCGTCGCACAAGGTTTCCCATGATTGAAAAGGGCTGCGCCAGAGTCGCTGTGTAATTTGTTCCAAAAGTGGGAACTAGTTATGAATGAAATGCCTAAAACTAAATTTTGTTAATAATTGTTTTTTTTTATTAACTGTAAAATTATCTCAGTTCTCATTACTGCAAATGTCTGTTAATTTGGTTGTGGATCCGGGAATTTGTCTTGGATTTGGCAGCAAGTAACGCATCACGGCCTAAGTGTTTGTACCGCCCTAAATATACACAGGGGTGGTCATAACAAATTGGTTCCCGTGAGCACGATTCAAACCTGTGGGTTATTGCAGATAAAAACTTGAAAAAAAAAGAGATTAAATATGTGAAAAATGATTTCTATATCTTAATAAATAGTTTGTCTCTAAATGAAAGGTTATGTTTATGAAGGAAAGTGTGTTTTTATTAGCGAGGATTGTATACTATATTTGAGTTAGGATTTGTAGGGACATCTGTTGAAACAATACTTTTTGATATGATTTTTTTTGTGAAATTGTGTTTTACATGCTAGTTTGTAAGATTAGATTAGGCCCAGGAGTAGCATGTATGTGGAGATTTAAAGAATCAACCAGGGACTGCTGCATTTCAATTTTATTCTAGCTAGGAAGAATTATTTTTATGTTATGGCATTTCTGTGACACACCTCCTTGCACATTTGGAGGATTCCATAAACACTGACACCAGAACAACACTCAGTACTCGGGGAAGGGTGGGACAAGTGAGTATAAACATTAACCGATGTAATTAGGATGCACCATATTGTTGTTTTTTATCTTTGATAAATACTGCAGATAGGTTGATTCATGTGTTATTGAATATGATATATGTACTATATGTTTAGGATTTTCTTAGTGAGATAAGAGGAGTTGTGACGACACTGTGATCAAAGATCAAGTGATTATGTTATAAGTAAGAATAAGGCAATGATTGAACAGTTTCTTAAGAAATTTGTGAAGAATATTGAATAGTATGTTTTATAAAGGTTTTGTGAAACACAGTGTAGCGTATAAGAAGTACGCATTATTTTTATAAGAGATTTAGAATACTGTATGATCATATTAGGTTGCTTATCTGTCAGCATTGGCTTTGGGAAAGTTTTGACATGGCCCCTGTACCTATTTACAACGTAGCGATCAATTCTGGCGCTTACCCCACCATGAGGACCCCCGCAACATACTGGTTAGGAACACGGAACAGCGCATGGAAGATTGGATTATTAGGGCAGTCCACAGTTTACCATTTTACCCCGCTGTGCTCAGTCCTGGCACACACCCCCAACACGAGAACTGTCAGAATCCGCCTAAGAGGACCATTAGGTGGCGAACGAAGAAGTGTTGGGAGTGCGGAGAACGCGGCCATTTGACTGGCGACTGCCTCACCAAGAATGAGTATTCGACGTATTGTGAGATTGACGACCCTGAGAGCCACATAAGGCAGTACCCCCTTGACCCACCACTATACACAAAGAATTGTCAGGAATTTGGAGAGTATGGCCATTTGACTCGTGACTGCCCCATCGAAGAAATTTGGTATGATGACCCTGAGAGCGAAACGCAGCAGTACCCCCCGAACTCGCCTTTTCCTTCCCAGTCCCAGGACATACCGAGCAAGACAACTTAATAGAAGGCACACCTGGTTAATCCCATTAGACAGAATCCCTTGTATCGGGCCTTAGAAACCGAACTGGGCCCCTCTCCCATGTGCCAGAGGAAAGGAGGAAAGGAATGAAGGTCGATGTCATGAGAATGGTAACCACCCCATTGGGCCTCGAAGCTGACGTGAAACTCAATAAATCGGTAAAAGTCCTGTTCGACGTTAATTAATTTATTATTAAAAATATGTAAATCTTCATCAACCTTTAAATTATGTCCCGGAGATACATAAAAAATCTTCGGCACATAATTTTTGAAATATTAGCAGAAGAACAGTCGAGGAAATCAAAGGGCAGTACGCAAGAGGGATTGGAAGAGAATCAGGATAATCGAACCCACATGGAGCAGACAGCGCAGGGTGAAGTGCAGTTTGCAGCACCCACACCAAACAGAGGTGAAGCTGACTCCCACAGAGATAGCCATAGCATCGAAACCCCTCCTAGAAATGTAAACTCGAGCGCACATGGGAATCGAATCCCTACTCGGCACTAGCCACAGGGTGAAGGATGCCCCTCTGAGCTCCCCACAGCTAGCGAGGAGGCCTCTGGCTCACTGGAGGGGAATAGCAGGCGGATAGAAGAGCACCAGGCTAGAGAGAATTGGGAGATGCAGGAGTTTGTCCCATCTAACGAGATTAGTAATGATTTTGAAACGTCCGATGAAACTGAGGAGAGGTTGCCCTCAGCAGAGAATAGAGATTGGGAAGTACTAGGGGTTAATGAGAGGTTGGAAACCCACGGGGAGATGAAGGAGTTCGTCCCCTCTAATGAGATTAATAAGAATTGTGAAACGTTCGATGAGCAGGAGAAGAGTTTACCCTCATCAAATAATAGAGATTGGGAAGTACAACGAGTTAATGAGCGGTTGGAAACCCACGTGGAGATGGAAGAGTCTGTCCCATCTAATGAGATTAATAAGAATTGTGAAACGTTCAATGAGCAGGAGAAGAGTTTACCTTCATCAAAGAATAGAAACTGGGAAGTACAACGTATTAATGAGAGTTTCAAACCCACGTGAAGATGGAGGAGTTTGTCCCATCTAATGAGATTAATGAGAGTCTGGATGCATTCCGAGGGCGAAAGGATTTTAGTTTGAACAGAGCAGGTGAACGCTTTAAGATTCACGCTGGAGATATAGGATTTGAAAAGCCAAGTAAACTGCGGAAGAGTAAGAGTCATCGCACTCAAAACAGTAACGGGAATTTTTATGCAGAGAGGAAGGTAGAAGTTCTAACGCACTAAGAGATAGATCCATTGAGAAGTTGGCTCCATCTATCGAAGTTAGCAATTGGGAGACAAGCGGAGAAATTGAGGATGTCGTGAGTTTCGATATGCCTGGAAAAGATAATTTTGTTTCATAAAAGAGTCGGAAAAAGTTGCTATCTGCACAGAGGCATTAGGAGCTGTTGCGCATATGGGTATGGCGAAAGCAATGAGCCAGACAGAGAAAGCAAAATGTTCTCTATAACGGGGATAGTCAGAGATGCAAGAAAGAGACTCTGTCAAAAAGATTTGAAAGACTCAAAGGAGAGGGCGACGAAAACTGGGATTTCAACCCACTGGTCACCCAGAAACGCGCCGTACAGCACCCTCCACCTTATTGCTGCTGACACACGACAGCAAGCGGTACATGCATACTCTGCATCCCAAGAGAGAGAGAGCCGAGCAAAGACGGTGGCGGTGGCGGCCACAGCGGTGAATCATTGTGGCGTTCCCGGAAAGCTGTCAATCAACAGAAGGAGCAGCTGCCATTACCCTAACACCCTCTAAGATTAAAGCGCTGAGGCAGACCAGAGCGCTGGCGCAGTCAGATGGTTGAACGCAAATCCTGCCACCTTTCTTTAGCGCTCGCCTCGAGTCAGCCAGCCTAAGCCCGCCAGAACGGGCAATCAATGGCGAGATCAGCTGCCGTTATCACAGCACTTTGCTGCAGTTATCACAGCGCCTTCTATGAGCAAAGCGCCCATGCAGGCAGGGCAGCAACGTGCTGAGGCAGTCAAGATGACAGGCAAGGAGCAGCGGATGACGTCATCTTCGCATTGTCAGAACCACCACTTGATTTACTCTCACGGTAGGCAGGTTACTTCCGCGTCGCTAGTCATAGTGCCCAAATGAGTTCGACAATGGAACTCGTGGCGTTCCAGAAGCAATCGCTGCGCGAGAGCCATTGGACGGATGGGTGTCCATCTTCCCGCACATTTATCCCTCTCCGAGGGGACTCAGGGAACCACTTGAGGGAACTCAGAATTTAGGAAGCGGGCTGAATATCATGTAAAGTAGTGACGTCTGGTACAATGGAAATAGGAGTGTATTAATGCAAATTTCTGTATTAATGCAATTATGTAAGCAAAGTATTTGGATTGTTATGAATGAAAAGAAAAATTTTTTTAATGTTATATTATAATCGAGCTAATTAGAGTTTGCTCAACAGCTTGTAGTCGAAATATCTGTTGCATAAATGAAGGATTGTATAGTGTAGATTTATATTATTATGTGAAGTACGCTGAATGTTTTATAGGCCATTGATTGTCATGGAATGAGAAAAAGAAAGAGAGATTTTTTCTTTTTGTGGACTATTGTATACATAGTCATTTTAAATGAAATGATGAGTCATTAGACTATCTAGAACTGAGTGATGTAAATCAAATGTCTTGCCGGCTAGCGGCTTCACTGTGGTAAGAGAGGCAGGCCAAAGTGTTAAATTGCACAGGCTAAATTCAGGAAGTACTGAAGTCTTCTGGGATATATAGGTGGAAAATGCTATAATCCAACAAGTGGTTTTTAGAGTGACATTGAAGTTATACACGTTTCATCTATCTATTGTAAAAACACCATTTAAATAAGGGGACACGTGATGGCTAGTATTAAATGCTCTGTTCATTGTAGACTATTGATGTGTGAAAAACCAGATTTTGACCCCCTCCTCATTTCCTTTTGTTTCATGTGCTGCTGGAGAATTTCTTCACGCCAGAACCAACGATGGTGCAAAACCGGCCCAGGACGGCCGAGACCAAGGTGGCCCCTGCTATTGGTGTGTCGATTGTGGTGTCCCCTACCTCTGGATCCCTTGTTGATAGCCCTTGAAGGGGTTCGAGGATTCTTTCTCTCCATCCATCCAACGGAATTATCAGACGTCTGCATCTCCCCCCCCCCTTCTTAAGGGGATAGGTATGTCCTGCCCACGTAATTTTATCACGTGGATAAGACTTTATTAAGGAAGGACTGTTGGCCAACATCGCCTTCGATTTTAATAATGACATTTTCGACAGACCTCCACATTTTGACATTTTTTTGCGTTCAGCTCTTGCTGAGGAAACCTTGCCGCTGACATAGAACATTCGCGATGGATCCGTTGGTCCCCTCAGGTGTCAGGACTGGAGCTATGTGACCGGCATGGAAAACAGCAAAACAACAGCTGGGGTGCATGTTTCGCAACTCGGCCAACCCGACCAATGGGCATTGTCCACGCCGGGTCATCAAGGTGACCTCCACGAGGGGGCCAGCAAAAAGGTGCAAGAAAAAACATTTTTCAAAAAGTTCAGTCGCTACTCTCTCATCCAGACTGTGTGGTGGACAGCAAACGATCTTCTCCAGTGAGCGGAGCCTCGAAGTGTGCACAATGATTGTGCGGAGAGAGCGGAAGAGCGCAGAGAGTGTTTTGCTAGTGACGAACGGTCCAGCGAAGTCTATCCCTAGAGACGTCTGACTTGATAAGGTAGGAGGAATATTCATTAAATCTACTTTCGCATTTCCACCTGAATGTATTTTTCTGTATTGCCTCTCTCTCTCTCTATGTTTGTACGTTAGCCTACATTGTTCATACTGAAATTTTGAATTTATAAATCATACTGTTGCAGTAAAGTATATTGTTTTATTTTTTTATTTGTTAAAGATGGTCAATAGTATTAAGAGTTAAGGTTTGGTAGGGCCTAGAGATATTCGCGGTAGTCCTGCGTCCCTAACCCCCCGCGAATATGGAGTGCCAACTGCACTGTACAGTTGGCAATGCAACCTCACAATCCATATCCAGCCTCATAATATATAATTCCCAGATTCTAGTATGAGCTGGGTCAGCATTGAGATTTATCTCCGCAAAACTCCCCACCTGCCCTTGGTCAGTAGGTGTCACCGATGGACTTGGGAATTCCGCTGTCAGTAGGATGGGATGTTCAGCCGTGGCCCTGTGTACATTAAGGAACACGCAGGATCACCTTGACGAGAGGGTACCATCTGTCTCCCAATTGTCATCCCGTGGGTCCCTTCCACTCAACCTTCTTTGAGCCCTCGAAATTCTTGAAACATTGCCATTTAGCCCATTCCGCACAAAAAAAAGCCCTGCTGAGACGTAAAACAACGAAACAAAACACAATCCATATTCTTTTAAAAGTTCCATTTGTCACGAGTTGGGTTATGTTGTTTTACCTCTGAGCGGCACTTTTTTGCACACCATGGGCTAAATGGCCAGGTCACATGGACCCCGAAGGCTCAGAGATGGTTGGGGGAGGGGACCCACTGGAAGAGCTGTTGGGAGACAGATGGTAGCCTCCCGTCAAGGCCATCCAGCGTGTTCTTTAACGTGCACAGGTTATGGCTCTCCCGCACACGGGGCCATGGCTTAATGTCCCATCTGACGGACGGCGGCCTTTCCAAGCCCATCGGTGTCCCCTACTGACCGTGGGCAGGGCAGGGAATTTTTGCGGAGATAAATCTCAACGCTGACCCAGCTGGGACTCGAACCTGGGAACTACAGATTACGAGCCTGGCGCGCTACCGACTCAGCCACCCACGCCCCCCATTTGTCACGAGAGAAAATAATTTGGAAAGAGAGAAATCGCCCTCCGTTGATACAGTCGCTCAAAGAAATATCAACCATAGTGTTGGGATATTTTTTTGAGCGACTGTACATTAACTGATAGAAAAGACCTCTTTCGTGACCGATGTTTTTCTCGATGTCTGATGGTATTCTACAGAAGGGAATTGGATCACACCTAAAACCAAAGATAATATTATTCTGTAGGGTTAGCAGATAAAGGTCGGTTACTTGTTCTAACCAATTATTTCCATCCTCATCTCTGGGTATGCCGAAGATCTTCATGAATGAGTTACCGATTACTGCAAATTTCTTCGACACATGTGATACATCTGTACGCTGGCACCACGTCTTTAGATTCTCATTGTAAACACTGTGAAAGGAAAGGGGAAAATAAGTAAAATCATTAGAAAATATGAAATTAAATAGAATATCAATAAGAGCCATACCCTGTGCACGTTAAAGAACATGCTGGATGGCCTTAACTGGAGGCTACCATCTGTCTCCCAACAGCTGTTCCAGTGGGTCCCCTCCCCCAACCTTCTCTGAGCCTTCGGGGTCCTTGTGGCCTCGTCATTTAGCCCATGGTGTGCAAAAAAGTGCCACTCAGAGGTAAAACAATCCAATAAAACAATCTTGTCCCGTCCTGCAATTCAGATCATAATTGTGTTGCATTAGATGGTGCTGGATTCATGGATCGTAAGCTTGTTTCCATTGTGTCCCACAGATGCTTCAAAGGGTTCATATCGGGGGACCATGGAGGCCAATTCATGGTAGTAAAGTTCGTGGAGTGTCCCTCGATCCACCTCCTAGCAACCAAAGACTGGTGAGAAGTTGCATTATCTTGTTGGAATACCCCTTCACCATCAGGCTGCTTGAGAGTCATGAACGTGTACAGGTGATCTGCGAGAATGTCCAGTTATCTCATACCTTTCAGAGATTGCTCCAAACGGACGAGAGAGCTCAATGTAGACAACGTGAACACGCCCCGCACGATCACAGAGCCTCCCCCAGGTTGAACATTGCCATGCAGACAGGAAAGTTCCATACTTTCACGGGGCCTATGCCACACTCTAAAGCTCCTGTCAGAACGAAACAACTGGAACCTTGATTCATCGGACCATGCTACGAGATACCACTGTTCTACTGTCTGATTCGAGATGCCACTGTTCTACTGTCTAATTCGGTTGGGTTGTTTTACCTCTAAGCGGCACTTTTTGCACACCATGGACTAAATTGCCAGGTAACAAGGGCTCAGAGAAGGTTGGGGGAGGGGACCCATTGCAACAGCTGTTGGGAGACAGATGAAGCTCCTGTCAAGGCCATACAACGTGTTCTGTAACATGCACAGGGTATGGTTCTCCCTCATATGGGACCATGACTTAACGTCCCATCCGATGGACGGCGGCCTTTCAAAGCCCATCGATGTCCTCTACTGACCATGGGCAGGGCGGGGAATTTGTGCAGATAAATCTCAACACTCACCTAGCTGGGACTCGAACCTCAGAACTACAGATTACGATCCTGACGCGCTACCGACTGAGCCACCCCTGCCCCGTCAATTGCACATGGTCATCCTGTTCTCTGGTTTACGTGTGTGGAAATGCCATCAATTATTTATTTATTTATTTTTTATCACCAGCTAGGTGACTGATGATAAAAACAGAATTCCTGCACGATTTCCGATATTGCATGACCTATCCTTCTGGCACCGACGATCAAGCCACGTTCGAAATCAGACAACTCACGATGTGCAGTCATGCTGAATTAACAACTAGTCCAAAATGAATGTTGGCTTGTGGGCTACTGTACCGCCATTCTGCGGCTGACGTCCAAAGCATCGGTTACGAGTACAGTTTGCTAGTTCTACTTTAATTGTTATTCCCATGACTTTTGGCTTCTCAGTGTATCACAGAAATGTTAAGAAATTTGATATCCGTTGTAGCGTTTAAGGTCTGATAGGGGTCGAAGTAATAGTCTAGAAATCAAGAGGTGACGATTCATTTCTAGTATAAGTTTATCTAATATAAATATAGACAATTGTAGTGACTGACTCAGTACTGACTGCTGGGGCGGGGGTGGCTCAGTCGGTAGTGCGCCAGGCTCGTAATCTGTAGTTCCCAGGTTCGAGTCCCAGCTGGGTCAGCGTTGAGATTTATCTCTGCAAAATTCCCGCCCTGCCCACGGTCAGTAGGGGACACCGATGGGTTTGGAAAGGCCGCCGTCCGTCGGATGGGACGTTAAGCCGTGGCCCCGTGTGCGGGGAGAGCCATACCCTGTGCACGTTAAAGAACACGCTGGATGGTCTTGAGGGGAGGCTACAATCTGTCTGCCAACAGCTGTTCCAGTGGGTCCCCTCCCCCAACCTTCTCTGAGCCTTCGGGGTCCATGTGACCTGGCCATTTAGCCCATGGTGTACAAAAAAGTGCCGCTCAGAGGTAAAACAACCCAACCCAGTACTGACTGCTGATAACAAATCACTCTAATTCTAACTATGAGAAATGGTAGTGCTCTGAAACCTCGGGTAAACCGTATCGTAGATCTCGAGAAAATTCCGAAACACTCAAAATTTAGTTTATGGGGCGGGCGGGTGGGTGTGAGAATTTATCCTCGGTGGGTGTCTTAGAATAACACTTAAGTAAGGTTTCTCAAATTCTAAATTATTCCACTGGAGAGCAAGAAAAATGAAAATGATACTCCATATGAATAAAATTTTACGGTTGTTTTTAAATCTATTTTTAGTATCAGACATATACTCTGAGGCAAAAATAAAATTATACAAATACAACTTTGGATTTCAAAGCAAATAGACAGTTTGAGATTTTGCATAAGACGACCGCATTTTCGGGGAGGGGGAGGGAAGGACCCCTGATCCCTGCCACAGAGTCACTTTTAAAAGTAAATTAGGAAAACGTGCATTGGCGATTTAATCCTTTCTACACTTCTAAAGATTCTCATTTGGATCTGTAACGAATAATTGGACGATATTCTTAGAATTTAGTCTATTTCACCTACTTAACCATTGATAACTCACGTTTGTGTTAGAAATATAGTCGCTCCCGTAGGTATTTACATAATTTATATAATTTTGATACTCTCAAAGACATACTGTATATATTCATATTCACGAGGGGCGGGGGTGACTCAGTCGGTAGTATACCATGCTCGTAATCTGTAGTTCCCAGGTTCGAGTCCCAGCAGGGTCAGCGTTGAAACTCATTTTCTCAAAACTCCCCGCCATGCCCATAGTCAATATGGGACACCGATGCGGGTGGAAAGGCCGTCGTCCGTCGGATGGGACACCGATGTGGGTGGAAAGTCCGTCGGATGGGACGTTAAGCCGTGGTTCTGTGTGCGTGAGAGCCATACCCTGCGCACGTTAAAGAACACTTTGCTGGATGGCCTTGACGGGAGGCTACCATTTGTCTCCTAACAGCTGTCCCAGTGGTTCTCCGAACTTCTCTGAGCCTTTGGGGTCCATGTGACCTGGTCAATTTTGCAAATGGTGTGCAAAAAAGTGTCGCGCAGAGGAATAACAACCAAACCCCATATTCACGTTATAAATTATTCTACATTTATTTTTTAATTTTTTGTTTTGAAATATTTTTCTATTTTTGTATCGTTTTTAAAACATGATGTTGGAACTTTTTTGGGGATTTATTATGCCAAAAGAGTTTTTAGAATATTACAGGAATTCTTATGGGGACGGTTGATACCAGGAATGAACAGATGCCTTTCTGTTACATAAGATGCCTTTCTATATGAATGAACTGGTTTTATGTTAAAGTTGCTTTAACTATTTGTTGGTGAGTGTTTCGTTTAAGAATTACTTAATAAAGAATTTCCCTTTACTTTAAATCCATTGCGGAACGACTCAAAAAACTTGGCCATGATCAGGAAAACCAGTGCAAAATGTTTCCCCTCATTCATAACCATCAACACAACGATTGCAACAATACTGTGACAGATAACATTGAGGGGATGAATGGCAATCTGTGATTTTCGATGACAAGTCTCACTTCTGTTTGGGGAATGACTGATCGCTCCCTGTTTGGAAACGTTATGATGACCCAGCTTCGGCACTTTGTAATCGTGAGCTTCACTTAGCCCGAAAGCTATATGTTATGTTGTGGAGTGCCATCAGCTATGTCGACCTTTCAATTTTGGTAGTTGTGGTTAGGGATGTTTTTCCTCTGAGTGCACTTTTTTGCACACCATGGGCTAAATGGCCAGGTCACATGGACCCGAAGGCTCAGAGAAGTTTGGGGGAGGGGACCCACTGGAACAGCTGTTGGGAGATTGATGGTAGCCTCCCGTCAAAGCCATCCAGTGTGCACAGGGTATGGCTCTCCCGCACACGAGGTCACGGCTTAACATCCCATCCGACGAACGGCGGCCTTTCCAAGCCCATCGGTGTCCCCTACTGACCATGGACAGGGAGGGGAATTTTGCCGAGATAAATCTCAATGCTGACCCAGCTGGGACTCGAACCTGGAAATTGCAGATTACGAGCCTGGCGCTACCGACTGAGCCACCCCCGCTCTCTTGGTAGTTGTCGAGGACAATATGAATTCTAATAGAAACGTCGATTCGATTTTCCCAACTGTTGCATTGACGTATCTGAACAGTACGTAGGTTGCCCTTTTCAACCGTATAATGCTCATCCATAATTTGCAAACATTTTCAAGGAACTATCTACACGATATGGAGATTTTCTCCTATCTTGCGAGATCCTAGTATTTATTCCCATTTGAACATGTCTCGAAGATGATGAAATAATGATTGATCCACAGAATAACTAACTGGTAAAAAACAGCAACTGAGTACAGTCGCTCAAATAAATATCCGAACACTATGGTTGATCACATAATTCAGAAAAATATTTGGCAACGACCTTTTAAAAAAATTAGTGATTTGGCAACCTTCGTGTTACACGTGTTACAACCAACGTGAATTTTGCCAGATTTCTAATTAATAACACGAAATTTGCAAGATCACTAATTTCTAAAAAAACCGTTGTCAGATATTTTTCTGATTTCTATAATGAACCATAGCGTTTGGATACTTTTATAAGCAACTGTACACGAAGTTTGCCGTCACTAATTTCTAAAAAAAAAACGTTGCCAGATATTTTTTCTGATTTCTGTAATCAACCATAGTGTTCGGATACTTTTTTGAGCGACTGTACACGAAGTTTGCAAGATCACTAATTTCTAAAATAAATCGTTGCCAGATATTTTTTCTGAATTCTGTAATCAACTATAATGTTCGGATACTTTTGTGAGCGACTGTACAAAGCAGTGGTACAGTCGCTCAAAAAAGTATCCTAACGCTATGGTTAAACACAGTGGTATAAAAAAAAATTCTTTGTTACGTACGTAAAACTTTGGCTAATAAACTATACGAGCATTTTCGAATCCCCAGAAGTTATAATTCCCATCATTAGAAGGCTCTAAACATGTTAAATGTCATAAAATTTAAATGTATATCGAAATTTTTGTAACTAAAAAATTTGAAAATTTTGCTGTAAGAATATGATGTTAAAAGGATTTACTTTGATTTTTCTCCTTAATCTCAAGGACTTGGAAAGTGAAACCTTTTCATTTTAAGAGCCAAATGATGTAATTATGTCTTTTCGTGTTTTGTGTAGGTATTAATAAATTATTGGTGTTTATTTTATCACATCATCCATTAGTTCGTATTTCCTGCATCGGTTGGGAAACAATCGAAATTGAAACATTTTCTTCCCTGTCAGAAGGAGCATCCAATATTCAGCATTTCTTACCTCTAGTAAGACAGTTTCCTTCTATTAACAGAATTTGCATTTGGAATTTTAGACCACTTGATTGAAGTATGAAAATGTAAAGTCGACTATGGAAAGTCGCAGAAAATGACAAAACACTTGAATTTAAAACCATTTCTTCTTTTGAAACAAACGAAAATACATAAAATGTTCTTATTTTCTTGCTTCTAAAACAGTTAGTATATTAACGCATGATTTAACGTCAATGCATGTTTAGCGCATGATTTAAGGTCAACGCATGTTTAGCGCATGATTTAACGTCAACGCATGTTTAGCGCATGATTTAACGTCAACGCATCTTTAACGCATGATTAAACGTCAACGCATCTTTAGCGCATGATTTATCGTCAACGCATGTTTAGCGCATGATTTAACGTCAACGCATGCATAGCGCATGATTTAACGCCAACACATGTTCAGCGCATGATTTAACGTCAACGCATCTTTAGGGCATGATTTAACGTCAACTCATATTTAGCGCATGATTTAACGTCAACGCATGTTTAGCGCATGAATTAATGTCACAAGTACCCCAAAGACTCAGAGATGGTTGGAGGAGGGGGACCCACTGGCACAGCTGTTGGGAGACAGAAGATAGTCTCCCGTAAAGACTATCCAACCTGGTTTTGAACGTACGCAGGGTATGACTCTCCTCCACACGGCGCTACGGCTTAACGTCCCATCAGACGGACGGCGTCTTTTCCAAGCCCAGCGGTGTCTTCTACTGACCGTGGGTAGAGTGAGGAGTGTTGCGGAGATAAATGCACCATTGGATGAGACGCCTCTGGTGGTATCATAATACCAAGTATTGGGTTGTTTTACCTCTGAGCGGCAGTTTTTTGCACAGAATGAGCAAAATGGCCAGGTCACAAAAACCCCGAGTGCTCAGAGAATGTTGGGAGAGGGGACCCATTAGAACAGCTATTGGCAGATAGATGGTAGCCTCCCGTAAGGCCATCCAGCGTGTTCTTTAATGTGCACAAGGTACGGCCAAAGCTCCCTCTACGGCGAAGGTCAGATGTCACGTGAATGTGACGTTCGAAAAAGAGGCTCAGCAATTCCGTGAGCCTTTCGTCTCACTTGTTCTCCCTTCCATGGTGTAATGCTGTAGCGACATTTTAGAGCTTTTAACTTTTGTAGTAATTATATATTACACGTTTTTCAGGTGAATACAACGTGAATTGTTACTTATTAGAGTGTTTGACATCCTCGGTTCTAATTAGTGAAGTGATTTTTAGACAGTTTGGACATATAATTTTTGTGTAAGACACACCGTGATAGTTCATTGTTAGGGCCTAACTACCACGACTCGACTCGGATGTACTGTGTGCTTGGTTGCAACAGCAACTATCGCTCGACTATGGAAAATACACTTTTGTGCGAAGTGATGTTTTGTGAAAATCATTTCAATCAGAATTTCATCGTCGCTTTCAAGGACTCCAAAGATAAATGAAATTTTGAAATTTTAATAGGTAAGTGATTTGGTTTTACAGTTGAAATCTCAGTGAAATCTGAATGATACAATTATTTGGTTTATAGTTGACATTCGCTAATATTTAAGTGGTAAATAGATTTAGTTTGAAATTGAAATTCGCTGAGATTTTAGTGCTAAATTGATTTGGTTTATAGCTGAAATTTAGCTGATATTTAAGTGGTAAAATAGTTCGGTTTATAGTTTATACTTTGTTGATGTTTTAATGGATAAATGATTTGGTTTATACTTCACATTTCGCTGATGTTTAAGTGATAAAATGATTTGAATCTACAAAGCTAATAATCACAGGTTTCTGAAACTCTAAACATTTCTCAAGAATCTGCCTGAGTGAAAATATCTGATCTACACATCCCCTACGACTTCTGAATCCGCACTGCCCATCATGCATGCAATTGTCCATCAAACAGATTCGAAATTTTATTAAGCACAATCATGCAAAGAACTTTACATGGAACAGAAAGTAGACTGATATCCCAATAGTTATTACAAGCGCTGCGATCACCTTTTTTATAAATAGAGTTAATAATAGCTCAAGTAACATACTTAGGAAGAATGCCTATATCGTAAAAGGTATTGAAAATTTCAGTCATCCAAGTGGTAACCGAAACATTCTAAGCTCTAAGCATTTCCGTAGTAATTTCATCTACCCCTGGCGATTTATAAAGTTTAAGTTTAGAAACAGCCAAAATAACTTCAGATTATTTTATAGGACCAACATTAAAGCCAGTAATGCATCTATCATCAATAAAAACAAACATCATCAATAAAAACTCAGCCCACCTAGCCATGACAGAATCCTCATATTCTATAAACTCACCTTGTTTATCCTTCAATCCCTGTATACAGTGGTGGGCCGAAAAAATTCAAAATTTTTTTTTCAAGTCGTAACACCGCGGAAACGTTGTGAATTGGGGAGACTAAAAAGGGGCTAAAAAAGAAATAAAATCGGTTTATATCTTCCGGTCGCGCATGTGCTCTAAATTGTGCCGAAATTTGGAAAAATTCACATTTTTACGATAAATTTTAACATTTTTACGATAAATTTTAACATTTTTAAATTAGCCTCTTCCCGAAAGTAATAGCTCAAATTCTTATGTATTAGAACCACATAAAATAATGTTTAAATATTATTTAAATCCATCAACATCTTCCGGTCGCGCATTACCTTCAAAATTAATGAAATTTTGAAAAAAAATTACAAATAATGGTAGATCACAGTTCAAGGAAAAATAACACTAACAACTTACATGTTCTTTATATTTGTTCTTTATTGATTACAAGTTTAAAAACAAATTATTTTAGACCATTAGTAATATTTATAAACAGTTTTTTTATTGAAAAAACTAAGTTTTTGTATGAAGAGTTGTAAGTCCAAGAAACTCATGTTGAACAATTGAACATCTCCGTTTTCACTCATTCTTAGCTGAAGGTACTTTGAAATCTGATTTATGGGCGAAATTAGGCATGGTTAAGCTTGACAGCAGAGTCGTTCTGATAAAACCATCTCTAGACTCAGCTCCGCAAACTTTTCCTGAGACTTCTGTCGCGAGTTTCACACATCGTTCAACTGCCTGTGTGTGAACTGGGAATGTCTTGAATGTTATATCCCAATTAGGGACTGAGTCACTTTGAATATGTGATTTAATCTCATCGTCACTGATATCTTTTAATAATGGGGGAGAAGATAAATCACAGTCCATCCAGTTAATTATTTCCGAGTAGTCTTGAACCTTGAAATTGAGTTTTGGCGGCATGAATGTTCTGATAGTTGTTCTCTTTTGATCTAACTGTCTCGCCTTTAGAATTCGTCGAAGTCCGAGCTCTCTTATGTGTTTTGTATTATCTTGAGTCATGGCTAACATTAAATGTTCTGGATGAGCGAAAAAGCCATTTCGTTCGATCACAGGGTCGACAATATTAGGTAAATCTTCAGGCAGGTACCTTGAAGATTGTATTGACTGGTACAGAAGGTTTGGTCCCTCTGTAAAGTATTTACTTGTTTTAATACTAAATCACGTTGGCATTGCCAATGTGGTTAATTTTAAAATTTGTTAATACTAAATTTTTAAAATTTGTTAATACTAAATTTTTAAAATTTGTTAATACTAAACCACATTGGCATTGTCAATGTGGTTTAGTATTAAAACAAGTAAATACTTTACAAAGGGACCAAACCTTGTATACCAGTCAATACAATCTTCAAGGTACCTGCCTGAAGATTTACGTAATATTGTCGACCCTGTGATCGAACGAAATGGCTTTTTCGCTCATCCAGAACATTTAATGTTAGTTGTTATCGTAAAAATGGGAATTTTTCCAAATTTCGGCAAAATTTAGACCACATGCGCGACCGGAAGATATAAACCGATTTCATTTCTTTTTTAACCCCTTTTTAGTCTCCCCAATTCACAACTTTTCCGCGGTATTACGACTTGAAAAAAAAATTTTGAATTTTTTCGGCCCACCCTACTGCATACCTGTCCATTTTCTACCAAACAAAACATTAACTCTCTGGTAGAGCTTTCTGCTGTTGTGCTGTCTAACTGTTTCCACGGCTTTGTCAGCCAATCCATTAATCCAAAGATTCTTATCAGCAGCGAACTGATCCTTTACACGTTTATTAAGCTCTCTGTAATATTTTCTATTAGGACTAGTAGGGTATTAATTAAGACCATTTCTGCAATTTTTTGTTCCTATAATAAGCTCCATTGTCTTGTCACTCAAATAAGTTTACATCCTGTGCTCCTTTTTACCCATAAGTATTTTTGGTAGTTTCCAATATATATATATATACCCCCTCAAGCAGCTGCTTGCCACAGAGGTTTGACAGGAGCCTGTCAGTTTATATGCCATAGTAGGTCTGTGAGGATGGCAGGACGTCAGCAGAAAAACAGCACAAACGTCCATGCCTTATCCGGGGCTCGAACCCAAGTTCCTTAGATCAGTAACTCCCCCACATTTTACTCGTCCCCAGCGTTTTAAAATGCTATAAGGTGCCTATATGGTACAGTAAGATTTAATGAATGTTTCAATATTCTTATATACTGAAATGTAAGCCAATACAAACAATCTTTGTTTTTTCACTTCATCAAATGCTGGCTAATAATGATGTGCCATGTACTATATTGATGTATATAGTGGTTGTTTCTGAAGACCTACATTGATCTGAAAATATCACTATTCTATCATGAATTGATATGAGAATTCTGCTGGTACATGACTTAAATCAGGGTTGTACAAACTGCAGCATGCTTGCCAATATGTATACAAGCTTTTTTTTGTTGTTGTTTTTTGTGGCAAACAAGAAAAATCCAAGCTACCATAGAAATCAGCCTTATGATCAATTTTATATCATGAATTATAATAATTTTATACCAGAATGTAAAGGATATTTAAATATTAAAGATTTCATTATATCAAATAATCAAGTTTCAAAAATCATAAGCATATTTACCGTCTGTAAAAGTTGCTTTATTAGTCATCTCCCCTAAAAGCTAACAAAAATACAGTCTGCCAAATTTTATTTTGATATGTCTTGTAGAAAATTTAGATAGTCATGGTTAAGTTAGTTTTTTAACAGATTTATAATTTCTCTTTCTTACAATTCTAAGAGTATTGTGGAATTATCTTCAATAAAAAATAAGCATATTCTTCACCTTCAGTATGTCTTATTAGAGTTGTTTTACCACTAAGTGGCACTTTTTTGCACACAATGGGCTAAATGGCCAGGTCACAAAGACCCCTAAGGCTCAGAGAAGGTTGGATAAGGGAGCCACTGGAACATCTGATGGGAGACAGATGGTACCCGCCTGTGAAGGCGATCCAGCTTGTTTTTTAATGTGCACAGGGTAAGGCTCTCCAGCACACAGAACCACAGCTTAACATCCCATTCGATGGACAGCGGCCTTTCCAAGCCCATCAGTATCAATTACTGACTTTGGGCATGGTGGAGAGTGTTGCAGTGAAAAATCTCAATGTTGACCCAGCTGGAGCTCGAACCTGGGAACTGCAGATTATGAGCCTGGCATGTTAGCAACTGAACTACCCCCTCCCCTGTATGTCTATTATTTAGCATATTTATTTGTTTTAAATGAAATAGCTGAATTATATTTTCTTCCAGTGATGCAGAAAATATCTGTAGATAATACTGGTTATTATAATTCACATGCTCTGTCGTTTTTTCTTAAGAGACAAAAATATTACTACCCTCTACTAATAAAAAACTGCAAAACCAACTTCACATCATTTAATATTAATAAATTCATCTAAAATAGCTAGATAGATGATTGAACTTAGACAACACGATAAAATAATGCATGGAATAGTGTTAATTTGCACTTATGTGGTTAACACACTGCTTTAGAAATGGTTGTCACAAAAGTTGCTTTATACTAGACAGCAGTTGCTTGGGTTCCTTTATTCACATGAAATGCCATAATCATTACCTCTGAATGCACTTATGAATACAGTGGGATAACTGGACAAATCACAACCTCAAAGAATCAGAGTTGGTTGAGCATCCACTAGACAGACGTTAGGATCTTGATGAAAGTCTCATCAAAGTCATACAGCATGTTCATAATTTAAAATAAAATTAAATTCTCTGTCATCATTTTTAATTAATTTCTGAGCAAGAAGGTCCTTTTAATTGAGTGTCCATAAGGATGGAAAAATCCCAGTAAACCAGTTTACTAAATATTTTGTGCTTGAAAAACTAGAGAATCACCATATTATGGAAATTCTCACAAACATTTACTCCTAAAAAACAATCAATATGTATGTTTAATCAGATTTTTGGCTACCTCTTATGACTTACAGAAATTTTCCCACCCCTATCTTTGAGACATATAAGATATTGTTTTCTTGCAATTTTATGTCCCACCCAACAGATGGCAGCCCTTCCAAGCCACGGTATTCTGGTCACCAAGAACAGTATTAGATGGCACAGACGGACAATTGAACCCCAATGCTTGCAGCACCACCTTTAGCAGGCGGCCATAATTCTCATTTTCCCATCAATTTTAAAATTGAGTGGCATCTTTCCTTACAATTCCATATCTGATTTTTATTTGCTTGCTTTATTTGCCTTTGAAAAATAGGAAACAGAAAATTTCTTTAATTAAATTATATAAAAATATTATATAATCATCTAAAATTAAATTTAAAAAATTTAAAAAATATATCGCAAGACCTTAACCATTGAGGTAGCTTTGGTTGAGTCAAGGACACTTAGATATACTAAATCCGATCAGTGGATTAACAGAAGAAATATTAAATATAGTTCCCGTTGGCCGAGTGGTTAGCGCGCTTGGCTACTGATCTACGGAACGTGGGTTCGAGCCCCGGGTAAGGCATGGATGTATGTATCGTTTTTCTGCTGAGGTCCTGCCATCCTCTCAGACCTTCTACTGTGGCATATAAACTGACAGGTTCCTGTCAGACCTCTGTGGCTAGCAGCTGCTTGAGGGGGTATTTATTTATTTATTTTTCTTATATATTTTTTCATTCAAAATTCCACAGGTGGTTCCTAATTCATTCATTAATTCTAAAAGCATTCAATAACATTTAAATGAAGTCTTAGTATATTACCTTATTTTATGCTTTTCTGAATTAAACAGCTTGCAGTTACATTTCAAATAAATGATTTAAAAATTTACAGATATTAAATTACTCTTTTTCCTTTTCTCTTATTTTTCCCTTCTTTTCTTGATGACAGTCCAGGCCAGTTTTATCGATGTGGGTCTCGCTGAGTTGGGTACTTTTATGTGTGAAGGATATTTTGTGCACACAACGGACTACATGACCCACTCATAAGAATCCCAATGGCTCAGATACTTTGTAGAGAAAGGAGCCCATTGTACAGTAGTTAGGAGACGATGAAACATTTCCATCAAGACTCTCTTGATCAGGACCGTCCCCAGATTAGGCAAACAATTAAAACAGATTAGGCAAACAATTAAATATCGCCCCTCAAATGGTCGGAGTTGCGCATGCGCAACTCCTACGCTCGGAACGAGAATTGCAATGTCCAAAAAATTAAATAATAATCTCCAAATGATACATCTAAAATAAATTAAGCAAAACTGGTTAAGGAAAAATGAATGGGTGGACCATCACAGGGTTGGGTTGTTTTACCTCTGAGCGGCACTTTTTTGCACACCATGGGCTAAATGGCCAGGTCACATGGACCCCGAAGGCTCAGAGAAGGTTGGGGCAGGGGACCCACTGGAACAGCTGTTGGGAAACAGATGGTAGCCTCCCGTCAAGGCCATCCAGCCTGTTCTTTAACGTGCACAGGGTATGGCTCTGCCGCACACGGGGCCACGGCTTAACGTCCCATTCGACGGTCGGCGGCCTTTTGAAGCCCATCGATGTCCCCTACTGACCGTGGGCAGGGAGGGGAATTTTTGCGGAGATAAATCTCAACGCTGACCCAGCTGGGACTCGAACCTGGAAACTACAGATTACGAGCCTGGCGCGCTACCGACTGAGCCACCCCCGCCCCGACCATCACAGGCGCCGTGAGGCAGGCTGCCTATATGCTACACCTTGTGAACGGTACTGCTCTTGATGTATGTCCTGCACAAATGGGATTACTATCCCAACCGACGAACGATGTCTTTTTCCAGAGATCGTCTACTTTAGAATTTTACAAGAGATTGTCTACTTTCGAATTTCAGGTAAAGCGAGCGTTGGCATCGAAATCTGAATCTAAGTAGAGTGAAGACTCGAACATAGCAACATCAAATTATGACCCCCGAGCAAAGTGGGAGTGGGGAGTATAGGTGATAATCTTTTCCTACTCAAAAGAAAAAGGCTAACGGAAGGAGTCAGAGAAAACCATTGTCCAGTTCCAGTGTTTCCGGTTTTTGAGAGTTGTTCTTTGCCTTCTCGCAAAATCGTGGAAACAAAAATGTGTATCATCCCTAGCGTGCTACCGACTTAATCACCACTTACTCAATTGTTGAAAGGAAATATTATTGATGCAAGGAAATAATGGCTCATGCAAAGAACGTATAAGGAAAAGAAGTTCAGCTTTGACAAAGCGTAAGTGGCGACCTCAAGTGGTGTTGCGATTCGTATCTTGCATTAGTTTAAGCTGGGAAGCAAACAATAAGGGGCAAATTAATTTGCATCAAAAAATTTATATTTTAAAAAAAGAAAAAAAATAACTGCACTTTGTATTTGAAAAAAAATAATATCATGATTTTAATAAAGGTTTATTTTCTCCATTGGAATTATTTTTCGTTGAACCAACAATTATAAATTGAACGGAAAGAGAAGATTTGAAATTAGCCTGAAGTTAATTTATAAAATAAATTATTACAATTAAGAGCCTTCTTGGTTGCATAGAAACAGGGACTAGAACTGATATTAATATACTCTGCAAGGATATCAATGGGAAATTATTACATAGGAAAAGCGAAGAGAATGGAAGTTGACAGTAACATGTAATTACAAAAGCGTTCGTCCCCTGTAATATTCGTTTCACCTCTACGCCAAATGCACGATACTCGATTTTACATTAATCTCTATGGAAGCTTAACTTCTTCTCCCTCTACATTCTTTGGCTCATGTAAGTGTGGTATTTACAATACATATATTTATTACTATTTATTGAATTTTCGCATGGGTTTACTTCTCTGAAAGGAGTGAAATGGTATTTCAGCTCTTACAGTATATTATGTGTCATTCTACATTTCAGATGTTTGGATGTATTCGAAAAGGTTAATCGAGTCAAATTATTATCCACCCGACTTCTTAAGAACTGTTTGTTAACTAAATAGAGCTGTTTAACTTGTATTAATTTCGAACATAATTTGGTTGGTTACTTAAATGTTTAAAAAAATTCTCAATTTCTCACATGTATCGTCAATTGTGATACGTACAGGAAAACGTTAGCACTCTGAAAACAAAGTTATAAAAGTTATAAATAGCTAAAAATGAGAAATTGCCGTTTTTCAGTCAATTAGTTGTTTTAGTTTCGTTCCTTATCTTTTATTTTACAATAAAAAATATTTCTTTTGGTTTTGGCTTCTTTGTACATTAGGTGACGAATGGATAGCTGGATACAGAAAATATGCTCAATATCACACAGATAAGGACTAAATTCGCCATAAACCTTTACTATTTGCAGAATCTTGTGTTTCGAAGATATTACATGAAAAACACTAAGGGTTGGGTTGTTTTACCTCTGAGCGGCACTTTTTTGCACACCATGGACTAAATGGCCAGGTTACATGGACCCCGAAGGCTCAGAGAAGGTTGGGGGAGGGGACCCACTGGAACAGCTGTTGGGAGACAGATGGTGGCCTCCCGTGTCAAGGCCATCCAGCGTGTTCTTTAACGTGCACAGGGTATGGCTCTCCCGCACACGGGGCCACGGCTTAACGTCCCATCCGACGGACGGCGGCCTTTCCAAGCCCATCGGTGTCCCCTACTGACCGTGAGCAGGGCGGGGAATTTTGCGGAGATAAATCTAAACGCTGACCCAGCTGGGACTCGAACCTGTGAACTACAGATTACGAGCCTGGCGCGCTACAGACTGAGCCACCCCGCCCCAAAAACACTAAGAAATGGTCTATTATTTCAAGAATATTCCGGTCCCATTCTCCCCTCCCCCACTTTGTCATCTGACGGCCCTTCCATCATCAAGCGCTAAACTGCTACAGATTATAAAGCGTACGCAAACAATATTCTCACTTTTTTTTTAAAACTGATTTAATCTCTACCATGCCTGGCTCAAACTGCAGGTAGCAGGTAGTGAAGTGAAAGGAATAACATTGATTTGAATAGTCTATTTAAAATGTCGGCCGTTTCTGCTTTTTAATTAGCTTTTGAAACCAAAAGAAAAGCTTACGTCCGGATTGACCCCATGACATACTTAACCAAAAGAAAAGCCTGCTTCCGGAATGCAAAAAAGAAAAATGCTATTTCGTTTAGCTCTATTAATGGCTAATCAATTCGAGTCTTAAGAGAACCTTAATGTGCTTTTTTTTAAAATAATATACAAAAAAATTGTATCCTTCTTCGGAAACTTTAAAAGGAAATTTTCTCTTTTATCAGACAACAGTAAAAGCACCAATTGCACTAATTTAGAGTGGGTTCTGCTTATTCATTATACAGAAGGGAAAGCATTAATTGATGTAGACAGCATATTATGGACTCAAGAGCATTAGAGGAGTGAGTTGTGTTCTTATGAGTCCAGATTTCCTCTTTAGAGTGATTCAGAATGTACAAGCATCTGAAATTCCCCGCCCTTCCCACGGTCAATAGGGGACACCGATGAACTTGGAAAGGCCGCCGTCCGTCGGATGGGACGTTAAGCCGTGGCCCCGTGTGCGGGAGAGCCATACCCTGTGCACGTTAAAGAACACGCTGGGTGGCCTTGACGGGAGGCTACCATCTGTCTCCCAACAGCTGTTCCAGTGGGTCCCCTCCCCCAACCTTCTCTGAGCCTTCGGGGTCCATGTGACCTGGCCATTTAGCCCATGGTGTGCAAAAAAGTGCCGCTCAGAGGTAAAACAACCCAACCTACAAGCATCTGATAGGAGAGAGAGAGAAACATTCTCAACCATCTAACATCATTGAAAGTGACAACTATGATCATGGTTGTGTGATGGTTTGAGCAGCCGTTTCTTTGGCTGTACATATGTAATATGTACAGCCAAAAAAAATGTACATAATGTGCTATAAAGGAGCACTAGAATTTCAGAAATATAGACATAATATCTCATAGCATATAAATAGGATATTAGTGATGTGGCATTCTTATGACTCCCTTACGAGATCTTATGCAGGAGCAATGAGAAAACACCCATGTTGTGCAAAAAAGTGCCGTTCAGAGTTAAAAAAAAACCAACAACCCAATGAGAAAACGTTTCACCGTAAAAGACGTGCCACCCAGTCGAACAGTATGTCTCGAATTATCTGCAGGTTGTAAAATTAAACCGAATGTTATAAAATTAAACTATTTTTATGTATGTTATCTTAAAGGAAATTTTAATATTACCTATGCGTAATTCAAATTAACTACATCTCAAAATTATTATCAAATTCTTTAGGTAAGTGAAAAGAATTAAGGGTTGAATTCATATCACTTGAAACTTATAGAGAAACTGCGTTATTAGCCTTATTACTCTGATGCAAGAATTTATTTTGTGAGAATTGTTTTAGCTTTCTTTTTATTTGCTTGCTGGGACTTATAGCTAATATATACTGCTGACCATTAAAAGTGCAATAGCAGGATTGGATTGTTTTACCTCTGAGCGGCATTTCAGGCACTGAACCACACAAAAAAAACATGAGAGAGAATGACGAAATTAATGCGATCGGTGGCAACAAGAGGGCTCGACATGAGCCCTCATCTTCCTCATCTCCGTTGTCTCTGCCATCGTCTTCTGTGTCTGTGTCTTCATTCCCGAGGTATCTGATCATCAACCCCATGGGTGATCAGGTACTTGGGGACATGTCCCCTTTTTTCGTCAACAAAGGTTTGAAAGGTCTTGCGGGAGAACCGAAATCCGTCAAGTGCTTACGATCTGGCGACTTGCAGGTTGAGACCGCTTGTTCCAAACACTCGGAATTGGTCCTGAATGTCAAAGTAATTGGTGGGGTGGATGTCGAAGTCACTCCCCACAAAACTTTGAATTCCTCTCGGGGTGTGATCACTGAGTGGGGCCTCCTCAAAGCCACTAAGGAGGAAATCCTCTCAGAGCTCACACCTCAAGGAGTAACAGTGGTCCACCGAGTTTCGACACACCGTGATGGGAAATTGGTACCCTCCCGGATATTGATTGTGACATTCAACTCGCCACGCCTGCCTTCTTCCATCAAAGTAGGTTATTTACATTGTGAGGTACGGCCGTATATACCGAACCCTCTGCGCTGTTTTCAGTGTGAGATATACGGTCATGCCCGCACAGCATGCCGGGGCAAACCCACCAGTGCTCGCTGTGGCAGTAAGGATCAACTCGATCCTGACTGCACAGCAGAAAAGGCATGCTGTGCGAACTACAGTGGCGAACATCCAGCGTACTCCCGCGACTGTCTGAAGTGTAAGGAGGAAAAGGAGGTGCAACCCCT